>JAMPIV010004448.1:0-600000 GCA_024509875.1 Oreohelix idahoensis
CTTGAGGACTGTCAAAGATTCAACACTAGCGACATCAAAATTGATTCGCGTTCGGACTTTACATCTCTACATCAAAGATTTTTGAATACTGGCAAATCACACCAAATTTTCGATCTTGAACGTTTAAAAGGACAATCTGGGTACCATATTTTAACTCTTAGTGACGTCATCAAAGTCCGGAAAACATTCAAATGGACCGTTTGATCAACTTTGCGATGTCAAGGCAAGGTTTTCGCTTCATTTAATTTATTTCCTAGCAGGATGCCGAATTGAAAGCACGAACACACTTGATTTCCATATCTGGAGAGGTATCTGAGTCTCAACAAAGAAAAGTTAAATAGAGTGTTGATTTTGTCTAATGCGTGAGCATTATTCGACCATTTCTGCATCTTTGCCCAGTGCCAACATCTAGTCTGCCCATCTTTTCTTTTCTTCTTCATCTCGTACATGTTTATTATTTGTAGTAATCTAAATGGGAGTTGGCGGCGCCCTCGCTTATTTGTAGAATTATTCCTTCGCGAACTTGTTACAAATGACGAATGTCACTTCTATTAGGTGTATTGTTGGTATGTCCACGGGTCAAAGAAAATAACAGTGGAATTTTATAGTCTTTGAACTAGCCATAAGCAAACATCGGGGATTTATTTGTTATAGAATGTTGTCGTCAAGGTTCTACGTCATAAAAAATTGTTCATTCACTAATTTTTACGTAAGCTAGGATCAAGTGTTTGTCAAGCCTGATCTTTTTTATTGGCTATCCATTCCATTGTTTATTTTATTCCCACACTGGACACTTTGCTGTATTTGTGTGTTTCTTCTTTGTCTTGATTATTATTGTACATGGGGATTATACCGAGAGCTTTGGTTTGACTTGCCTTGTCAAACTGTCTTTGTTTCTCTTTTATTTCGCTTTATATTCTGTCGAGTAAATGTAGCTGTAATTTTGACATGTCACTTTTATTATCTATCATCATTGGACTTGGTGCCATTCTTTTTTCACTGCTGAGCTCGTTCTCCATTCTTTATCTTTTAGTAGTGTTCATTTCCTACACTAAGGCAGTAAAATTCAGTCCAAATGCCATCTAATTATCATGTCTAGTAATTAATTGATCATTACCAGGAGATTTGACACTTAGCTTGATTCAACAAAAGAACACAAGATGGTCCTCCATTATCAGAAATTTATTGGACATACGGTTTGTGTTTAGGGCAAATCTGAGTTGAGTTATGAAGCTTATGCACTGAGAAAAAAACTCTAAATCAATGACTAATTGGAACCGTATGGAACGCGGAAAGAAAAAGAGACAGAAACAGGAGATTGATCAAGCAAGGGAAATTGGAAAGAGAAAAGACTTGCCCTCAAGCCAAGAGAATTAAATGGAACTTGACGAGACTGGAAATTTGGCTTTATTAATGGGACTGACATGATGAGAAAGAAATTGGCTCAAAAAGAAAGCCCGCCAAAGAAACAGGAAATGGAACTGAAGGTGGAAGAAAGAAGAAAATGATTCAACAAGAAGCAAGCCCTAGAGAGTTAGAAAGGGCAAAAATGGTTCAAAAAGAAAAAAAGAACATAAGCTGCCTCGAAAGGAGGGGGACACAAGGAAACAATCTAGAGAAACTAGAACTGCGAAGCAAAATGGAGCTACGCAAGATGGAACTTCTTCAGTTGCGACTCAAGCACACAAGAATCGCTATAGCAACTTCAAGTCATTGAAATTACAGCCATGAATAAAGAAAAAGAGTTTGAGAATTGCAAAAGATTAAATGATCCTCCAATCCATAATTAGGATACTAAATTCACCAAGGTTCTCTCATGGCAGATAATTTTTAATTATCCAACAAATTAAATATAACTCGAATTTTGATGATAAATGTGAATTGCATAGACTCGTTTTATCATGAGCGTTTAAAAATGAAGCGGCCTATGCGATTTGAAGAATCCCAAAAGATAGGTGGCCTATATATCTTTATCAGAACTACCTCAGCAGCGGGAGAAAGCAATGCGTTTGGTTTTATGTCAATTTATGAACAAGCAGAGCGCGATATTTGATATATGTGTGCTTCAATACATTGTATGGCAAAATTTCAAGCCTCACGGAGGAATGCCCATTGGTTTATTGGATCCAGATTTTATTCTGCCGCCCGGTTCCGCTCAAGAATGCTGAAATCTTTGGAGAGTTTCAATCTCATTACTTTATAAATATTGAGCTACTGGTGCTCACGGTGGATAGATTTATCTAGGCGTATCAATAAATTCTTATTGAAATGAATTATATTTGACCTACTTGCCACTTCAGGCGATAAAGTTTTTATATCCTTAACCTAGCTTGGCGCCAGATCATTATGCTTAGTTTTTTTGCAGGAAAGAAACCACCATAAAATCTTATCGAATGATTTTCACGGACTTGGGGAGAATACTCCACGTCCTGCACAACCCAAACTTAAGAAAATTCAGTAGGTTTCCCTATTGAATAATTACATTACCTGCTATGTCGTTCTGCGTACCACGACGGCAGAGTAGACGTGACTTATTACCGTTCATCACCCAAGGATGTGCAAGATAGGCAGACGTATTAGGAAGTGATTTAAATCGATCTTCATTTCGAGGGACGGTTACAAATTTTTTTTTCTTCGCAGTACCACGTCACGCATCTCACTTCGGGGGCGATATAGATTACTTCCTAATATACTTCTATAACCCGAGGTCGTGGACAATCACTACTTTGATATTATGCAGTGATGATAATACGATCACAGAGACAATAGAAAAGAATATTCAGTTGCAACCGCTCCAATTGACGAAATGCGTAGTGTCATTTATGCGTGATAGTAAATTAATATAGCACCGGAGCAAACGATGCAAAATCACAAAGCTTGATCACAAAATGATTGGCATAAACTGCCAAAAGGCCAGCAGACCATGCTAAAGTTCTGCCTACCCCACTTTGTGGATCACGTATAGCCCAGGTTTGAACATTGCTCGAATTTCATGCATTGTATATGCTCAATCACAAGAATTAACCAATTGCGACACTGAGCTGAACAAACACATTATGAAGAGCCAGGATGCAAAAACTAGACTTTTGTGGTGGCCGAAATATTTTACCACGCCAGATGTCTGTCTGCGATTTTAATCGGTCCGCCTTACAATTACCACAACCATAGGTTGTATCAGAGTGACCAAACCCAGCCTACTATTCTTCGTGACGCCATAGAGGCTAGCACGAATTATAGGTGATACTGCGAATATCGTGTTATTAGGATAAAAAAAAAAATCATTCATTTGACTGGGAAAGTCATTGAAATTGTGTTACATTTTGGAGGGTAACATTGAATGGTTTCCGTAATGGCCAAAGGCGCGAGATCATGACATCACCTTTTCATATTCCAGGACACTTACTCGGTGCTGTGGCTTGGGAGAACCCCTGCTCAAGTGTCGGCGATCCCCCCTCACATTACCTCAACGCGCTATAAAAGATCTGCTTCACCTGATGGGAAAATTCGCCAGAGGTGGGTCGATCAGCACCCATATGTTTTTTTTATATATATATAAGTTCATGGCGATATCGGTCATTACTAAGAGCCTCAGCATGAAGGCGTAGGTATTTTGACCGATGCATCTATCCATCTGTCAATGGAGGAGAACGCCACTGAGAAATGCTCCAAAACATTTACTCCGAATTCATCTTTACCAACACAAAAACCAAAATGAGGATGAATCTTTGAAGAAATTATTGGAGTTTGTGGGGCTCAAACAAAACAAATATAAGATCACTAAGAGTTCAAATCAATATTGATTTGAGTTTCGTAACAAGTGTTTTGATCAGAATGTTTCTAAATAAGGAAGATGATCATGTAAAAAGTAAACAGATTGATGTGCAGCTATCAAATACGTTTTAGACAAAAACAAGAAAACTCGTAGGTTTTCTATATTTATACATGAAGTCCATGAATGCTACCAATTGGAAGCGCACACTTAGGTCGTAATCGGACTTTGTTTTCGAATTGACTACTAATCTTTTTATTTGTCCACTTGCGTATCACCAACAGATGTAAAAAAGATATTGTGAGATCTTTGATCTTCATAAGTGTCAAAAAGTCGCCCACGCAGGGTAAGAATCAGACAGCACACCTTGCAAGATCACAGAATGTGCCTGTGAGTGACATTTAAGAAACTAAGCTCAATAGATATCATCGGTCCATTGTCTGTTAACGTCGGATCGAGGTTTTCGCGTATACTTTTAAACGTGGCATCGATTTGTGCACTAGGCAGGCCTGAGGCCGGTCATAACCGGTTAAAAGACAGTTAATACCATAATCAAGTTCGCGGAATGCTTTGAACTGTGATTTTTTACAAGGATAGGTTATTCCTGAGGAAATAACTGTGCCTGATTAGAGGATCACAGTTCTAAGTTCTGCGCAGCTTCATGAAGCGTGATAGAAAGATATTATTATCGCCATTAACCATTCAATCCACAAGTCCTTATAGAACCCTAAGTGTTACAATGGGGTTTTGCTAAGATTCCCTCATAAAAGTGCTTCTTTTAAGTAGATGCATTGCGGAAGGTCACTGCAGCATGCTGCCTCTCGGGACTGGGGGGTGTGATAACGATATTTCTCACCATCGATTGTTTAATTTGCCCTTACAGAGAGGATCCCTCAGGATTAGTACCTGGGTTTTCTCCATCCCTGTTGGAACACGTTGTATTGGCGCGAATCCTGAGAGGGCCAATTGTATCCTATTGAAGGATTTAATCTCTTCTTTACCTTCTCAGGATGACGCAACTGTGCAGTAGTTGCGAGTTTCGTTGATTGATTTACGGACAAAGGTTAGAGGATGCCATTGTCCAGAATCGCCATCACAGAGTAATTCAAACGATCAACTCAAAGATCGAGGTGACTACATACCACAATCAGCTCGTTAGCACCCTAAAGTATCTTTATATCCCAGGGGATGAAGTTTTACTTCTGACGCTTACACTATTAATACGAAAATAAAAAGATGTTTTAATTTTCATGGTCAGGAGGCCATACAATAGTGGTGAAAAAGATCACGGATGTTTGATGTATTCAATATGCTGGGTGTGTGGGCCAAGTTATTAATAGCGGAAAGATAAAAACGTAATCATTCTTAATATGTTGAAATTCATATTACACGACCAATAGCCCCCCTGCACACTTGGTAGATTAGTCCATGGATGAGGTTCATCTCGATACACTCATGCCAGCTCGGATGTTCAGGCCTGATCAGTATGAAACATCTGAATATCTCATTTGGAATTGTAACTTTTAACTTCTCTTTCCTACGCTCCATGAAACAGTGCGCAGGATGTTTCTATTTCTTCACATCACCTTTCCGCATTCCTGACACAAACTCCAGATTCCGTTGAATCGTCTCTTACGTTCTTTTCGCCCTGACGTAGTGTTCAGAACATCCAGGTCATACTGACGTTAAATAATCTCACGGAGATATTGTGGATCACTGATTCCTACTCCAATTAAAAATCAGACCATCATCCCTATTGCCATCTTCACTACAAGATGATAGGTAGATAAGGAAATCTCAGATAAATGCTTAAAATAGGGTATCATAAATTCTACACTCTTCATCTTTCAAATTACTTTCCTCCAATCGGTACTGTGAAGAAATCCAGCAATCCGATCTATTACGCATTAAAAACTGTATTGAATTTTCGCTCGGAAATTAAATCAATGTGTACAGCTCACAGATGCCCTGAAGCCCAGTTCCAATCTTCCTTTCCACAAGCTGGCTAATGCGACATGCTTTGCCATAAACTGGATTTTGGCCAAAAAAAAATGACCGGCCAAATTCCCGTTGTCTTGTTGTTTCTTCTGAAAATCTCTAGACATTCATTTTTATTTTTTCTAAAGCATTTTACCACACCAAGAAGGTTGTAATATTGAAATGCCGTATAATGTTAATCATGTGTTCTACGGTTCGGCGTTGGTGAATGCCACCTGCGACATTTTGTCTGCACATGGATGCGCCGCTTTAGTTGGCGATAGACCCGATGCTCCATCACATTATATAGAATGACATTTGTGTTTTATGTCCGATAACACATGGGAAGAACATAGAATAGTTTTTATTTCTTTGCCTAGAACAGCTAAGGAAAACATCTTTTGACAGTGTAGACCTATCCGAAAGGTACATGATAGGTTCTTTCAGGAAATATTTTTTCCTGGGTCCATAGAAATCGGTAATCAATCGACTTCTATCCTTCTGATAAATCTATGTAACATAAAATTCTTTGAACATACCATGGGTACCTAAAAATAAGAAAAGAAGGTCCCAGTAGTTTGTCTAGGGTTAATAAATTTATTATCATAAATTTATTCCAGACCTTCGTCTACTAACCTCTGGTCCTCTTTTTCGAGATTTTTGACCTCGATGCAAAGGTGCCTCCTCTTAAAGTACTTTGGTCAAGGTAGCTTGATCCAGGTATGCATTGGCATAAAATTAAAGTTCAATATTCGCCGAATCATCCTATTTTGATTCTGCCAGATATACATGAACCCATTCTATATTCGCACTTAGACGACTTTCTGTCAGGATGGGAATCTTAGAGTGGTGTTTGATGCCCCACACATGTCTTGATGCCCCACCCCAGTACCTCCATCCGTATGCTTCTGTGTGAGCCTGGAAGTTGTCTGCATAAGCAAAAAGAAATATTCGGGCGGGAGAACATGGAGCTCCTTGCTCCTTTTCCAGATGAGGCACCCGAATATCAAAACTGTCCCTCGCTATTTAGCTCGCGACATTATCAAATTTGAATTTTACGTAGCGGAATGGATTCGACGATGCACCATTCCTGTGAACGTCGATGAACCAAACAAAAGCATTTAAGACTCAAGATATCTACAGATCGGGTTTGCTCACTAGAGCTCTGCTAACAACAATGTTTTCAGATTTTGAAATCAAGCGATAATACGCGGTTTGAAGGACAGATTGGGCGGCTGGAGGAACCTGACATTGTTGTCACGGTGTAACAGCTCTCACCAGATCGATTTATTCCACGAATGGAACTTTGTATCGAGGTTAATTTAGCCCTGTATGGTTAAAATAGTTTGGTCCATATATTTATTCGCGTTTTAGCGACAGGAAATTAATTCATTGTAAAAGTCTTCTAGGGACATTGATTATTTTCCGGTGACACCATGGAAACTTATTTGGACTCAAATATCAAATTATAGGCTCCAATATGTAGCAAATACAAACATGTTGAAATTATTCTTATTACCAATACACTTATCAAATACCATCAATATGTCACCTAAACACATTAATACTTTTCATACAATAAAACCATATTCATCTAAATGTCTAATACCCCTGACTAGATCAATTATTCCCCCCCCTCCCTATTCATTTCAAATTATCGTCCTCTACAAATGACTTGCGCGTTTCTGAATAATCAAAAACCATAACCAAGCATAAGGGGACATGAAATCCTTTGAGCCTGCCCATGATTAATATTTAAACTGCGACCCCCCCCCCTCTTTAAGGACAGAAATTAGTGCCCACACCCACTAACACACCACCCCCCCCCGTACCATCAACTGACCGCAAGAGATACATGAAACACAACTTTAATCTGCTCGGCGAGAATGATTATCTGGGACGGTGCTATGATGTAGGCAGAGTGGAATGCTGACGTCATAGCGTCCAAAGATGTGTCCTAATGGATTGTGTCTCGCCAAGTGACATTGGATTGTGTATTCAATAAAATTCTCTGCAGGAAGAATGTTTTATAAATTTTTTTTTACTAAAGAATGGTAGAACTTATACTAAAAATACTACAACAGTAATATGCTTTAAGTGATAGGCATGATGAAATTAGTCAAGACTTAATTAGAAGAGAATCTAATAGGGACGATGATTCCCGAGACGGAAGAAGTGTGTTAACTCTGGTCTAAAATCTAATTAATGATGAAGATGTAGTATACATTGAAACAGTACCAAACAACCACTATTTCTATCCGGGAGGGTATCCATCATTCCCCGAGCGTCAAAAGGTATCATTTAAAAATGAACATTTGGTAGTACACCCCGGTGAAAAAAAAACTACATACCCCGAGAGAGAATTTGCAATAGGAAATAAAGGTAAATGGAATATTTGCAGATGCGTTGATAGCGGAGCATACCCACAGAGTTTATGGAGTGAAAATTTCGCGTGATATATGAATATTAAAGAAATACCGGTACGATCAAATCCCCCGATGTTGTTGGAAAAAAATATAATGAATTTTTAGTTTATGCCGGGAGTGCTTTAATAGTAACCCCGATTGCTTAAATGAATTAAGGATAGATATTATACAAAGTATCAGCAACTAGGGAAAAAGTTGCATGACTTTGTATATCAAAAAGCGACCCAAGGAGAATTGTAGACTCCCGAAAGTTTAGAGAGGGGAGTATCATTCGCCATGCATATTTCGTGATTGATGGACCGTTTTGTGAATTCCGTACTTTACCGATTATTAAAACTGTTGTCCAAATCATCTAGCTATGCCGGGAAGCGAGTTTATTAAATCATTCAAGGATTCATTGAAACAGTTGATAGTACTTTATTCAGTATTTGAAGTTTTGACAGCAAAAGGTAGCCCAGAATATTTTAACAATAACAGACTAAATTCAAAATAAAAGACCCGTTCACGACTTTAATTCTAACAACTACTGGACACTAGACAACGAAAGAAAAAAAAAAAAAATTCCTCCTTCCTTCTCCCATCCCCTAACAACTCACCCCCCAACATTTCCCCCTCCCTCACCCACAATACTATCACTGAACATATAACAACGATGTGAATACATCAACTTACACATTATGATCAAATGAGCATACACACACAAATCACTCAAATACTGATGTTAAACCAGAGACATACACACACAATCATCAAATACTGATGTTAACCAAAGATCATACACACACTAGATCAGCAAATATCTGATGTTAACAAAGACCATGTACTACACAATCATCACATACTAATGTTCAACCAGGACATACACACACAAATCATCAACAATACCTATATAGATATTAAACCAAGGAGCATAACACAACAATCATCAAATACTGGATGTTAACTTAGTGACAATAACACACAATCATCAAATACTGCCTGCTTAACCAGGATAGACACACACAATCATTAAATACTGATGGTTAACTCAGGACATACACACACGAATCATCAAATAACTAATGTTTAACCAGGACATACACACAACAATCATCAGAATACAATGTTTAACCAGGACATTCACACACAATCATCAATATACTAATGTGTAACCAAGGGCATACACAACACAAACATCAAATACTGTATGTTAACCAGGGTTATGTATCACACAATCACAATCACAATACTGATGTTAACCAGGACATACACACGACAATAATCAAATATATACTAATGGCTTAACCAGGACAGTGCCCACATATCAATCATCAAATACTGATGTTAACCAGGACATACAACAACAATCAATCAAATACCTGATGATTAACCCAAGACATATCACACAACACAATACGTAAACAAATACTGATGCTTAACCAGGACATACACACACAAATCATCATAATATACTCAATTTTTTAACCACCAGACATAACACACAAAAACATCAAATACTTGAATGGTTAACCAGGACATACACACAGATCAACTCAAATACTGATGTTAACCAGGACAAAACACACAATCATCAAATACTGCCTGCTTTAACCAGAGCAATAAAACAAACACAAACATACAAATACTGGATGTTTAACCAGTAGTATATATATATACACTAGTCATATCAAAAATGATGTTTAAACAGGTGACATACACAATCAATCAAATACATTACAAATAAAAACATAAAATGGTGTGCTAACCAGGACCTACATCACACATATCATCAAATACTATATGCAATAACCAGCGGCATACACACACAATCATCAAATACAGCAGTTACACCAGTCACCATAACCCACACCTAACCACAAATACACTGAAATTTAACCCAGGTCCATACCACACAATCAACAAATACTGATGTTAAGTAAAGCGGACAATATGACACACTTACCTTACATAAACATTAGCTTAGTCGTTCCCCATTACTACCGATGAGAGATGGTAGAGGTTGCGAAGAGAGCGAGCCATACATATCCATAACGGCTGACTTCCTCCATGTCCAGGTTCCACACCAGCGATCTTCGTGACCTACAAAGTATTGTCCTAAAGTTAGTACCTCCCAGCCGAAACTCTGAGGTACATCCATGGGGTCTGGATATCCTTGGCACTCTTTGTTCTCCCATGCGCTTGGTCGTGTTAGCCGATCTTACTCCCAATTCTGCAGACATGGCCAAACCATTTATGTTGGGACTGTTTTTTTTTTTTTTTTGTTTCTACTTGGGTCTGCAGGGGGGATGGCATTTTTAGGGCCTTGACGTACGTCCCTGGGTTGCGGACCATGTCTCTTCTTGTTACTTCAAACACTCTCCCCAGATCCCTCATTTCTGAGGTTTGGATCTGGCTTTTGTGGGTTGTAGTCATTGCCCATGAGACTCGCATCCATATGTCAAGACTGGGGACATAGGTGGAGCAATTATATACAGCCATCTTCGTTTTTATTACCCAACCTCTCTCTTGCTGAGGAATCCTCGATTTATGGCCTGAAAAAAAGGTCTCCAGCTGCTGCTTTTCGAGTGGCCAACTCTTCCTTTGATGCCTCCCTTTCGGTCTATAATAGCTCCGAGATATTTAAAGTGGTCGACCTGCTCCAGGACCTGTTCTCCCAACTTAATCTGATGTTTTCTTTCTTCTCGTGATATCACCATGGATTTTGTTTTAGAGCTGCTTATGACCATCCCTCTCTTCTCCAGCTCTTCCTTCCAGACTTGCAGGTTGGATTGGAGATGTGCCTCTGATTTAGCAATCAGGGCAACATCATCAGCAAATGCCAGCTCCAAAATATAGACCTGTCTCATCTTCCAGTACCCCACTGAATACTTTCTTGTTCTCTCCTTACACCAGTGGTGGTCCTGAACTCTGACTTATGGTTTGCTGTCCTCACATAATTTGTGCAAGACTTGTAGAAGCTCTGTATAGCATGAATCAGAGGTGCTGGAATGTTCTTCCTTGCCAAACAGTCCCAAAAGTTTGCTCCAGGGGACCCTGTCAAACGCCTTTTCCAGATCTATGAAACAAAGATGGATTTCACTCTTATACTCAAGGGCCTTTTCCCTCAGCTGTCTGAGTGTGAGGTTAGGTCTTGAGTACTCGGTTTGCTCGGAATCCGCACTGGACCTCATCCAATTGTGGCTCAGCTAGGCGTCGGAGTCTCTGCTCTAGGATTCTAGAGTAGATTTTACCAGGGACACTTGAGAAGGGATATGCCTCTATGGTTTCCACATTGTCGATTGTCACCCTTTTTGAAAATTGGTGTTATGATGGCAATCTCCCAATCCTTTGGTATGGTCTTTGTTGCACCACGCTGCCTGTAGGACCCTTAAGAGTAATAGGTCAACCTGATGCTCCCATGTAGTTTAACCATTTCTGGTGTTATACCATCATGCCCTGCTGCTTTGCCATCTTGATTTTCTCCAGTGCTGCCTTCAATTCTTTCTTTTTATCTTTATGTCATCTTCATCACCATTTGTTTACCTCTTCTGTGCTAGTGGTTATCATCTTTCTGATGCTTGACCTTGCCTCACCATCAAGGAGTTCTGACGGAATATTCTTCCATCGTTCCATTACTTGCCTTCAGGGCAGTAAGCAATTTGCCTTGCTTTTATAAATTTTTGAGAGGGCATTGTTTTTTCTTCCTCATGTTCTTTAGGGTCTTATAGAACAATTTCTGGTTTTCTTGTGCATCTTTTTCTAGCTTTTCTCCAAATTCTTCCCAGGACTTCTGTTTTGTGCTAAGCACTTTGTTCTTTGCTTATGTTACTAAAGTATCACATTAGTAAATTCTCTATATTTCATCTATTTGTCTCTGTTGTGTTTTTAGCTACCTAAGTATTGTTTCCATGCCATTTTCTTCTTTTTCTTATTGTCTCTTTGACTTCCTCATGCTCCACCAAGGTGTCCCATCCCTCTTTCTCTGTTCCCAAGTCCGCGACTTCACCATAACATAGCTTCTGCAGCAGCCTGTCTTCTATGATGTCCTTTGAATTTGAAGCCACACGCGCCCGCTTTTCCAAGTCATCAGGTTGACTTCTTCCTGTGATTCGCACCGACTTGCAGCAATAAGCCCCTGATATACTGGTCTTAATTTCTGGCTCTCTCAGCTTGTCAGGTCTTTAATGCTCATTTCATTCCGTTTCGTTTTACTTGGCACTTCTTGAGTAGCGTGATAGGAAACCTGCACCAAACAGTTACATGATGCCCCATCACATGCTGCTGGGTCACCTACGGAAACCTGCACCAAACAGTTTTACACACTCTTGCATGTGTTGTTACTGTAACAATGTTTCGACGATGACCAGCCTCATATTAGTTTGCCTTCGGGCCTGACAGAGTGCAGTCCATTCTTTTCTTTGGTCTCTTCAGAGACCCCCCCCCCCCCCGGGAACTAGATGATATTGACACAAAACCAATGAATCAACTAACAAATACATTAAGCTCAACATGCAGCAGATAATAAAGCAGCCACTCCCTGGTAACAGGTTGCGTCCTTGAGACAAACAATATGACCTACTGCTCCCTGTGCATGCTCTGTACAATGGATCAACTCTCGTAGGGCGGTGGTAGTAGTTGGTGGGTGGTGGTGGTAGTAGGGGGGAGGGAGAGGTAGTAATTAGTGGTAAGTCGCGTTGGTGGTGCGTGGTTAGTAGCTGTGGGTGAGTGGAGGAGTGGTACCATGTTTCTATATGCAGTGGCACAAACAAAATAAATGAATAAACCAAAACCAAACACAGTGCAATGATACAATAATCAAATAAGAAACTATTCACAGTAAAAAATCCATATTGTCAAGACGCCGTCCTGTAATATATTGATGGCGACCTAGGCTCCTTAATTCTATAGGAAGTTGCCCAATAAACCAATCAAATCCATCACAGGTAAGTTGATAGGAGCAAAACCAGCAGCAAAACTAAATATTCTATACAAAGAGTTCATACTAATTAAATGTCACAGAAGACAAAAATCAATACAGACTTTTTGAATGTTTTAGAAAATGCTGGAAAAATGATTTAAAAAACAAAAAAAAAAAGACTATAACAGTAAGACCCATATACATATTTACACCCCACATTTCTAAATGAAGTAATGTCAATGAGGAAAAAAATTTCGATAGGTCCTCGGTCCATATCCATGCGTGTGGCCACTTTATCTTCCGGAATACATTTTGTTACCAATCTGTAATAGCCAATCTTCTTGTGCTTTCCCTTTTCTTCCAATTCTGCTTTTCTTTACCTGGCTTAACACATGAAAAATCTAGAGTCTACTTGAGGTTAACTGGGTTAACACATGAAAATTCTAGATTTACTTGCAGGTAACTCGCGATTAACACATGAAAATCTTGGTTAACTTCGAGGTAACTAGGTGTTAACACATGAAAATCTTGGTTACTTGAGAGTAACTTGCGTGTAACACATGAAAATCTAAAAGTTACTTGGATGGTGAAACTTGCAGCCGTTCTAAACACATGAAAAAGTCTAAGTTACACTTGAGGTAACATTGGTTTTACGCATGAAAATCCTAGGGTTACTTGATGGGTATCTAGGTTTAAACACATGAAAATCTAGATTAACTTGTTGGTAAACTCGGTTAACACCATGATAATCTTGGTTACATTGAGCGTAACTAGGTAATTAACACTTGTAAATCTGCGCGTTAACTTGAGGTAAATTTTGGTTAACACATCTAAATCTTAAGTTTACTTGAGGTAACTTGGTGTTAACACATGAAAATCTAAAGTTGTACTTGAGGTAACTTGGTTAACACATGATAATATCTAGGATTACTTGACTGGCTAACTAAGCGTAAACACAGAAAATCTAAGGTTAAGTAGGGCAGACTAGGATGCCTAACAACATTAAAAATCTCATGGCGTAACTTTGGTTTAACACTATGAAAATCTTGGTTACTTGATGGTAACTAGGTTTAACCCCCAGTCTAAAAATCCTAGACAACACTTAGCCCGTGAACGGCAAGTTTTGGCTAACAGATTTTACGATGATTGGCCTTCGAATTGAAAACAACTTTTTGCTATAACTACACCAACTTCTAAAACACAAACAAAGTTTTCATTACTCTCTTCCTATATTCGTACCACCTCTCAGGAACGTCTGCTAATTGGGAATATTTTTCCAAGACCAACAGTAGTCAAGCTTCAGTGTTTATTTGTATATCCATAGTAGTTTTTAAAAGCGAATGCTCCATACTGCGCTAGACTCTTCACCCATGCCCCCCCCACCCATCACGTTGACCTACTTTCATCATGTAATTATCGTTCATAAGCATGGTGCATCTTTTGAAACAAATGTTTCCGCAATGCATTTTATCGGTGGTCATACAGTTACTCATCGGGAAAAGTGTGGAGGCATTTCTGGAGTAATCTTTATAATGTTACAACCCAGCTCATGTGCTACAATGCTTAACAATATGCATATGTGGAAGTGAACCCCCTTTTTTTGTTTTTTATTTTTATTTCTCAGTGAGGCTAAGTTACACCTTTCATTAGACTCTTTTTGAAATCTAATCCCACACACTTCCCAGGACGTTTCCCCTGTGAATGAAACTTAAAGAAGCCCTGCACTGCAAACGCAAAGCTTCGGATGAAGATCACTTGGAAGCCCCAGACGGGGTAATTTTCTTTGGCTGTTTGACTCTGGTTGACTGCCACGCAGTGAGGATCTTACTATGGACCCTGAAGTGATAGGGCCAGGCGGAGGCTGAGGAAGTTTAATCTGTGCTGGGGGAAGGGATAGGGTGGACAATTCCCTTGGGCACAGCCAGATACCATGAACCACAATATTTTATTCTGCTGCATTGTTGGAGAGCCCCTTTGGAATGTGTGGAAATGCCACTAGAGTTATGCCATTGCATTTCTTGACTCCTAGCGTGGGTTCAGATGTTGACGATCCCTGTTAAATGCAAGACCAAGCTGGACAAAACGTGTCCTATGAGCTCAATGACTTTTCAACTCAGCACGTTTCGGAAAATGGCAGCGAAAAGCCACAGAAAAAGCCTAGATCTAGCAAGTGTAGATAATACCAGATAGAACTTTTCAACTTTTTTTGGTATCTGACTGCCAAAAGAAAGTGAGAAGCCTCAGCAGCCCTTGTTTAATCAACAAACAGCATCTCATTGCGATAGCTTTCTTATCTTGTAAGCTTGTTGAATAGATGATTTGTCCCTTCTGCTCCTAGCGAATCTAGCAGAACACAGCTTAGGTGATTTAAGACACATATCTGTGTACTGCTTATGAGATTAGCTGAAGATTAGCTGATTTAATGATAAGAATTCTGTCTCTGTTATACTGACATTAGCCTGATTGAAGATACTTGTTGTCTGTTGACATACTGACTTGTTTGTCTGATACTTTTACAGAGTAAAACTCGAGTCCACACACACAGAAATAAATTCCCTCGTATGCTCGTAACGTCTGGCTGCTCCAATATCACACTCAGACACACATCTGAGTGTTAACCGTAATGTCTGTATCACATACATATGAGTTTTTTAACTCACATCTGTTGCTTGACAGCATCAATTCTATATAAAACTTGGAGACAAGTTTTACTCAACATTGTAGTAGTCACGCACCAAGCCACACCATACAGAGAGACCAAGCTTACTTAATATTGTAACATTCCAGCACGCAAGCCCACATCATACACAGACAAGTTTACTCACATTTGTAGCGTCCCAACGACCTCAAGCCTCATGGGTACAACTCACTCGATGCGGAATTCTAGTCTGCTCATCCATATCCACTTCCTGGTTTAAGTTCATCCAAGTCATAACCCCCTTCTTTTTCTTCTTCTTCTGTCCGCCATCTCAATCATCAGGTGCGACTGCTCTATATAGTGGTAGTTTTTCTGTTCTAGGGTCTCCCTGTAATTAAAGAATTTGTACAAGCTGTTTAACTCCTGCGAACTGGAAACATGGACACCAAAAGAAGTACTAGGAGAATGAAACAAAACACTGACGATTTACACTGATATATCCAAGAATGGGGTGTATTTCACGGAAACAAAAACATTGACATACTGATATATCCAAGAATTGGGGTGTATTTCACGGAAACAAAAAAACATTGACATACTGATATATCCAAGAATGGGTGTTGTAATTTTACGGAAACAAAAAACATTGACATACTGATTATATCCAAGAATGGGGTGTATTTCACGGAAACAAAAACATTAACATACTGAATATATCCAAGAATGGGGTGTATTTTCTACGGAAACAAAAACATTGACATAACATGAGCTGATATATCCAATAATGGGGTGTATTTCACTGGAAACAAAAAACATTAACATACTGATATATCCAAGAATGGGGTGTATTTCACGGAAACAAAAACATTAACATACTGATATATCCAAGAATGGGGTGTATTTCACGGAAACAAAAACATTGACATACTGATATATCCAAGAATGGGATGTATTTCACGGAAACAAAAACATTGACATACTGATATATCCAAGAATGGGGTGTATTTCACGGAAACAAAAAAAAAAAAAAAAAAAAAAAAAAAAACATTGACATACTGATATATCCAAGAATGGAGGTAACATTGCACGGAAACACAAACATCGACATACTTGATATATCAAAGAATTGGGATGTATTCACGGAAACTAAAATACTTGGACCATATGATTATAAGTCCAAGAATGCGGATGGAGTTCACGGAAAAAAAATTTTTGCGGACCATATTGATATATCCAAAAATGGTGTATTTCACGGAAACAAGAGAACATTGAAATACGGATATAAATACTTGTGATGACATGAATAAATTGGATTATGAGGATTGTATTGCATCGGAAACAAAAAATGACATACTGATATACTCCAGAGAAGGGGGGTGTATTCATCGGAAACAATTGAAACAATGACATACTGACTAAGTCCAAGAAAAATGGGGAAGTTATTAGCACGGATAACCAAAAACAGTGCACATACTGATATATCTAAGAATATGGGTGTTGTAACCGGAAAACCAAAAACAGGGCATACTCGACATCTTAAGTTATGCATAAAACAAATGACCAGACTAAGATATCCTGCGCAGAAATTCCACGGGACCCCACAACAAAAGCAGTAACATACTGCCACATCCAAGAATGGGTAAAGCATTTCACATCAAACAGTAAGACATTGACATAAGAGTAAAGCCAACATCAACAGAGTGTATTTCAGAAGCCACAACCATTGACATACTGATATACTCCATCAGAATGGGATGTATTTTCACGGAAACAAAAACGATTGAGTAAGTTTTTTCGCCATTATATCAAGAAATGGGGTGTATTTCACGGGAAACTAAAATCATTGATGAAGTACCTACATCCAAGAATGGGAGTTCCACGGAAACAGAGTAAGAGCCATACTAGCATAAAGTCCCATGGGATGTACCCATATCAGAGAATAAAAAGCAATACATCAAAGAGTTCATGAGCCACATCAGAGAGTGAAGACTGGCCACATCAGAGATTTCAGAAGCCACAAAACAGACAGAGTGATAGAGCCACATCATGGAGAGTAATCGAAGCCACATAAGAGATAATAAGAGGGGTTATTTCACACATCACGAGAGTGGCCCCACATCAGAAGTATGTAGTCAAGCCACATACCTAGAGAGTAAGAGCCACTAATTTCAGAGAAGTAAGAGCCACATCAAGAGAGTATTTCAGAAGTCCACATGACAGAGAGTAAGAGTCACATAATGGAGTATTTATTTATATTGACGATAAGAAACCACATCAGACTGAATAATCCAAGCCAATCAGATAGTCCCACAATCAGAGTAAGACATTGCCACATACTGAGAGTCCACATCAGGAGTATTTTCACGAAAACAGATCCCCCCTCGACATACAAAAAGTAAGAGCCACGATCAGAAGTAGTAAAGAGCCAACATTGAGACAGAGAGTATAATCCAAGCCAAGAGTAAGAGAACACATCAGATGAGTAAATGGGGTGGAGCCACAAAATCAGAGAGTAAGAGCCACAGAAAATCCAGAGTCATTTTCCCACGGAATCAGAGTAAGAGTCTACATCCAGAGAGTAAGAGCCACATCAGGGGGAGTAATTAACAGGGACGCCACATCAGACAGTAGTTAAGAGCCACAATCAGAGAATCCCACATCAAAGAGTAAGAGCATCACATCAAAGATGTAATGCAGCGCACAATACATTGGACAGTATAGACTACCCACAATGCAAAGAGTAAAAGAGCCACATCAAGAGAGTAAGGAGCCACATCAAGAGAGCCATATCCAAGAATGTGTGTTATTCCAAGAGTACAGCAAAAACACTGTTCATTCTAAGAAATGGGGAGTTCCACATCAATGTGGGGTCTTGTCACATCAAAGAATAAGAAACAAGTCCACATAAAAGCTATAAGATTGAGTCCCATCATCATTGAGTAAGAGTATTTTTACATCAGAGAGTACCCACCATCAGAGAGTAAGAGCCACATCAAAGAGTTAAGAGACACCACATCATGAAGAGTACAAGCATCTCCACTTTTAAGTATAATGCAAAACAATGAGTAAGATACCTGTCGCAGAAAGTAAGAGCCACATCAAGATAGTCAAAGAGCCACATCAGAGAGTAAGAGCCACATCAGAGGAGCTACCCACATCAGAGAGAGTAAGAGCCACATCAAAGAGTAAGAGCCACCACATCAGGAGAGTAAGAGCCACATCAGAGAGTAAGATCAAGAGTAAGAGCCCCACATCAGAGAGTCCCCTCCCCCAAGTAGAGAGCCACATCAGAGAGTAAGAGCCACATCAGAGAGTCCCACATCATAGAGGTAAAGAGCCACATCAAAGAGTAAGAGCCACATCAAGAGTAAAAGCCACATCAAAGAAAGTAAGAGCCACATCAGAGAGTAAAGAGCCACATCAAAGCCACACCAGAGGTTAAGAGCCACATCAGAGGAATTAAGAGCCACATCAGATAGTCTAGTCCCACATCAGAGTAAGAGCCCATATCAGAGAAAGTCCCACATCAGAGAGTAAGAGCCACATCAAAGAGTAAGAGCCCACATCAGAGAGTAAGAGCCACATCAGAGAGTAAGAGCAAATCAGTAAGAGACCACATCAGATAGTAATCAAGAGTCCCACATCAGATAGTAAGAGCCCACATCAGAGAGTCCCAAGCCACATCTACGAGAGTAAGAGCCACATCAGAGAAAGAGCAAGAGTAAGAGCCCACATCAGAGAGTAAGAGCCACAATCCCAGAGAGTTAAGAGTAAGAGCCACATCAGATGTACATCATAGTAAGAAGCCACATCCCAGAGAGTAAGAGCCACATCAGAGAGTCCCACATCAGAGAGTAAGAGCCACACAACAGAGAATCCCCACAATCAAGAGAGTTAAGAGCCACATCAAAGAAGAGTAAGAGCCACATCAGACAGTAAGACCCCACATCAAGGAGTAAAGAGCCACATACCAGAGAGTAAGAGTCCACATCAAAGAGTAAGACAGTAATACCCACATCAAAGAGAATAAGAGCCACATCAGAGAGTAGGAGCCACATCAAAAGAGTAAGAGCCACATTCAAGAGATGTACCTTAAGAGTCACCTCAGAGAGTAAGCATTCACATCAAAGAGGTAAGACCACACATCAAAGAGTTAAGACCCACAGCTCAGAGAATAGAAACAAGTTTCCAACAACACAATGACGAGCTTACAATTTCACCATTGACTAGACAACCTCAAAACTAAATTTATTCGACGTATCACCAACTCACATTGGGCTACCTTACTGTTGACAGGATTTATGAGTTTTTATTTTTGCAACAATACACAATATTCGGCTACTATTACTCACTGACAGATTTATGACGTCCAACACAAATTGGACTTCTACACCACTGAGATGATTTGTGAGTTTAAGCGTAGCTTATCTGATAGACCGCCCATTGTAAGTTCAGACAATACAAAATTTGGGTACCTCACCATTTACGAGATTTGAGAGATTCAACAATATCACAATTTGGGATACCTCACCTCTGACAGATTTGCTGAGTTCAAATATCAACAATTTAACCTACCCTCGCCATTGACAGATATTGTGAGATTCAATACAAGATACACAATTGAGACCTAGCCTCACCACTGGCAAATTTGTCAGCTTTCAACAATACACAATGTTGGGCTACCTCACCTTCATTGACAGACCTCGTGGAGTTCAATCCAACAATATAATTTAGCTTAAGCCCTTACTGGCTGACCCAGATTTCTGAGTTCAACAATACCACAATTTAGGCTACCTCCACCACTGACAAGAATATTGTGAGATTTAACAAATAAACAATTTAGCCTAGCGTTACTGCTCGACAAGATTTATCGAATTCAGCAATATACAATTGGGCTTGTTCACTGTTGACATATTTTGTGAGTTAACACACAACTTGGCCTCGTATATGCCGTTTAAAACCACTGATAATAAGATAAACAGACAACAGTAGTTTTGCTAGTATCAAGAATTAAATCCTTTCATAGGTCAGAAAGGGAACACCAAAATACTAGGCCATAGCTTATAAACACAACATTCAGACATTTGTTTACAGATACTATCAGAGGATCCTTGGAACCGCCACCGACATGAACTGAATGTAACAAAGGATTCCTACATAGCCAAGCAAATTTTGAGCAGTACTACATGGGAGACAGGGTCTTGCTGGTTTCTGTTATTCCAAGACTATCACATAGAAGGATTAAGATAATTTCTACAAACATTGGGCAGAGCTGGCATATTTTTATAAAGGGGTGTGCACCCAATAAGAATTTGTAAATTTAACGGTGAACATTTTATGTCCCCCCGAGAGTCTCTGAAAGAATTCCATAGTGAACATTTAAGTCCCGAGAGATCTCTGAAAGAGATCGGTGAAGCATTTATGTTCCCGAGAGTCTCTCTGAAAGATGTGAACATTTTATTGTCCCGAATAGAGTCTCTTGCAGATGTTAACAATATTATGTCCCTGAGAGCTCTATGAAGATTGTGAACATTTGATGCTTGCCGAGACGTCTCTGAAGATCTAGTGAACAGTTTATGTGTACCCGAGAATCTGTCTGGCGGTAAGAGTGAACACATTATGTCCAGAGAGTCTCTGAAGAGTCGAACATTTAGTCCCGAGAGTACTTTTGCTGAAGATGATTTCTGTGAACTATCATGTTATCGTCACTGAGTAGTCTCTGAAGATTTGGCTGAACCTGCGACAACATTTAAATGTTCCCGTGGCAGAGTCTCCTGAGAAGTTGTGATGAACATTTATGTCAGAAGGATGTTCTGGCAAAGACCCAAACGTGTGAACATTGTAATGTCCCGGAGAGTACTCTGCAAGGACGTGAAAACATTTAATGGTCCCAGAGAGTAATCTGGAAGAGTGCAACCATTTATTGCCTCGAGAGTCTTCTGAGAGTGAACATTTACAAGATCCTAAGAAGTCTCTGAAAGAGGTAGAACATTTATGCTCCCAAGAGTCTATGGAAGAAGTGAACAATTATGTCCCGAGAGTCTCTGTTAAGTATTTGTGAACCATTTTATGTCCCGAGAGTCCCTGAAATGGAGTAAAACATTTACTGTCCCCGTGAGTCTCTATATCAAAGAGTAGTTAACAATTATGTCCCGAGAGAGTCTCTGAAGACGTGAACAATTTAATGTTCTGAGATAGAGTCTCTGAAGAGTGAACATTTATGTTTCCGAGAGTCTCTGAAGACCCGTTGAACATTTATTGTCCGCAAGAATCTCTGAAGAGTGACCAATTTATGTCCAGAGAGAGTCTTCTGAAGAGGTGAAACATCTTATGTCTCCGAGAGTCTCTTGAAAGAGTGAACAATCACTTCATGGTCCCGAGAGTCCCTCTGCAGAATTGAAACATTTATGTATCCAGAGAGTGGTGGACTCTGAAGAATAAAGCTGAACATTTAGGTCCCAAAGAGTTTTTCTGAAAGAACTAATTAAGTCTAGTGAACATTTAATGTCCACGAGAGATCTCTGATAAGATGTGCCTATTTATGTCCCGAGGAGTCTCTGAAGAACGTGTGGAACATTTATGTCCCAAGAGTCTATCTGAATGAAGTGAACCATTTATGTCCCGACGTCTCTTTAATGAGTGTAAAATTTTATTGTCACCGACGCAGTCCTCGTGAAGATGGTGATACATTTTATAGTCCCGAGGAAGAGTCCCTCTGAAGATCTCTGTGAAACATGTTATGCCCAAGATGTCCTCTGAAAGATGTGAACACTTATGTATCCGAGAGTCTCCTGAAGAGTGAACAATTTATGTCCCCCTTGAGAGTCTTCTGAAGAGTATGTTTAACATTTGATTGTCCCCCGAGAAAGGTACTTTGAAGAGTCGATGAACCATTTATCCGTTTCCGAGAGTCTCTAAAGAGTGTGTGAACATTTATGCATACCGAGAATCTATGAAGATTTAGTGATTATTTATCGTCCCGATGAGTCTCTGAAAGAAGTGATAGTGAACATTTATCGTCAGAGTCACTTACTCTACTAGACTGAGTCCTCTGAAGAGTTTGAACATTATATTGTCCCGAGGAGTCCCTCTGAAGAGTGAACCTTTATGTGTTCCGAAGAGTACTCTGAAAGAATGTGAACTATTTATGTCCCGAGAAGTCTCTAAAGATGTAAATAATTTTATGTCCCCGAGCAGTCTCTGAAGAAACTTGTGAACATTTAGTGATCGCCGACGAATCATTGTGAAGAGTTGAAATATGCTAATGTCCCGATGAGTACTCCTGAATAATGTGAAATAATTTATGTCCCGAAGAGTCTATGAAGACTGTGGAACATTTAATGGTCCTCGAGGAGTCTTTGAAAGAGGGAACATTTATTGTCCGAGAATTTCTCTGAAGAGTGAATTCATTTATGTCCCGAGAGTCTCTGACAGAACTGGAACAGTGCAACCATATTATGATCCCGAGAGTCTCTGAACGATATGTGAACATTTATGAGCCACCAAGAGTCCTCTGAAGAATTGTGGTGACATATTATGTCACTAAGGTCCCCGAGAGGTCCCTGAAGAGTGAACATTTATTGTCCCGAGAAGTCTCTGAAGCAGATTTAACATTTATGTCCCGAGAGTCCTCTGAAGATGTGAAACATTTATGTTCCGAGAGTGCCCTACTAAAGATAGTGTTAACACTATGTGAACATTTATGCTACCGAGGTAAATCTATAAAGAGAGTGAATATTTATGTCCCGGAGGAGTCCTCTGAAGATCTGCGGTGAACATTTATGTCCAAGTGAGTCTTCTGGAAGAGTGAAATTATATGTCCCCGAGAGAAACTCTCTGAAGAGTGCAACACTTTATGTTCCGATAGCAATCTCGGATGCGAGTGAAATCATTTTAGTCCGTGAGCAAATATCTCTAAAGCAGCTGAATATTTACAGCTTGTCCCGAGAAGTCTCTGCAAGAGTGAAACATATTATGTCCCGAGAATCTGCTGAATGAGTGCAATAAGTACTGTCACCGAGAGTCTGCTGAAAGAGTGAATATTTTATGTTCCGAGAGTCCTCCTGCAAGACTAGCATACATTTATGTCCTGAGAGTCCTCTGAAGAGTGAACGATTTATGCTTCCTCGAGAATCTCTAGAAGATAGTGAATATTTATGTCCACCGCAGAGTCATCTGAAGACGTGAACATTTATGTTCCGCGAGTCTCTGAAGAGATTGCAACAATTTATGTCCCGAGAATCTTCATCTGGATGAGTGAACCATTATATGTCCCGAGTCTCTTTAAGAGTTGAATATTTAATCGTCCCGAGAAAAGTCTCTGAAGATGTGCAACATTTATGTTTTCCGAGAGTCTCTGAAGAGTGAACAATTTAATGTTTCTTCGAAGAGTCTCTGAATAGTTAACATTTATGTCTCACGAGAGTCTCTGAAAATGTGTGAACATTTATGTCCCGAGAATCTCTGAAGAACGTGAACATTTATTTTATCCGAAAGTACCTCTGATAAAGCAGTGGCAATATTTATGTCACAGAGAGTCTCTCTGAATTAGTGAATATTTATGTCCGCACGGGGAGTCTTCTGAAGAGTGAACATTTGATGTTCCAGAGAGTCTCTGAAGAGTGAAAATTGTATGTCCCGAGAATCCTCTGAAGAAGCTGTGTATTATGTTATAGATCCCGAGAGTCTAACTGAAGGAGATAGTGTAATACTTTATGTCCCTGAGAGATCTCCTGAATGAGTCGTAACCTATTTATGTCCCCACGACGAGTCTCTGAAAGAAGGTTTTATACAATTTATGTTCCGAGAGTATGACTGGAAGAGGAGGGAGTAGTGTAAACATTTCATGTCCCGAGAAATCTCTGCAAGAATTGAACATTTTTATGTCCCGAGAAGTCTCTGAAGGGTGAAACATTTATGTTGTCCGAGAATCTGTGGAAGATGCTGTATATGTATGTCCCCCGAGAGCTCTCTGAAAGAGTGAAACTATTTATGTCCCATGAGGAGTCTCTGAAGGACCGTGGAACATTATATGTTCTTCAGAGTCCTGCAGAATGGTGCAACTATTTATAGTCCAGAGAATCTCTGAGAGAGATGAATATTTAATGTCCGAGAGATCTACTGCCAAGAGTGAACATTTTGTTGTCCCTGAGATGTCTCCTGAAGTTAGTGTAGACATTTTGATGTCCCGAGAATCCTCTGAAGAGCTGAAACATTTTATGTCCCCGAGAGGTTTCAGAAGAAGGTGAACATTTATGTCCAGAAGAGTCTTCTGAAGAAGGCTGAACATTTTGTATGTTCCGAGAGTCTCTGAAGAGATGAAAAATTTATGTCTCGAGATGTCTATCTGAATAGTTAACATTTAATTAGTCCCGAGAAGTCTCTGAAGAGTGGAACATTTAATGTATCCCGAGAAATCTCTTGAAGAGCTAAACATTTTATTGTCCCGAAAGAGTCCTCTTGAAGAGTGTGAATATTTATGTCCACGAGAGCTCATCTGAATAGTGAATAATTTACTGTCCCGAAGAGTCCTCTATCTCCTGAAGAGGTGAACATTTATGGTTCCGAGAGTCATCTGAAGAAGTGTAAACATTTTTATGTCCCGAGAATTTCTCTGAAGAAAATGTGACATAGTGTATGATACCCTAGAGTCTCTTGAAGTATGTGTAATATATTTATGGTCCCGAGAGTCTCTGAAGAGTGAATATTTATGTCCCGACGAGTCTCTGAAGAGTATACATTTATGTTCCCGAGAGTATGCTGAAGAATGTGAGACATTTATGTCCCGAACAGAATCTTCTCAGAAGATGTGTAATGATTTATGTCCCGAGAGTCTCTGAAGATGTAAACATTTTATTGTCCCGAGAGTCTCTCTGAAGAAGTGTGACCATTTATTGTCCTCTAAGAATCTCTGAAGAGTGAATATATTTATGTCCCGAGAGTCTCTGAAGAGTGAACATTTAATGTCCCTGAGATGTATCTGAAGATGTGAATATTTATGTCCCGAGAGTCTCATGAAGAGTTTCGTGATACATTTTATAGTCTGAAAGAGTCTCTGAAGAGTTTGTTTTTTGTATATTTTATTCAACATTTATGTCCCGAGAACTCTCTGAAGATGGATAAATGTAATAGTCCCGAGAGTCTCATTGAAGAGTGAAATATTGTATGCTCCCGAGAGTCTCTGAAGAGTTAGTCATTTATGTCTCCGTAGGAGTCTATGAAGAAGTGATAACATTTATGTCCCGACGAATTCTCATGAAGAGCTGATTTAATTTAATTGTCCCGAGAATCGATCTGAAGAGTTAAGTATATTTATGTCCCGAGTAGTCCCTCTGCAAGAATGTGAACATTTATGTCCCGAGCCGGTCATCTGAAGAGTGAACATTTAATGTTTTCGAAAGATCTCTTGAAGAAGTGCAACCAAATCCACATTTATGTCTCGAGACATCTCTGAAGAGTGAATATTTATGTCCCAGATGTCCCCCGTCTCATGAAGATTTAGTGAACATTTTTTAATGTCCCCGAGAGTCTACTGAAGAAGTGGAACATATTATTGTCCCGACGAATCTCTTGCAAGAGTTAAATATTTATGTCCCGAGATGCGTTCTGAAGAAGTGAACATTTATGTCTCAGAGAGTCTCTGAAGAGTGAACATTATTATGTCCGGAGAAATCTCTGAAGATACTAGTCGTGAACATTTATGTCCCTGAAGTGTCTCATGATAGAGTGCTAGAACATTTATGTCCCGAGAATCTCTGAAGAGTTTAATATTAATGTTATTCCGAGAGTCTCTGAAGAGTAAATCATTTTATGTTCCGAGAGTCTCACTGAAAGATTGTGAACAGTTTTATGTTATTTTTATCCGCGAGTCTCTGAAGAGTGAACATTTTATGTCCCGAGAATCATCTGAAGAGTTAATATTTTATTTCCCGCAGAGTTCTGCTGAAGAGTGAACATTTATGTCCCGAGGAATTCCTCCCCCCCTTTTATGGAAGAGTGGTACTAATTTATGTCCCGAGAGTCTCTGGAAGTAGGTGAAACATTTATGATCCCGAGAATCTCTGAAGACAGTGAACATTTATGTCCGTGAGAATACTCTGAAGAGTTAATATTTATGTCCGAGAGTTCACTCTGAAAGATGTGAATATTTATGTTCCGCAGCAGAATCCTCCTGAATAGTGAACATTTATGTCCCGAGAATCTCTGAAAGAGTGCAACAATTATGTCCCCCCCCCCCACCCCACACCCCCAACCCCCCCCCCACCCCCCCCCCCCCCCCCCCCCGCCTCCCACAGAGAATCTCTGCAAGACAAGTTCAATTATTTAATGTCCCCCGAGAGTCCTCTGAAGAGTAGAACATTTTTATGTCCCGAGAATACTTCTGAAGAGTTAAGTATTTATGTCACGAGAGGCTTCTTGCAAGAGTGAAGCATTTATGTCTCGAGAAGTCTCTATTTTGAAAGAGTGAATTGAAACATGTTATGTCCCGAGAATCTCTGAAGACCTAGTGAACATATTATGTCCCCGAGAGTCATCTGAAGAAAGTTCGAATGAGACATTTATTGTCCCAGAGAATCTCCTGAAGATGTTTCATGATTTATCTTCCCCGAGAAGTCTCTGAAGAGTAAACATTTATTGTTCCGAGAGTCCTCTGAAGAGCCGTGTAACTATTTACTGTCCCCGTGAGTCTCTGCAAGATGATAGAACATTTTTGTCCCGATGGACATCTATGAAGAGTTAATATTTATTTCACAGAGAGTCTCTCTTTATCAAAGAGTGAACATTTACTGTCCCGAGAGAACTCTGCAAGAGGATGCGTACTTATTTATGTCCCGAGTCGTCCTCTGCAAGATGTATGTGAACATTTAATAGTCCCCGTGAATTCTCTGTAAGCCCGCGCTTAACCATTTGATGTCCCAGATGAATCCTCTGAAGACGGTTAATATTTTTTGTGCCCGAGAGCTCCTCTGAAGAGTGAATATTATATTGTCCCGAGCAATCACTGTAAGAGTGAAACATTTATGCTACCCCACCCACGAGAATCCTCTGAAGAGTGAACATTTATGTCAGAGGAAGAATATCTGAAGAGTTTTAATATTTATGTCCACGAGAGTCTTCTGCCCAGGATTTGTGAACCATTTATGGTCCCGAAGAATCTCAGGAAGAGTTTTAATATTTTATGTTCTCCGGAGAGAGTCCTCCTGAAGAATGAACATTTTATAGTCCTGAAGAATCTATGAAGAAGTGGAAATATTTTATGTCCCGAGAGTCTCTGAGATAGTGAACATTTATGTCAGAGAGTCTCTGAAGAGTTGAACATTTATGTCCCGAGAGTCTCTGCAAGATTGGAACATTCCTAATGTTCCGAGAGTCTTCTGAAGAGAATGAACATTTATGTCCCGAGATGTCTCTGAAGAGTGACAACATTTATTGTCCCCGAGAATCTCTACTGAAGAGTGTGAATATGTATGTCCCGAGTGTCTCTGAAGAGTGGAATATTTGATGATCCCGACGTAGTCCTCTGAAGCAGTCGAACCATTTAATGTTCTTAGGAGTTCTCTGAAGAGTGAAACATTTATGTCCCGAGAATCTGCTGTGTAAGAGTGAAATTATTGTATGTTCCCGAGAATTCTCTGAAAAGGTTGAACATTATTGTCCAGAGAGTCATATGAAGAGTGAAAATTTATGTCCCGAGGCGTATCTGAAGAGTGAAAATCTTTATGTCTCGAGGAGTCTCTGAATAGATTTTAACATTTATCGTCCCCGAGAGTCTCTCGAAGAGTGAACAATTTATGTCCCGAGAATCTCTGAAGAGTGAACATTTATGTCCCGAGAGTCTCTGAAGACTGTGAATATCTTATGTCCCGAGAGTCTCTGAGATAGTGAACAATTTATTGTACCCCGAGACGTTCCTCTGGAAGAGTGAACATTTATGTTCGAGAGTATCTGTAAGAGATGAACCACATTTATGATCCCAGAGGAATTCTCTGCAAGACGTTGTAATATGTATTGTCCCTGAGAGTCTCTGAAAGACGTGAATATCTTATTGTCCCGAGAGAACCCCCCCCCCCTACTCTGAAGAGTGAACTATTATGATCCCGAGATGTCTCCTGCAAGAGGTTATACATTTAGTGTTCCGAGAGTATCTGAAAGAAGTGAACAGGTTATGTCTACGAGAATCTCCTGAAGAGATGAATATTTATGATCCCTGAGTAGTAAAACTTCTTGAAGATCACCGTGGAACCATTCTTTGCTCTCGAGAGAGTTCACTTGAAGGAGCTGAACATTTTATGTTCCCGAGAATTCTCTGAAAACTGAATATTTATGTCCCGAGAGGTCCTCTGCAAGATGTAGAACATTTTTTCATGTCCCGAAGAGTCCTCTGAAGAAGTGAATTATTTATGTCCCGAGAGTCTCATGATGAGTGAACATTATCATGTTCCGCAGGAGTCTCCTCCTGAAGAGTGTACAATTTAATGTTCCCGAAGAATCTACTGAAGAAGTGAATATGTATGGTCCCGAGAGTCTCTGAAGAGGTTGGAATAATTTATGTCCCGAAGAGTCTTCTGCAAAGAGGTGTAACTAATTTATGTCCAAGAGAGTCTCTGCAAGATGTTGAAACATTTATGTTTCCGAAGAGTCTCTGAAGATGCGTGAACCAATTTATGTTCCCGAGAATCTTCTGAAGAAAGTGAATATTTATGTCCTCGAGAGTCCCTCTTGAACGAGTGAACATTCCCCCCCCCCCCAATAATCCGAGAGTCTCTGAAGAGTGATATTGAACATTATTTATGTCCAACGAGACATAAATTGTTCACTCTTCAGAGACTCTCGGAACATAAATGTTCACTCTTCAGTGACTCTCGGGAACATAAAGGTTCCTCTTCAGAGACTCTCGGGACATAAAATATTCACTCTTCAGAGATTCTCGGGACATAAATTGTTACACTCTTCAGAGACTCTCGGGAAACATAAATGTTCACTCTTCAGAGACTCTCTGGACTATAAATATTAATCAAATTCACTCTTTCAGAGACTCTCGGACATAAATAAATGATTCAACTCTTCAGAGACTCTCGGGACATAAATACATACTCCGGGAAGACATATCCTCTTCAGAGATTCTCGGGACATAAATGTTCACTCTTCAGAGACTCTCGGAACATAAATGTTCACTCTTCAGAGACTCTCGGGACATAAATATTCACTCTTCAGAGACTCTCGGGACATAAATGTTCACTCTTCAGATGGACTCTCGGGACATAAATATTCAGTTTTTCAGAGATTCTCGGGGACATAAATGTTCACTCTTCAGAGACTCTCGGGACATATAATGTTCACTCTTTTTTTTTTATTTCAGACGACTCTCGGTGACATAAATATTACACTCTTCAGAGATCGCCACTTCTCGGGACATAAATCTGTTCACACTCTCTTCAGATACTCTCGGAACATAAGTCCTGATATTACTCTTCAGAGACTTCTCGGGACATAAATATTCACTCTTCAGAGACTCTCGGACATAAATATCTCACTCTTCAGACGACTCTCGGGACATACATTTTCACTCTTCAGAGATTCTCGGGACATAAATGTTCACTCTTCAGAGACTCTCCGGAACATAAATGTTCACTCTTCAGGAGACTCTCGGGACATAAATGTTCACTATTCAGAGACTCTCGGGGACATAAATATTCAACTCTTCAGAGACTCTCGGGACATAAATGTTCACTCTTCATGAGATTCTCGGACATAAATGTTTCACTCTTCAGAGACTCTCGAGGACATAAATGTTAACTATTCAGAGACTCTCGAGACATAAATTTTTCACTCTTCAGAGACTCTCGGAACATATAAATTTCTTCACTCTTCAGAGACTCTCTGGACATAAATGTTCACTTTTCAGAGACTCTCGGGACATAAAATATTCACTCTTCAGAGATTCATCGGGACATAAATGTTCATTTCTTCAGAGACTCCCTAAGAACATTAAATGTTTCACGCTTCAGAGACTCTCGGACATAAATATTCACTCTTCAGAGACTCTCGGGACATACATATTTCACTCTTCAGAGAATTCTCGGGACATAAATGTTTCACTCTTCAGAGACTCTCGGGACCATAATGTTCATTCTTCAGAGACTCTCGGAACATTAAATGTTCACTCCTTCAGAGACTCTCTTTTAGGGACATAAATGTTCACTCTTCAGAGACTCTAAGGTTGGACGTAGGACATAAATGTTCACTCTTCAGAGACTCCTCGGGACATAAATATTCACTCTTCATAGATTCTCGGGACATAAATGTTCATTCTTCAGAGACTCCGGGGACAGTAAATATGCATTAACTCTTCTGCATGATTCTCGGGAATAAAATGTTCACTCTGCAGATACTCTCGGACATGAAAATATTAACTCTTCAGAGATTCTTTTCTGCGACATAAATGTTCAACTCTTCAGAGAATCTCGCGGACATAAATGTTCACTCTTCAGAGATTTCTCGGGACATTAAATATTCACTTTCAGAGACTCTCGTAGGAACATAAATATAATTAACTCACTTCAGAGATGCTCCGGGACATAAATGTTAAAAAATTAACTCTTCAGAGATTCCTCGGACATAAATGTTCACTGCCTTCAGAGACTCTCGGGTCGGGACATAAATAGTCACTCTTCAGAGTTTCTCGGGACATAAATGTTCACTCTTCAGAGACTCTCGGGAAATAATTTTTAACTCTTCAGAGATTCTCGGGACATAAATGTCTTCAGTTCTCTTCAGAGAATCTCGCACAGGACATAAATGTTCACTCTTCAGAGACTCTCGGTGAACATAAATGTTTACTCTATCAGAGACTCTCAGCGAGGAAATAAATATTAACTCCTTCAGAGATTCTCTCGGGACATAAATGTTCACTCTTCAGAGACTTCTCCGAGGACATAAATGTTCACTCTTCAGAGATTCACGGGACATAAATGTTCACTAAACTCTTTCAGAGACTCTCGAGGACATAATGTTCACTCTTCAGAACCTCTCGGGACATAAATATTAACTCTTCAGAGATTCTCGGGACATAAATGTTCAAATCTTCAGAGACTCTCGGGACATAAATAATTAACTCTTCAGAGATTCTCTGGACATAAATGTTCACTCTTCAGAGATTTCGGGACATAAAATGTTCACTATTCAGAGATTCTCGGGACATAAATATTCACTCTTCAGAGACTCTCGGGACATAAATATTAACTCTTCAGAGATTCTCGGGAAACAATAAATGTTCACTCTTCAGAGATGATCTCGGGACATAAATGTTCAACTCTTCAGAGACTCTCGGGACATAAATAGTCACTGATCTTCAGAGATTCTCGGACATAAATGTTCACTCTTCAGAGACTCTCGGGAAATAAATATTAACTCTTCAGAGAAATTCTCGGAACATAAATGTTCACTTTCAGAGACTCTCGGGACATAAATGTTTCACTCTTCAGAGACTCTCGGGAAACATAAATGTTTCACTCTTCAGGACTCTCGGAGACATAAATATTAACTCTTTCAGAGATTTCTCGGGACATAAATGTTCACTCTTCAGAGACTCTCGGGACATAAATGTTCACTCTTCAGAGATTCTCGGGACATAAAATGTTCACTCTTCAGAGACTTCACTAAAACGAGGACATAAATGTTCACTCTTCAGAACCTCTCGGGACATAAATATTCACTCTTCAGAGATTCTCGAGACATAAATGTTCACTCTTCAGAGACTCTCGGGACATAAATGTTTACTCTTCAGAGACTCTCGGGACATAAATATTCACTCTTCAGAGATTCTCGGGACATAAATGTTCACTCTTCAGAGATTTTCGGAAACATAAATGTTCACTCTTCAGAGACCCTCGGGACATAAATGTTCACTCTTCAGAGACTCTCGGGACATAAATATTTAACTCTTCAGAGATTCTCGGGACATAAATATTCACTCTTCAGAGATTCTCGGGACATAAATGTTCATTCTTCAGTGATAGACTCTCGGGACATAAATGTACTAACTCTTCAGAGACTCTCGGGAAATAAATATTCACTCTTCAGAGACTATTCTCGGGACATACATATTCACTCTTCAGAGATTCTCGGGACATAAATGTTCACTCTTCAGAGACTCTCGGAACATAAATCGTTCACTCTTCAGACACTCTCGGGAAATAAATATTCACTCTTCAGAGACTCTCGGGACATAAATATTCACTCTTCAGAGACTCTCGGGACATAAATATTCACTCTTCAGAGATTCTCGAGACATAAATGTTCACTCTTCAGAGACTCTCGGGACATAAATGTTCACTCTTCATAGACTCTCGGGACATAAATATTCACTTCTGTCAGAGATTCTCGGGACATAAATGGTTCACTACCTTCAGATACTCTCGGGGGAACATAAATGTTATACTCTTCAGAGATTCTCGGGACATAAATATTCACTCTTCAGAGACTCTCGGGACATAAATATTCACTCTTCAGAGACTCTAGGGACATACATATTCACTCTTCAGAGATTCTCGGGACATAAATGTTCACTCTTCAGAGATCTCTCGGAACATAAATGTTCACTCTTCAGAGACTCTCGGGACATAAATGTTCACTATTCAGAGACTCTCGGGACATAAATATTCACTCTTCAGTGACTCTCGGGACATAAATGTTACTCTTCAGAGATTCTCGGGACATAAATGTTCACTCTTCAGAGACTCTCGGGACATAAATGTTAACTATTCAGAGATTCTCGAGACATGAAATTTTCACTCTTCAGAGACTCTCGAACATAAATGTTCACTCTTCAGAGACTCTCTGGACATAAATGTTCACTCTTCAGAGAACTCTCTCGGACATAAAATGTTCACTCTTCAGAGATTCTCGGGGACACAAATGTTCACTCTTCAGAGACTCTCGGAACAAAAATGTTCACTCTTCAGAGGACTCTCGGGACCATAAATGTATTCCACTCTTCAAGAGATTCTCGGGACATAAATGTTCACTCTTCAGAAGACTCTAAGAAACATAAATGTTCACTCTTCAGAGACTCTCGGGACATAAAATATTCACTCTTCAGAGACTCTCGGGACATACCATATTCACTCTTCACCAGATTCTCGGGACATAAATGTTCACCCTTCAGAGACTCTCGGGACATAAATGTTCATTCTTCAGAGATTCTCGGGACATAAATGTTCACTCTTCAGATACTCTCGGAACATAAATGATACTCTTCAGAGACTCTCGGACATAAATATTCACTCTTCAGAGACTCTCGGGACATAAATTATTCACTCTTCAGAGACTCTCGGGACATACATATTCACTCTTCAGAGATTCTCGGGACATAAATTTTCACTCTTCAGAGACTCTCGGACATAAATGTTCACTCTTCAGAGACTCTCGGGACATAAATATTCACTATTCAGAGACTCTCGGGGACATAAATATTCACTCTTCAGAGACTTTCGGGACATAAATGTTCACTCTTCAGAGATTCTCAGGGACATAAATTGTTCACTTTTTCAGAGACTCTCGGGACATAAATGGGTTAACTATTCAGAGACTCTCGAGACATAAATTTTCACTCTTCAGAGACTCTCGGGAACATAAATGTTCACTCTTCAGAGACTCTAGCGGGACATAAATTTTCACTCTTCATAGATTCTCGGGACATAAATGTTCACTCTTCAGAGAATCTACGGAACATAAATGTTCACTCTTCAGAGATTCTCACAGGCGACATAAATGTTCACTCTTCAGAGACTCTCGGGACATAAATTGTTCACTCTTCAGAGACTCTCGGGACATAAATGTATTCACTCTTCAGAGAATCTCGGGACATAAATAGTTCACTCTCTTCAGAGACTCTCAGGACATAAATGTTCAGTCTTCAGAGACTCTCGGGACATAAATATGTTCACTCTTCAGAGACTCTCGGGACATACATATTCACTAATTCTTCACAGATTCTCGGGACATAAATGTTCACTCTTCAGAGACTCTCGGGACATAAATTTCACTCTTTAGAGACTCTCGGGACATAAATAATCACTCTTCAGAGACTTCTCGGAACATAAATGTTCACTCTTCAGAGACTCTCGGACATAAATTTCACTCTTCAGAGACTCTCGGGACATAAATGTTCACTCTTCAGAGACTCTCGTGGACATAAATATTCACTCTCTTACATAGACTCTCGGTACATAAATGTTCACTCTTTAAGAGACTCTCGGACATAAATTGTTCACTCTCTTCAGAGACTCTCGGGGACATAAATGTTAACTCTTCAGAGACTCTCGGGACATAAATGTTCACTCTTCAGGGACTCTCGGGACATAAATGTTTCACTCTTCAGAGACTCTTGGGGCATAGAAATGTTCACTCTTCAGAGACTCTCGGGACATAAATGTTCACTCTTCAGAGACTCTCGGGACATAAATATTCACTTTCAGAGATTCTCGGGACATAATTGTTCCCTCTTCAGAGACTCTCAGTGACATAAATGTTCACTCTTTCAGAGACTCTCTCGGGACATAAATATTCACTCTTCAGAGACTCTCGGGACATACATATTCACTCTTCACAGATTCTCAGAGGGACATAAATGTTCACTTCTTCAGAGACTCTCGGGACATAAATTATTTTACTCTTTAGGAGAGACTCTCGGGACATAAAATGTTCACTCTTCAGAGACTCTCGGAACATAAAGGTTCACTCTTCAGAGACTCTCGCGGACATAAATTTCACTCTTCAGAGACTCTCTGGACATAAATGCTTCACTCACTCTTCGAGACTCTCGGGACATAAATATTCATACTCTTCATAGATCTACTCGGTACATAAATGTTCACTCTTTAGAGACTCTCGGGAACATAAAAATGTTCACTCTTCAGAGACTCTCGGGACATAAATGTTGAACTCTTAGAGACTCTCGGGACATAAATGTTCACTCTCAGAGACTACTCGGGACATAAGTTGTTCACTCTTCAGAGACTCTTGGGGGCATAAATGTTCACTCTTCAGAGACTCTCGGGACATAAATGTTCACTCTTCAGAGGACTCTCGGGACATAAATTTTCACTCTTACAGAGACTCGGGACATAAATGCTTTCACTCTTCAGAGACTCTTGGGACATAAATGTTCACTCTTCAGAGACAATTCTATGGGGACATAAAATATTCATCTTCAGAGACTCTCGGGACAGTAAATGTTTACTCTTCAGAAACTCTTGGGACATAAATGTTTTCACCTCTTCAGAGACTCTCGGGTACATAAATGTTCAGTCTCTTCAGAGACTCTCGGGACATAAAATGATGTTTCACTCTTCAGAGACTCTCGGGACATAAATGTTTTCACTCTTCAGAGACTCTCTGGACATAAAATGGTCACTCTTCAGAGATTCTCGGGACATAAATGTTCACTCTTCAGAGACTCTCAATTGTGTATTGGAACATAAATGCTTTCACTCTTCAGAGACTCTCGTTTATTGAACTCAAATGTTCACTCTTCAGAGACTGAGGGACATAATTGTTAACTCTTCAGAGACTCAGAAATCTTTCAGTCGGGACATAAATGTTTACTCTTCAGGGACTCTCGGGACATAAATGTTCACTCTTTCAGAGAGGGACTCTGTCGGGACATAATTGTGTATTGTTCACTCTTCAAAGACTCTTGTGACATAAATGTTCAATCCTTCAGAGACTCTTGGGACATAAATGTAGCCACTCTTCAGTGACTCTCGGGACATAAATGTCATCACTCTTCAGAAACTCTGGTTTTAAATGTTCATGATGTCTTCAGAGACTCTCGGGACATAAATGTTCTCTTCAGAAACTCTATTAATGACATAAATGTTCACTCTTCAGAGACTCTCGGGAACATTAATGTTCACTCTTCAGGATGATCTCAGGACTAAATGATGTGGGGTCCCATTACTCTTCATGTGAGACATCTCTGGTCATAAGTAAATGTGACTCCACTCTTCAGAGACTCTCTGGACATAAATGGTCACTCTACAGAGATTCTCGGGACATTAAAATGTTCACTCTTCATGTCGGACTCTCGGAACATTAATGTTCACTCTTCTGAGACTCTTCGGGACTTTAATTGCTCTTAACTCTTCAGAGACTCTCGGGACATAAATGTTCTACTCTTCAGAGACTCTTCGGACTCTGAAATGTCTCACTCTTTCAGAGACTCTACGGATCTTAAATGTTCCTACTCTTCAGAGACTTCGCCGGACTTTTAAATGTTCACTGATTTAAATCTTACAAAGTCTTTGATGTGGGCACTTACCTCAATAAAATATGCCAGCACTGCCAATGTTGTGAAAATTATCTTATCTCTATAGATGTAGCTCTTGGAATAACAGCAGACCTCCCTGTAGGTACTCTCAAAGTTGTAGCTTGCTTACTGTATATTTGCTCTTACTTTCAGTCATGTGGTGCCAGAGCTCTGATAGTATCTGTAAAAATGTCTGAATGTTTTTGGCTAAGTACTGCCAGTTTGTGTGATCCTTTCTGACCTAGATGGTGTTTTATTCTGATCTACAAAACTCTGTTGTCTGTTTTGGGAACTATTTTATCAGTGGTACTTTTAAAACGCATACGAGCCAAGTTGTGTGTTAACTCACAAATATGTCAACAGTGAACAAGCCCTGAATTGTCTTTATTCTCTGAATTCATAAATCTGTCTCAGTAAGTAGCTCTTGTTTATTGTTAAACTCACAAATCTGGTCAGTGTGTGAGGTAGCTGATGTCTTGTTTTTGTATTGTGAACTCAGAAATCTTTGTTGTAAGCAGTAAGCTAGCTAAATTATCTATTGTTGGAACTGAACTCTCATGATCTGCTCAATGGTGAGGTAGCCAAATTGTGGTATTGTTTGAACTGACAAATCTTGCTTTCAGTGGTGATGTAGTGTCCAATTGTGTATTGCTGATGTGGCTCTTACAAATCTGTCTGATGGCGAGGTAGTTAAATTCTCTGAATTGAACTCACAAATTACTGTCAGGAGGTGATGGTAGCCATAATTGTGTATTGGCTCTTGAACTCTCAATATGTCAATGGTGAGAGGTAGCCAAATTTTGATATTGTTTGAACTTTTACATGTGCTGGGTCTCAGTATAGTAGCAAAACTCACAAATCTCTCAGTCTCTGATGTGTGAAAGCCACTCTTTGTGTGGCGTCTTAAATCTGTCAGTGATAAGGTAGCCAAATTGTGTCACTCTTGTTGAACTCATAAATTGGTCGGTCAACAGTAAGGTAGCCCAATTGTGTGTGTGGTTTATCTCATTAAATCTGCTCAATGGTGAGGTACTTACTCCATTGTGTGTGGTTGAACTGTTTCTCTGCTGTGGTCTTACTCTTTGATGTGGTCTCTTATCTTTACTCTTGATGTGAATCTTACTCTCTGATGTGACTCTTACTCTCTGAATGATGTGGCTTCTTAGTTCTTTGATGTGGCTCCTTACTCTCTGATGTGGCTCTTAATTCTCTGATGTGGCTCTTACTCTTTGATGTGGCTCTTACTCTCTGATGTGGCTCTTACTCCTTTGATGTGGGTTCTTACTCTCTGATGTGGCTCTTACTCTTTGATGTGTGCTCTTACTCTTTGATGTGGGATTCTCTGATGTGGCTCTTACTCTGATGTGGGACTCTCTGGGGATGTGGCTCTTACTCTCTGATGTGGCTCTTTACTATATGATGTGGCTACTTACTCTTACTCTCTGATGTGGCTCTTACTCTCTGATGTGGCTTTTACTCTTTGATGTGGCTCTTACTCTCTGATGTGTGGCATACTCTCTGATGTGCTACTTACTATCTGATGTGGGTCTTACTATTGATGCGTGGTATCTTCTTACTCTTGTCTTAGCATCTCTTGATGTGAGTTGATCTTACGGTTCAATGATCTGTTGTGGCTCTTACCTCTTCCGGGTGATATGGCATTACTCTCTGATGTGCAAGGGACTCTCTGAATGTGGCTCTTACTCTGATGTGGTACTATCTGATGTGGCTCTCTTATTCTCTGATGTGGGGACCACTTGATGTGGCTCTTTCTCTAGATGTGGCTCTTACTCTTTGATGTGGCATATTTTACTTTTGATTCCACCATATTTTTTTTTATACTCCCCATTCTTACATTGTATACACCACTCTGATGTGTCCATGCTAACTTACTCATTGATGTCGGGGATCTCTGATGTGGCTCTTACTCTCTGACGTGGCATGATGTGTACGCCTCCATTCTTGGATATATCAGTATGATGTTTTTTGTTTCCGTGAATACACCCCAATCTTGAGATTTATCAGTCTATGGTCAATGATTTTGGTTTTCCGTTGAAATTACACCCCATTCATTGGTGTCGCGTAAGATGTGGCTCTTACTCTCTGATGTGGCTGGTTTACTCTTTGATGTGGCTCTTACCCCATTCTTGATATAATCAGTATGGGATTGTTTTTTGTCTCCGATGAAATACACCCCATTCTTGGATATATCGATGTATGTAGGTCTTACTATCTGTTTCCGTGAAATACACCTCTTACTCTTGCTCTTACTCTATGTGATGTTTTTTGCTCTTTTCCGTGAAAATACTCTCATTCTTGGATCTTATCTCGTATGATGTGGCTTTACTTTCCGTGAAATGGGACTCCCCATGATGTGGCTCTTAATCAGTATGTGATGTTTTTGGGAATACACCCTGATTCTGGATTGGCTTTCAGTATGTCAATCTTTGTTGGACCTTTGAAATACACCCATTCTCTGGATATGGCTCTTACTCTTTGATGTGGCTTTTACTCTTTGATGTGGCTCTTACATCTCTGATCTTGGCTTATCAGTTACAATGTTTTTGTTCTGTGAAATACATCCCCATTCTTGGATATATCAGTATGTCAATGTTTTTGTTCCGTGAAATACATCCCATTCTTGGATATATCAGTATGTCAATACTTTTTGATTCCGTGAATACTCCTGATCTTGGATATATCAGTATGATGTTTTTGTTACTCCGTGAAATGTGGCTCTTTTCTTGGATTGATTATCTGTATGTCAATGTTTTTGTTTCCGTGGAAATACACCCCATGATGTGGCTCTTACTCAGTATGTCTAATGTTTTTGTTTCCGTGTAATTACACCCCATCTTGGGCTCTTACAGTATGTCAATGTTTTTGTTTGGCTGAAATACACCCCATTCTTGGATATATCAGTATGTCAATGTTTTTGTTTTCCCGTGAAATACTTATCTCATGATGTTTTTGGTTGATATCTCAGTATGTCAATGGCTTTTTTTCCGTGAAATACCCCCATTGTTGGATATATCAGTATGTCTTGTTTTTGTTTGTAAATACATACCCATTCTTGATAATGACTCAGTACTGTCAATGTTTTTGTTTCCGTGAAATACACCCCTCTCTGTGGATATATCAGTATGTCAATGTTTTTGTTTTCCTGAAATGGCTTGGATTACTACTTATGATGTGGTACTGTCAATTTTTGTTTCCTTGAAATTCCATTCTTGTGGCTCTTACTCTCTGTTTTTTTATGTGGCTCTTACTTTCTGTTTTGTGAAATACACCCCATTCTTGATATATCAGTATGTCAATGTTTTTGTTTCCGTGAAATACACCCATTTGGATATATCAGTATGTTAATGTTTTATGTTTCGTGAAATACGGACCCTGATCTTCTTGGCTCTCATATTCTGATGTGGTTTCGTGAAATACTCCCTCTGATATAGGACTCTCAATGTTTTTGTTTCCGTGCAATACACCCCATTCTTGATATGGCGCTCTACTCTATGATGTTTTTGTTTCTCGTGCAATGGGACCCCATTCTTGGATATATCAGTATGTCAATGTTTTTGTTTCCGTGGAAATACAACCCCATTTTGGATATATCAGTATGGTCAACTGTTTTTGTTTCCGTGAAATACACCCCATTCTTGGATGTATCAATATTCAATGTTTTTGTTTCCGTGAAATACATCCCTTTCTTGCGCAGATATGTCAATAATTTTTGTTTCCGTGAATTTACATCTTGGATATATCAGTATGTTCAATGTTGTTTTTGTTTTTGAAATACACCCCATTGCCTTAAATATTCAGTGTAATGTTTTTGAGTTTCCGTGAAAACACCCCATTCTTATGCACATCTCAATATATCAGTATGTTCAATGTTTTTGTTTCGTGAAATACATCCCATTCTTGGATATATTCAGTATGGGTAGTTTTTATCCGTGAAATACACCCCCATTCTTGATAATCAGTATGTTAATCTGTTTTTGCCTTTCCGTGAAATACTACATTCTTGGATATATCAATACATGTTAATGTTTTTGTTTCCAATACACCACCCCCATTCTTGGATATATCAGTATGTAGAGAATTAATGTTTTCATGTCATACACACCCATTCTTGGATATATCAGCTAATTTAATGTTCTTTTGTTTCCGTGAAATACACCCATTCTTGATTTTCAGTATGTCAATGTTTTTTTTCCGTGAAATACACCCCATTCTTAGCATAACAGTATGTTGTTTTTGTTTCCGTGAAAAACACCCCATTCTTGGATATATCAGTATGTCAATGTTTTGTGTTTCCGTGAAAAAGTGTCCCTCTTGGATATATCAGTGGATCATATCATTTGTTTCATTCTCCACTAGTTTTTTTTCCGTGTCCACCCATTCTTCGCGGAGTTAATCAGCTGTACAAAATGGTTTTTTTTACAGGGTGAAATAGAACCACCCACTTACAGTCGCACCTGATGATGATGATGGCGGACAGAAGAAGAAGTAAGAAAAAAGAATGGGATTGACTTGGATGAAAATTACACAGGAATTCTTATGGATGAGCACAGTATGTCCATCGAGGATGTTTTAACAAGAGGTGAGGTTGACGCTACAAAAATGTGAGTAACTACTTGTCTGTGTATGATGTGGGCTGGTGATGAATGTACAATATTAAATAAGCTTCAATGGTGTGGGCTTGGTGTTTGACTCTAAATGTTGAAAACACTTGTCTTCCAAAGTTTTTCTTATTAGAATTATGTATGTCTCAACAGATGTGAGTAAAAACTGTAAAATGTATGTGTGATACAGACATTTAGGTTAACACTCAGTATGTGTGTCTGTTGTTTGTTTCCGTGTGAAATTGGACAGACGTTACGAGCATAAGGGAATTTATTTCTGTGTGTGTGACTCGAGTTTTACTCTGTAAAATTATCTCAGTATAACAGACAACAAGTATCTTCAATCAGCTAATGTCAGTATAACAGACAACAAGTATCTTCAATGTTAATGTCAGTATAACAGAGACAGAAGTATCTTAAATCAGCTAATCTCAGTATAACAGACAACAAGTATCTTCAATCAGCTAATCTCAGTATAGCAGACAACAAGTATCTTCAATCAGCTAATCTCAGTATAACAGACAACAAGTATCTTCAATCAGCTAATGTCAGTATAACAGACAACAAGTATCTTCAATCAGCTAATGTCAGTATAACAGACAACAAGTATCTTCAATCAGCTAATGTCAGTATAACAGAGACAGGGAAGTATCTTCAATCAGCTAATCTCAGTTAAACAGACAACAAGTATCTTCATACAGTAATGTCAGTATAACAGACAACAAGTATCTTTCAATCAGCTAATGTCAGTATAACAGACAACAAGTATCTTCAATCAGCTAATGTCAGTATAACAGACAACAAGTATCTTCAATCAGCTAATGTCAGTATAACAGACAACAAGTATCTTCAATCAGCTAATGTCAGTATAACAGACAACAAGTATCTTCAATCAGCTAATGTCAGTATAACAGAGACAGAAGTATCTTCAATCAGCTAATCTCAGTATAACAGACAACAAGTATCTTCAATCAGCTAATGTCAGTATAACAGACAACAAGTATCTTCAATCAGCTAATGTCAGTATAACAGACAACAAGTATCTTCAACCAGATAATGTCAGTATAACAGACAACAAGTATCTTCAATCAGCTAATGTCAGTATAACAGACAACAAGTATCTTCAATCAGCTAATGTCAGTATAACAGACAACAAGTATCTTCAATCAGCTAATGTCAGTATAACAGAGACAGAAGTATCTTCAATCAGCTAATCTCAGTATAACAGACAACAAGTATCTTCAATCAGCTAATGTCAGTATAACAGAGACAGAAGTATCTTAAATCAGCTAATCTCAGTATAACAGACAACAAGTATCTTCAATCAGCTAATGTCAGTATAACAGAGACAGAAGTATCTTAAATCAGCTAATCTCAGTATAACAGACACAGAATTGTCTTAAATCACCTAAGCTGTGTTCTGCTAATTTCAGGAGCAGAAGGGAAATCATCTATTCAACAAGCTAAAGATAGAAACTACCAATGAGTGCTGTTGTTGTTTAACTAGGGCTGCTGAGGTTCTCACTCTTTTGCAGTCAGTACCAAGTTGAAGACTCCTTGGTATTATCTACACTGTAGATCTAGGCTTTTTCTGTGGCTTTTCTGCCATTCCGAAACATGCTGAGTTGAAGCCATGAGCTCCCGTTTTGCCAGCTTGGCTTGCATTAACAGGATCGTCACATCTGGTCCCAAGCTAGGAGTAAGAAATGCATGGCATATTGTGCATTTCCCACCATCCAAGGGTTCTCTCCAACTATGCAGAGATAAAATATTGTGTTCTGGTTCTGGGCTGTCCCAAGGAATTGTCACATCCTGCACAGATTAACTTCTCAGCTCCCCCTGCCTATCATTGGGTCCATAGTAAGATCCTCCTGCGTGCAGTCAACCAGGTCAAAGCCAAAGAATCCCGCCTGGGGCTCAAGTGACTTCTCCAAGCTTTGCGTGCAATGCTGGGCTCTTTAAGTTTCATCACAGGGGAACTCCTGGAAGTGTGTGGATGATTTCAAGAGTCAATGAAGGTGTAATTAGCCTCATAGACAAAGGTTCACTTCCACATATGTATATTGTAGCATTGTACATAGCTGGTGGTCATATAAAGATTACTCCAGAAATGCCTCCACACATTTCCCGATGAGTAACTGTGGCACCGATAAATGATTGCGGAACATTTGTTTCAAAGATGCCCAGCTTATGAGTAATAGAGAAAGTACATAGGCTGTCACCAGTACCATTCCTGTAAAACTCTAAGGATATACAAATAACCTGAAGCTGACTACTGTTTTCTTTAAAAATATTCAATTAGAGACGTCTGAGAGTGTACGAAATAGAAGAAGAATGAACTTGTTTGTGTTTTAGAGTTGGTGTAGCAAAAGTTGTTTTCAATGTCAAGGCCAACATGTAAATCTGTTAGCCCAAACTTGCCTCCGGTAATCAAGATTTTCATGTGTTAACCTAGTTACCTCAAGTAACCAAGATTTTCATGTGTTAACCAAGTTACCTAGATTTTAATGTGTTAACCTAGTTGCCTACTTAACCTAGATTTTCATGTGTTAACCTAGTTACCTCAAGTAACCTAGATTTTCATGTGTTAACCAAGTTACCTCAAGTAACTTAGATTTTCATGTGTTAACCAAGTTACCTCAAGTAACTTAGATTTTCATGTGTTAACCAAGTTACCTCAAGTAACCTAGATTTTCATGTGTTAACCTAGTTACCTCAAGTAACCAAGATTTTCATGTGTTAACCGAGTTACCTCAAGTAATCTAGATTTTCATGTGTTAACCTAGTTACCTCAAGTAACCTAGATTTTCATGCGTTAACCAAGTTACCTCAAGTAACTTAGATTTTCATGTGTTAACCAAGTTACATCAAGTAACTTAGATTTTCATGTGTTAACCAAGTTACCTCAAGTAACCTAGATTTTCATGTGTTAACCTAGTTACCTCAAGTAACCAAGATTTTCATGTGTTAACCGAGTTACCTCAAGTAATCTAGATTTTCATGTGTTAACCAAGTTACATCAAGTAACCTAGATTTTCATGTGTTAACCAGTAAAGAAAGCAGAATTGGAAGAAAAGGAAACACAAGAAGATTGGCTATTACAGATTGGTAACAAAATGTATCCGGAGATAAAGTGGCACAGAGATATGACCAGGACCTACCAGGTTTTTTCCTCATTGACATACTTCATTTAGAAACAGTCTTCTGTTAGCTTTTTTTTTTGTTTTTTAAATCTTCCAGCTTTTCTAACATTCTAAAAGTCTGTTTGATTTTCTGTGACATTTATAGTATGCTCTTTGTATAAATATTTAGTTTTGCTGCTGGTTTTGCTCCTTCAACTTACTGTGATGGATTTGATTTTTTCTTGGCAACTTCCAATAGAAATAAGGACCAGGTGCCATCATAAATTAAGACCTCTTGCAATATGATTTTTACTGTGATGTTCTTATTGATTATTGTATCATGCCTGTGTTTGTTTGGTTATTCATTTATTTTGTTTGCCACTGCATATAAAACATGGACCACTACCACCACCACAACTACTACCACCACCACCACCACTACCACTACTACTACCTCTACTACCACCACCACCACTACTACTACCACCACGACAGTTGGTCCAGTACAGAGCATGCACGAGGGAGCAGTAGTCATATTGTTTGTCTCAAGACCAACCTGTACCAGGATGGCTGCTTGATTATTGCTGCATGTTGAGCTTATGTATTTGTTATTATTGTCAATATCATCTAGTTCCCGGGGGGGGGGGGGGGGCTCTGAAGAGACAAAGAAAAGAATGACTGCACTGTCTGGCCCAAGGCAACTAATATGAGGCTGGTCATGTCAAACATTGTTACAGTAACAACACATGCAAGAGTGTGTAACTGTTTGGTGCAGGTTTCCTAGGTGACCAGCAGCAGTGATGGGGCATCATGTAACTGTTTGGTGCAGGTTTCCATCACGCAAGAAGCCAAGTAAACGAACGGAAGAAATGAGCATTAAGACCTACAAGCTGAGAGAGCCAGAAATTAAGACCAGATATCAGGGGCTTATTGCTACACCAGTGAGAAACACAGAAGAACAACCTGATGACTTGGAAACCCTGTGGCTTAAATTCAAGGACATCATAAAGACAGCTGCTGCAGAAGCATGTGGTGAAGTCCGACTTGGGAACAAGAAAAAGAGGACACCTTGGTGGACAGAGGAAGTCAAAGAGAAAATAAGAGAGAAGAAAATGGCATGGAAACAATACTTAGGAGCTAAAAACACAACAGGACAAATAGAGAAATATAGAGAATATGTGATACTTAGAACAGAAGCAAAGAACAAGGTGCTAGCAGCAAAACAGAAGTCCTGGGAAGAATTTGGAGAAAAGTAGAAAAAGATGCGCAAGAAAAGCAGAAATAGTTATATAAGACCCTAAAGAACATGAGGAAGAAAAAACAGTGCCCTCTTAAATTTATAAAGCAAGGCAAATTGCTTACTGCCCTGAAGGAAGTAATGGAACGATGGAAAGAATATTTCTCAGAACTCCTTGATGGTGAGCAAGGTCAAGCATCAGAAATGATAACCACTAGCACAGAAGAGGAAACAAATGGTGATGAAGATGACATAAAGATGGAAGAATTGAAGGCAGCACTGGAGAAAATCAAGATGGGCAAAGCAGCAGGGCATGATGGTATAACACCAGAAATGGTTAACTACATGGGAGCATCAGGTGACCTATTACTCTTAAGGGTCCTACAAGCAGCGTGGTGCAACAAGACCATACCAAAGGATTGGGAGATTGCCATCATAACACCAATTTTCAAAAAAGGTGACAATTGACAATGTGGAAACCACAGAGGCATATCCCTTCTCAGTGTCTCTGGTAAAATCTACTCTAGAATCCTAGAGCAGAGACTCCGACACCTAGCTGAGCCACAATTGGATGAGATTCAGTGCGGATTCCGAGCAAACCGAAGTACTCAAGACCTAATCTTCACGCTCAGACAGCAGAGTGAAAAGGCTCTTGAGTATAAGAGTGAGATTCATCTTTGTTTCATAGATCTGGAAAAGGCGTTTGACAGGGTTCCCTGGAGCAAACTTTAGGACTGTTTGGCAAGGAAGAACATTCCAGCACTTCTGATTCATGCTATACAGAGCTTCTACAAGTCTTGCAGAAATTATGTGAGGACAGCAAACCATAAGTCAGAAGAGTTCAGGACCACCACAGGTATAAGACAAGGTGATATCCTATCACCTTATCTTTTCATACTCCTCATGGACGATGTTATCAAAGCATGTAAGGAGAGAACAAGAAAGTATTCAGTGGGGTACTGGAAGATGAGACAGGTCTGTATTTCAGAGCTGGCATTTGCTGATGATGTTGCCCTGATTGCTAAATCAGAGGCACATCTCCAATCCAACCTGCAAGTCTGGAAGGAAGAGCTGGAGAAGAGAAGGATGGTCATAAGCAGCTCTAAAACAAAATCCATGGTGATATTACGAGAAGAAAGAAGACATCAGATTAAGTTGGGAGAACAGGTCCTGGAGCAGGTCGACCACTTTAAATATCTCGGAGCTATTATAGACCGAAAGGGAGGCATCAAAGAAGAGTTGGCCACTCGAAAAGCAGCAGCTGGGAGACTTTTTTAGGCCATAAATCGAGGATTCCTCAGCAAGAGAGAGGTTGGTAAGAAAACGAAGATGGCTATATATTGCTCCACCTATGTCCCAGTCTTGACATATGGATGCGAGTCATGGGCAATGACTACAACCCACAAAAGCCAGATCCAAATCTCAGAAATGAGGTATCTGAGGAAGGTGGTTGAAGTAACAAGAAGAGACATGGTCCGCAACCAGACGATACGTCAAGGCCTAAAATGCCACCCCCTGCAGACCCAAGTAGAACAGTCCCAATTAAGATGGTTTGGCCATGTCTGCAGAATGGGAGAAGATCGGCTACCACGACAAGCATGGGAAACAAAGAGCCAAGGATCCAGACCCCCAGGATGACCCAGAGTCCGCTGGGAGGACAACATTAGACAATCTTTGAAGGACCGAGGACTGGAGTGGAACCAGGCCAGGAGGAAGACAGCCGATAGGATAGTCTGGCGCTCTCTCTTCCAACCTCTACACCTCACGGTAGAAGGGGAACGACTAAGTAAGTAAGTAAGTGTGTATGTCCTGGTTAACATCAGTATTTGATGATTGTGTGTATGCCCTGGTTAACATCAGTATTTGATGATTGTGTGTATGTCCTGGTTAACATCAGTATTTGATGATTGTGTGTGTATGCCCTGGTTAACATTAGTATTTGATGATTGTGTGTGTATGTCCTGGTTAACATCAGTATTTGATGATTGTGTATGTCCTGGTTAACATCAGTTTTTGATGACTATGTATATATACCCTGGTTAACATCAGTATTTGATGATTGTGTGTGTTTATGCTCTGGTTAACAGCAGTATTTGATGATTGTGTGTTTGTCCTGGTTAACATCAGTATTTGATGATTGTGTGTATGTCCTGGTTAACATTAGTATTTGATGATTTTGTGTGTATGTCCTGGTTAACATTAGTATTTGATGATTGTGTGTGTATGTCCTGGTTAACATCAGTATTTGACGATTGTGTGTGTATGTCTTGGTTAACATCAGTATTTGATGATTGTGTGTATGTCCTGGTTAACATCAGTATTTGATGATTGTATGTGCATGTCCTGGTTAACATTAGTATTTGATTATTGTGTGTGTATGTCCTGGTTAACATTAGTATTTTGATTGATTGTGTGTTCTTAACCTGGTTAACATAAGTAGTTGTTGAGTTTGTGTGTATGGGCTGGTTAACATTAGTATTTGATGATTGTGTGTGAATGTCCTGGTTAACATTAGTATTTGATGATTGTGTGTGTATGTCCTGGGTTAACATTAGTATTTGATGATTGTGTGTGTATGTCCTGGTTAACCTCAGTATTTAATGATTGTGTGTGTATATCCTGGTTAACAGCAGTATTTGATGATTGTGTGTTTGTCCTAGTTAACATCAGTATTTGATGATTGTGTGTATGTCCTGGTTAACATTAGTATTTGATGATTGTGTGTGTATGTCCTGGTTAACATTAGTATGTGATGATTGTGTGTACATGTCTTTGTTAACATCAGTATTTGATGATTGTGTGTGTATGTCTTGGTTAACATCAGTATTTGATGATTGTGTGTGTATGTCCTGGTTAACATCAGTATTTGATGATTGTGTGTGTATGCTCATTTGATCATAATGTGTAAGTGATGTATTCACATCGTTGTTATATGTTCAGTGATAGTATTGTGGGTGGGGAGGGGAAATGTTGGATGTTGTTAAGGGATGGAGAAATTGCCCGAATTCTTTCGTTGTCTAGTGTCCATTAGTTTTAATAAAGACGTGAACGTTCTTTTATTTTGATTTAGTCTGTATTGTTAAATATTCTGGCTACCTTTTTCTGTCAAACTTCAAATACTGAATAAGACTATCAACTGTTTCAATGAACCTTGAATGATTTAATAAACCTCCCGGCTAGATGATTTGACAACAGTTTAATAATCGGTAAGTACGAATTCACAAAACGTCACAATCACGAATATGGCATGAATACTCCCTCTCTAACTTTCAGTCTAACATTATCTTGGTTCGCTTTGTATACAATGTCATGCAACTTTTCCCTAGTTGCTGATACTTTTATAATATCATTCCTTAATTCCATTTAACATCGGGTTATTAAGCATCCCGGCATAACTAAAAGTTCATTATATTTTTTTCCAACAACATCGGGGGATTTGAGCGTCCGGGTATCTTTAATATTTCATATATCATAATTTTCACTCCATAAACTTCGGGGTATGTCGCATCCCGGCATAGCAAATATTCCTTTACTTTATTCCTATAACTTCGGGGTATGTAGCGTCCCGGTATAACCAATGTTCATTTTTAAATGATCCTTTTGACCTCGGGGAATGAGACCTCCGGTATAATAACTGTTCAATTATATATGTTCATATAATTTTATTTTAACACACTTCTCCGTCTCGGGAATTATCGTCCCGTATTGACTTCTAATATAATCTTGACATTTTCTCATGCCTATCCTTTAAAGCATATACAGTGTAGCTTACCATTCTCCTCAGAAATTTTTATTGAATACACAATCCAATGTACTGGCTGATACACAAGCCATTAGACACATCTTGACGCTATGACGTCACATTCCACTCTGCCTACATCATACCTAGATACTCATCTCCCAGCAACCGTTTTCATGTATCTCTTGCATTCAGTTGAGGTACGACATGGTGTGATAAAAATCCGGCACTAATAATAAGTTAACGCGATAAAAATCACATCATGAAGCAGCCTCAACATTACCCCTCATGCTCCCGAGCGTTTACTTCAGGAAACGCGCAAAATCCTGTAGGGTACAACTTCAAGCAATCTTAAGTACAGATTCACCATACAGACAAGCAATCTAATGCGAAGTATCAGGCATTAAGACATATATAAAATTATGAAGAAGAGAATCAAGAATAATCACATCAACAAAATAGCAACATAATTTGAGTCCATATATCCGGACGAAATATCAAGTCCAGAAGACACAATATGATGTCCAGCGACCAAACTGGAACCATACACTCGGATACAAAGTTCCATGTGAGATACATCAGTCATGGCGAGCTGTACACCGTGACAACAAGTCAGTTAGCCAATTGTCCTCACCGCGTATATGCTTGATTTCAAATGAAAATTGTTGTAGTAGTAGAAACCATCTGTAGATTCTTGAGTTCTTAAATGCTTTTGGTTTCATCGACGTCACAGGATGGTGATCGACTTCCACGTAAAATTTTCGTCCGAGCAAATAGCGAGACAGTTTTGATATCGTCCACACAAGAGCAAGGAGCTCTCTTTCTCCCGCCGAATATTTCTTTTCTGCTGCAGACAACTTCCGGCTCACACAGAAGCAAGGATGGAGTACATCATCGACATGTTGCATCAAACTACCACCGATTCCCATCTGAGAAGCGTCTGTGCGAATATAGAATGGTTCATGGATATCTGGCAGAATCAAAATAGGATGATTCGCGAATAATACTTTAATTTTATCCAATGCTACCTGACAAGTATCTGACCAAAGTACTTTAAGAGGAGCACCTTTGCGGGTCAAATCCGAAAGAGGACCAGAGATAGAAGAGAAGTCTGGAATAAATTTATGATAATAATTAATTAACCCTAGCAAAACTACGGACCTCTTTCTTATTTTTAGGTACCTGGATGTTCAGAATTTTATTTACAAGATTATCAGAAGGATAGAGTCGATGATTACCGATTCTATGACCCAGGAAAAATATTTCCTGAAAACCTATCTGTACCTTCGAAGGTCTAACTGTCAAATGATGTTTTCTTAGCTGTTCTAGCAAAGAAATAAAACCTATTCTATGTTCTTCCCATGTGTTATGGAATAAACAAATGTCATCTATATATGTGATGACATCGGGTCTATCGCCAACTAAACGGCGCATCATGCGAACAAATGTCGCAGGTGCATTCACCAACCCGAAACACATATAATTCCATTCAAATAAACCTCTTGGTGTGGAAAATGCTGTTAAATGTCTAGAATTTTCAGACAACGGAATTTGCCGGTATTTTTTTTTGCCAAATCCAGTTTAGCAAAGAATGTCGCATTAGCCAGCTGTGGAAGAAGATTGGAATTGGCTCAGCATCTGTGACTGTAACTTGATTTAATTTCCGAAAATCAATACAGATGCGTAAAGATCCATCTGATTTCTTCACCAGTACCATTGGAGAAGAATATGAAGATGAAGAGTGTGAAATGATACCCATTTTAAGCATATCTGAGATTTCCTTATCTACCTTATCTCTGTAGTGAAGAGGAATAGGATATGGTCTGATTTTAATTGGAGTAGGATCAGTGATCACAATCTCGTGAGATATTAAGTCAGTATGACCTGGATGTTCTGAAAATACGTCAGCGAAAGAACGTAAAACATCACGGATCTGAGTTTGTTCAGAATGCGAAAGTGATGAAGAAATAGAAACATCCTGCCACGTTTCATGAGCAGAAATAGAAGGTAAAGTAAATTCCAAAGGAATATCAGATGTTGCATCCTCAGCCTGAACAACCGCGCATGAGGATCGATGAACCTCATCCATGACATCTACCAATTCAGGGGGGCTTGGCGTGTATAATTTCAACATATTTAGATGATACGTTTTAATCTTCCCTTTAATATCAATTGAATAATCAACATCCGTGATCTTTTTCACCACTTTGTATGGCCCCTGCCATGAAATTAACAACTTATTTTCTTTAATAGGTAGGAGAAGTAAAACTTCATCCCTGGGATAAAAGATCTTAGGGTACGAGATTGGTTATGTAGCAACCTCGATCTTTGAGTTGACGTTTGAATACTCTGTGATGCGATCTGACATGCATCCTCTAACCTTTGTCGTAAATCAACAACGAACTCGCAACTACTGCAAGTTGCGTCATCCTGAGAAGTACCAAGGATTAAATCCTTCAATAGATACAATGGCCCTCTCGGATTCGCGCCATACACGAGTTCAAAGGGAGAGAAACCAGTACTCTCCTGAGGGATCTCTCTGTAAGCAAATAAAATCGATGGGAGAATCTTATCCCAGTCCCGAGGGCGTGCATCAGTGACCTTCCCAAGCATCAACTTAAAAGAGCCATTAAATCTTTCGCAAACCCCATTTAAACTTGGTCTATAAGGACTTGTGAATGAATGTTTAATGCGATATAAACTTTCTATCACGCTCATAAGTTCCGACTTAAACTGTGTCCCTCTATCAGACAGTATTTCCTCAGGAAAACCTATCCTTGTAAAAATCAAGTTCAAAGCTTCCGCAACTGATATGGTATTAATGTCTTTTAACGGTATGGCCTCAGGCCACCTAGTGCACAAATCGATGCACGTTAAAATATACCGAAAACCTCGATCCGACGTTACAGACAATGGACCGATGATATCTATGGCTAGTTTCTTAAATGCACTCACAGGCACATCTGTGACTTGCAAGGGTGCTGTCTGATTCTTACCCCTGCGTGCGACTTTTTGACACGTATGACAAGATCTACAATATCTTTTTACATCTGTGTTGATACCAGGCCAATAAAAATTTGTAGTAATTCGAAACAAAGTCCGATTACGACCTAAGTGTCCTGCCATTGGTACATCATGACCTGTATTTAAAACTAAAGGTCTAAAACTTTTTGGTACCACAATCTGTTTCTTTACATGATCATCTCCCTTTTTAAAACATCTGATCAAAACATTGTTACGAAACTCAAATCAATATGATGAACTCTTAGTGATCTTAATTTGTTTTGTTTGAGCCAAACTCAATAATTTCTTCAAAGATTCATCCTCATTTTGTTTTTGTGTAAAGATAATCGGAGAAATGTTTTGAGCATTTCTCAGTGGCGTCTCCTCCATGACAGATGGAGATGCATCGGTCAAAATACTCGCTTCATGCTGAGCTCTAGTAATGACCGCATTCGCCATCAATGGGTGCTTGATGACCCACTCTGCAATTTCCTCAGGTGAACAGTCTTTTATACCTGGAATGTTACCAAGGATCGCGTCACTTACAGGGTTCTCCAAGCCACACACGAGTACGGTCCCTGAATAAAAAGGTGTGTCGATCTCCGCCTTTGCCATAGGAAACCATTCAATGTTACCTCCAAATGTAACACATTTCAATGACTTTCCCATAAATGATGATTTATCCAATAACGATTTCCGTATCCCTATAATCGTGCAGCCCGCGTCACGAAGAATAGTGGCTGGTTTGTCACCTATAAACCCTTTGTGTAATGTAAGGCGACCGATAAAATCGCAGACAGACATCGCTGGTAAAATATGGCCACACAAAAGTCTAGTTTTTGCACCTGGCTCATAAAGTGTGTTACACTCAGTGCAATTGTTATCTTTGATTGAGCATACAATGCATGAATTAGCCTGTTCAACCTGGCTATCGTGATCACAAAGTGGGGTACAGACTTTAGCATGGTCTGCTTTCCCTTTTGCCAGTTTACAATCATTTTTGTGATCAGCTTTGTGATTGCATCGTTTGCCGTGCTTATTATTTACATCACCTAAATGACACCTACCATTTCCATTGGAGCGTTCAACTGAATTTCTTCTATTGTCTCTGTGATGTATATCATCACTGCTATTACCGTAGTGTTGTCCACGACCTCGGTTAGAGTAATTAGAATATCTATACCCCCGAAGTGAGATGGTGACTGACGGCGAGGAAAATTGTACCGTCCTCGAAAGGAAGATCGATAATCACTCCTATATCTGCCCTCTGCACTCCTTGGGTGAGAACGGTAGTCACCTACTCCTCCGTCGTGGTACGAAACACATACAGGTAATGCATTATCAAAGGAAACCTTACGAATTTCCTTATTTGGATGTGCAGACGTGTAGTTTCTCCCCAATTCTTGACACTCATTGATAGATTTAGGTTTTCTTTCCTGCAAAAAACTAACAAAATCTGCGCCACAGGTAGATAAAACTTTATCCCTGAGCATTAGGTCAAATAATTCATCAAAAGATTTATTGATACCCGATAAATCTATCCACCGACCCAAGTACAATTTAAAAGAAGAGATGAACTCTCCAAAATCAGCATTCTTGGACGGAACCGCAGAATAAAATCTGGATCAAAAACCCTCCTCCGTGGGCTGAAATTTTGCCATCAATGTATTGGCAACAATATCAAAATCCGCTCTGCTTGTTTCATCAATTGACATAAAACAACGCATTGCTTCCCCTGTGAGGTAGTCTGAAAAGATAATAGGCCACCTATCTTTTGGGATCTTCAAATCCATAGCCCTCATTTTAAACCTCATGATAAACGAGTCTATGCAATCACATTTATCATCAAAATTCGGTAATTTAATTTTTGGATAATTAAAATTATTGCCATGAGAACCTTGTGGATTAGTACCATTATGTTGGGCATTAATCTTTGCAATCTCAATCTCTTTTTCTTTATCAGCCTGTAATTTCAATGACTGAAGTTCTATAGCATTTCTGTGTGCTTGATCCAACTGAAGAAGTTCCATCTTGCGTAGCTCCATTTTCTCCCGTTCTAATTCTCTAGATGCTTCTTGTTCTCTTCGAGCCGCTTCTTTTTCTTTTTGAACCATTCTTGCCCTTTCTAACTCTCTAGCTGCCTCTTGTTGACTCAATTTCTTCTCCTCAAGTTCCATTTCCTGCTTCTTTGCTGCTTCTTTTTGAGCCAATTTCTTCTCATCAAGTTCCCTTTCATAAACCAATTTCTTCTCTTCAAGTTCCTTTAATTCTCTTGCTTGAGCAAGTCTTTTCTCTTCCAATTCCCTTGCTTGATCAAGCTCCCTGTTTCTGTCTCTTTGTTCTTTCCGTTCCATACGTTCCAAATAGTCATGATAGTTTTTCTCAGCATAAGCTTCTAACTCAACTCCAGATTTGCCTAAACACAAACCTATGTCAATAAATTCTGATAATGAGGACATCTTGTGTTCTTTGTTGAATCAACAAGTGTCAAATCTCCTTGTAATATCAATTAATTACGTACAATAAATTATGGCATTGACTGAATTTATGCCTTATGTAGGAATGAACATACCAAGAATGAGAGACGAGCACAGTGAAAAAGAATGGCACAAGTCAATGATGATGATAATAAAGTGACATGTCAAATTACAGCACATTACTCGACGAATATAAAGGAAATAAAAGAAACAAAGACATGTTGACAAGTAACAACAGCTTGGTATAATCCCATGTACAATAAACAAGACAAAGAAGAACACACAAATACAGCAAATTGTCCAATTTTACAATAAGACAAGAATGATAGCAAAACACAGCTGTACAGACACTTGACCTACTTACGTAAATTAGTGAATGAAAATTTTATGACGTAGACTTGACGAAACAATCTATACAAATACCGATGTTTGCTATGCAGTCAAAGACTAAAATTCCACTGTTATTTTCTTTGACTGGACAACCAACAATCACCTAATAGGACATCGTCATTTGTAAAATTTCCGAAGAAAATCTACAAATAGCGAGCGCCGCCACCCCATTTAATTTATACAAATAAACATGTAGATGAAGAAGAAAAAAAATGGCAGACTAGATGTTGACTGGCAAAGATGCAGAAATGGTCGAATAATGTCACGCATTAGACAAATCAACACTCTATTTATCTTTCTTGTTGAACTCAGAACCTCTCCAGATAAGGAATCAGTGTGTTCGTGCTTCAATTCCACCTCAGGAATAATTAAATGGACGAAAACCTTGCCTGACTCCAAGTTGATCAAACGGTCATTTGAATGTTTTCCGGCTTTGATGACGTCACTGAGTAAAATTGCCAGATTGTCCTTTAACGTTCAAGATCGAAATTTGTGTGATTTGCCAGTATTAAAATCTTGAATGTAGAGATGTAAAGTCCGAACCGAATCAATTTGATGTCGCAGTGTTGAATCTTGACAGTCCTCAAGGTCAGGTCAACGATCTTTGATGCATCATCAAGGAGTAGCCGTTACATGGCATCTTCCATTGTGAAATTTAGTGAATGTACTGTTTTTTTTCTTTTCTCGACAATTTACAATCGTATAGTTCTTCAACTGTTAAAAATCCTGCGTAGAAGTTCAATGTAGTCCAGCTTCAGTTGATTTCATCTTCGTAGGAAGAAAATTCGTTTCTTGATGTCCCAAGATGTAGTCCAGGTAGACCAACCTGCCAGTTATCGGATGGACCTCCAGTTATTTGACAGGACGTAGCCCCCAGTTATTTCTCCTCTGTTAAGGGATGGAGAAATTGCCCGAATTATTTCGTTGTCTAGTGTCCATTAGTTTTAATAAAGATGTGAAAGTTCTTTTATTTTGATTTGGTTTGTATTGTTAAATATTCTGGAAGTCAATCTTCTTGGCTACCTTTTTCTGTCAAACTTCAAATACTGAATAAGACTATCAACTGTTTGAATGAGCCTTGAATGATTGAATAAACCTCTCGGCTAGATGATTTGACAACAGTTTAATAATCGGTAAGTACGAATTCACAAAACGTCACAATCACGAATATGGCATGAATACTCCCTCTCTAACCTTCAGTCTAACATTATCTTGATTCGCTTTGTATACAATGTCATGCAACTTTTCCCTAGTTGATCGTACTTTTATAATATCATTCCTTAATTCCATTTAACATCGGGTTATTAAGCATCCGGCATAACTAAAAGTTCATTATATTTTTTTCCAACAACATCGGGGGATTTGAGCGTCCCGGTATCTTTAATATTCATATATCATAATTTTCACTCCATAAACTTCGGGGTATGTCGCATCCCGGCATAGCAAATATTCCTTTACTTTATTCCTATAACTTCGGGGTATGTAGCGTCCCGGTATAACCAATGTTCATTTTTAAATGATCCTTTTGACCTCGGGGAATGAGACCTCCCGGTATAATAACTGTTCAATTATATATGTTCATATAATTTTATTTTAACACACTTCTCCGTCTCGGGAATTATCGTCCCGTATTGACTTCTAATATAATCTTGACATTTTCTCATGCCTATCCTTTAAAGCATATACAGTGTAGCTTACCATTCTCCTCAGAAATTTTTATTGAATACACAATCCAATGTACTGGCTGATACACAAGCCATTAGACACATCTTGACGCTATGACGTCACATTCCACTCTGCCTACATCATACCTAGATACTCATCTCCCAGCAACCGTTTTCATGTATCTCTTGCATTCAGTTGAGGTACGACATGGTGTGATAAAAATCCGGCACTAATAATAAGTTGCCGCGATAAAAATCACATCATGAAGCAGCCTCAACAGATGTCTTCATGTTTTGTTTATTTACATCAATGGTAGGCAGTATGGATCTAATTTATAATCACTGAGCTATGTAAACATCTGCCTGACAGAATCATACCTGTCTTCAGGTGTCACAGTATGTACGATAAGTCTAGCTGTGTGTAACTGTTATCTCTGCCAGACCATCTGTTTCCTACAATCCCATCACAACAATGCTGGAATATTGAAACAGTGATATTTGACTACTTCACTTCAAAGAAAACATCACTTTTCTTATGCTGGAATATTGAAACTGAGTGATATTTTACTACTTCACTTCAAAAACATACTTTTATTATCGTATGCAGGAAAATTGAAACTTAAGTGATATTTGACCACTTCACTTCAAAGAAAACATCACTTTTCTTATTTTATGCAGTTGACGAATAAAGTTAATTTTAGTCGGGTGGCTCTGACAATTTTATTTGGAACGTGGAAAACGTACCTTTAATACTGAGGATAGTGTTTTTAAGTGCTGATAGGATAAGGCTTTTTGGACATTCCGCTGGCAAATTTTCTTTCACCCTAACTTCACTTTGAGATCTACCAAATCATCTCCCATGATCTAACTGCAGATTGAGATCGACGAGTCACTGACCTTTGACCTACAAGATAATAAAAGATATTAATCTCCATCTCACTTACCATCAATAATTTGTATTTTCACTTCCTACCACTTCTAACAGGGTCATTCTCCAGAGAGAGCCAAGGAGATCTTGCTCCGTGATGGCCCGAATGCGCTGACTCCACCGAAATCCACACCAGAGTGGATCAAGTTCTGTAAAGTCTTATTCACAGGCTTCTCTCTCCTGTTGTGGATCGGTGCTATCTTGTGTTACATCGCCTACTCCATCCAAGCCAGTCAGAGTGAGGCTCCGCCTGGTGATAATGTGAGTACACCCTACCTTTGTCTATTTTTCTAAAATGTATAAGTGTTTTGTCTCTGTGTCGTATCTAAAGTTTACTGGTGTCCGTCTTTGTATGTCTATCTGTGTAACAATAATTGGTTTCGTCTTTGTATATCTGTAACTTTTATTGGTGTCCGTCTTTGTATATCTGTGTAACAATTATTGGTGTCTGTCTTTGTATATCTGTAACATTTATTGGTGTCTGTCTTTGTATGTATGTGTAACATTTATTCGTATCCGTCTTTGTATATCTGTAACATTTATTGGTGTCCGTCTTTGTATATCTGTGTAACAATTATTGGTGTCTGTGTATATTTGTAACATTTATTGGTGTCTGTCTTTGTATGTCTGTGTTACATTTATTGGTGTCTGTCTTTGTATATCTTTATCATTTATTTGTGTCCGTCTTTGTATGTATGTGTAATATTTATTGGTGTCCGTCTTTGTATGTATGTGTAACATTTATTGGTGTCCGTCTTTGTATATCTGTGTACCATTTATTGGTGTCCATCTTTGTATGTCTATCTGTGTAACATTTATTGGTGTCTGTCTTTGTATATCTGTGTAACATTCATTGGTGTTCGTCTTTGTATGTCTATCTGTGTAATATTTATTGGTGTCTGTCTTTGTATATCTGTGTAACAATTATTGGTGTCTCTCTTTGTATATCTGTAACATTTATTGGTGTCCGTCTTTGTGTATCTGTGTAACATTTATTGGTGTCTGCCTTTGTATGTCTATCTGTGTAACATTTATTGGTGTTCGTCTTTGTATATCTGTAACATTTATTGGTGTCATCTTTGTATATCTGTAACATATATGATGAATAAGCAGTTGGAAGAAAGAATTGAGGCTCTTGAAATGTGGATATATAGAAGAATGGGGCGTATCTCATGGAAAGAGATGAAAACAAATAAGGAGGTCCTAGAAAATCTAGGTATGAAAAGAGAACTAATGAGGGAGGTCAAAGTTCGACAGCTAAAATACTTTGGCCACATAAAAAGGCATAACACCTTGCAGAAGACCATAACAGAAGGGAGAGTTGAAGGCAAACGTGCAAGGGGAAGACAGCGCTATAAGTGGGAAGACAACATCAAGAGATGGACAGGAAAGAGTCTATCAGAGTGCACCACCAAGACAAGAGACAGAAGACGTTGGAGATCCATTACAGCCAACCTTCGTTGTGGAGATGGCAACTGATGATGATGATGATGAACATATATTGGTGTCGTCTTTGTATATCTGTAACATTTATTGGTGTCGTCTTTGTATATCTGTAAAATGTATTGGTGTCCGTCTTTGTATATCTATGTAAAATTTATTGGTGTCGTCGTCTTTGTATGTCTGTGTAACATTTATTGGTGTCTGTATATCTAACATTTATTGGTGTCTGTATATCTAACATTTATTGGTGTCTGTATATCTAACATTTATTGGTGTCGTCTTTGTATGTCTGTGTAACATTTATTGGTGTCTGTCTTTGTATGTATGTGTAACATTTATTGGTGTCGTCTTTGTATGTCTGTGTAACATTTATTGGTGTCTGTCTTTGTATATCTAACATTTATTGGTGTCCGTCTTTATATAACTGTAACATTTATTGGTGTCCATCTTTGTATATCTGTGTAACATTTATTGGTGTCCATCTTTGTATATCTGTGTAACATTTATTGGTGTCCGTCTTTGTTTATCTGTGTAACATTTATTGGTGTCCATCTTTGTATGTCTGTGTAAAATTTATTTGTGTCCGTGTTTGTGTGTCTGTAACATTTATTGGTGTATGTGTGTCTATGAATGTAACATTTATTGGTGTTAGTGTGTCTGTGTATGTAACATTTATTGGTATCTGTCTTTGTTTATCTATGTATCTAATGTTTATTGGTGTCATGTCTTTGTGTGTGTATGTATCTAACGTTTATTGGCATCTGCCTTTGTGTATCTATGTATCAGCATTTTCCAGTTGTCGTAGTCTGTTCAGTTGTAGATAACTAGTTAGCAGAGAGAGCTTACATAAGTGGTTCATTGATCTGTAAAATTATTGATTGTTATCTGTTGTTAATGTTGTTGAAAGAATTGTTCAGAGTGGTTTTCTTTGTTGTGTTGTTGTGCCACAAGGACTTTGAGAACAGAGGGAGAGCTTTGGTAACTTTAGATGTTGAGGGCGTAGTGATTTATACAGGCTGTTTTTATTCAGTTTTTTTCCTTCAATTATAAGTGCTATCAAATGCTTAAGGGAACAGGGATCTATTCTTTTTTTGTTCTGCCAATGACTCACAGGAACTACACAAGGTCAAATAGTTCCTAGATCTTGTTGGTAGTTCTTCTGTCCATTAAGTGGTTCAATATTTTGCTTATGTATCTGATATGATTTCATATTCTTTACTGCATATTTTGTGTGGATCTCTTCCATTGTGTGCTCCTCTGCTTGACACTGCCATGCACAATCTTGTTTCTGATTGTTACGCTGACTTGATTTTTACGCAGGTAGTATACTTGTATCTATATTTGTAATTTGAAGGAGACGGGTGTTGAATTGTCTGGCCAGTGTCTCAGGTATAGAGTAGCCACACCAGAATGGCCAAAGTCTTTGTATATCTGTGTGATTTAGTTTTTGATGTCTTAATGGACAGTAAGTTTGTGGTGAAATATGTAGAGAAGCCAGCATTTCAACTAAGCTCGCAGGATTCATTTGAGCCCCAGACTGCAACTTTACCTGGTTGGCTGCATGCTGGATGATCTCACAATGAATAGATGATAGGGAGGTGGCTCTCTGCTGATACATGATGATCCCTTGGGAGAGCCCAGAACCAGAGCACATAATTTTAGCTCTGCATATTTGGAGATTCTTAGTGCATAGGAGGGAATGCAGAGAATGCCATCTTCCTCCCTTAATAATTCGAAACGAGATGCGAAACACAGGAAAGAAACTGGAGTTAATGACTCCAACTCAAAATGTTTCAGAGTGGCAGAGAAGCCACAGGAAAAACCCGGATCTATAATGTAGATTATAGCTAGGTATTGAATGTGAAAGAGCGGCAAGCTCAGCAGCCATAGTTCAACTACAAAATACTATTATGGAGTGATTTTTATAGAATGCAGCCTGTTATTTACCTAATATTTGTTCAACGTATTTAATTTTCTGTGGATAACTTGCTCATGTTTCTTTCTTTAGGATATCTTTAATTTTTGTAATCTATAATAATGTTGTTGATGGGGTCGTTTGTATATATGTCTCCATGGTTACTTTGTTTCCTACTAGAGTTACTTGCCCTTATGCTAACTTCCTCTTCCTGCTCTCTGCTTCTATAACATGGTTGATTAAACGTGTTTGAGCTGTATCCAGTGTGTTCAGGCTTCGTGATTATGCTTCATAATGTGAGAATGTTTGACAGCCAGCCACGTCTCATTACATTTAGCAACATTTACTATACACAACAGTAAATGTCAACATGGTGGCAGCGGTGTTTTATTTCTACAGAATTCGATTCTGCTATCTTGTAACACGTGTGCTGACGTCATAAACTTGAGGTGAGGGGACGATAAACTGGTAAAACCAAGTTTAACTCTTCGTGTTGGTGTTATTGCTTGCATACCATTATTAGACATTTCGTCATGGCAGAACGGCCCATGTTTCGGTTACCACCCTGCCTAGACATAAATAACGTCGAACCAGACACATTTCATAAATGGAGACGACAGTTAGAACTGTATATGGATGCAGCAGAAGTTTGCCCTCGAAACCTGATCCCGTTCGGGCGGCCATCATCCTTCACTGTGCTGGACCTCAAGCCGTTGAAGTTTTTGATCAACTTGCAGAGGAAGGAGACCGATATAATCCTAATAAAATTCTCGATTTGCTCCAGAACCATTGCAGCTCACGAAGCAATGAAGTATTTTCAGATTCTGGAACACACCTCTTCAAAGCCATACGTTCAGATTTGGAACACACCTCTTCAAGAGCCTTTTAATTTCTTTTGACTGAGCTGAGAACTAAGGCAGACTTGTGCAACTTTAATGACAAGGATCGTATGATAAGAGACAAAATTGTCTTTACTGTCAACAAAAGGTTACAAGAGAAGCTCTTGAGAGAAGCTGACCTCGATCTAAAGAAAGCCATTCACATATGCAGAGTCTTCGAGCAAACTGGAAAAGACATAAGAGAGATGAATAATACAGTACAACCTTCTGAAGCAAGGGTTGAACAGGTACAGAAAAAATCACTCAACCATAAACCTCCCAAGAGAGACACTGATCAGCATACTGGTAAAGCCTGTCAAAGTAACACTCACAGTGGGTACTTTGAACCTAGAAAGGAGTGTCATTACTGTGGACAGAAACATCCATTGATTAAGAAAAAGTGTCCTGCATGGGGGAAGTTTTGCTCGAACTGTTGGGGGAAGAAACCATTTCAAAGTTAAATGCAAGAAAGTTTACACTGTTCACACAGAGTCAGTGGAAGATTCTGAAGTTTTTCTTGCTTGTGTGAAGTCTAGCAAAGCTTGTACATCTGCACAACTCATTGTCAATGGAAAAATGGTAAAATTTCAGCTAGACACAGCAGTTGATGTGAATACAATCTGTCAACGCTTTGTGATGCAAGAACAATTGTTACCCACTAAACAGAGGCTTGTTATGTGGAATGGTACTAAGGTGACTCCACTGGGAGAAGTTCTATTAACTGCTGAGAATCCTAAGACTGGGATAAAACACAATATAAGGTTTACTGTTGTGAAAAATAGATTCACATGTTTGCTGGGCAACAACACACTGCAGGATCTACAGTTTGTGACAGTCAACACAAACAAATTTATTGCTAAGGTGGTTACCGACAGTTCAGATAATGATCATAACTCTAATAACCATCTAGGTGTCCTGGGTGAAGCTGTGTTGCATATTGATCCTAATATTCGTCCAAAGGCACTGCCGTGCAGAAAAATACCATTTTCACTTAAGAGCAAGGTAAAATCAGAGCTTCAAAATCTAATGAACAGAGGTATATTAATACCAGTAGAGGAACCGACTGAATGGGTTAACCAAATGGCTGTTGTTGAAAAGTCTGATGGTTCTTTAAGAATATGCATTGATCCTAGACCCCTGAATGAGGCTTTGCAGAGAGAGCATTACAGACTACCAACTTTGGATGATGTATATTGCCTGAACTCAATAATGCCAAGATTTTCACAAAGCTGAATATCAAGGAAGCATTCTGGCATATCAAATTTGATGAGAAGTCTAGTAAACATACAACAATGATTACACCTTTTGGTAGGTTCAGATGGTCTAGATTACCATTTGGGTTGAATGTAAGCAGTGAAATTTTCCAGAGGCATCTAGCACAAGCTCTTGAAGGTCTTCATGGTTACATCAATGTTGCTGATGACATACTTATTGCAGGTTGTGGATCAAACAGACAGCAAGCAATTAAGGACCATGATCTGAAGCTTAAAGCACTGAAACATAGGTGTAAAGAGAAAGGCATTAAACTGAATGAAGCTAAAGCTCAAGAGAAGAAAGAAGAAATTACCTTCATGAGTCATCTTATTACTGCTCGAGGTGTTGAACCAGACAAGAAAAAGGTTGAGACAATACTAAACATGCCCGTTCCTAAGGACTATTATGACGTTCGCAGATTTTCGGCATGATACAGTATCTAGCAAAGTTTCTCAACAATCTTTCAGAAGTTCTTCATCCAATAAGAGAACTTACCCGTGTCGTAAATTTATTTTGAGAGAAAGAGTCTTAGAAATTGTAGTCCGGTTTAGAGTGTAGAATGATGGTGAACAGCTCAGTGATAGAAATGTAGAGAGTAAATAGTTGCTTCACAAAGTGCTGGAGGAGAGTAGAGACAGACTTATTTACGACAATTCGTTTCTCTCAATCTACTCTTCAGGCTCACCTGGTCAAACAATTATTTGCCAGTTTCCAGACACACATCTGCGCTCACATCGATTTGGTGCTTCAATCACACAGACGACGTGGATACAAACTCTCTTAAACAAATAGGGGAAATTTTGTGCTTTGGGTATTCCAACACAGTAACGATTAAGTTTATGTTGTTTATTAAAGTTAAAAAAACAATCACTACAATAATCATGTGTTTACAGCAAAAAATTATCATAAGTACAGAAAAAATGAAAATAACAAGGTAGGGAGGGGGTGAAGAAGATTGGTATCGACTAAGCCCGTCCCGCTTATTAGACAAAGATAAACCAAGTCCAAAGATAGATAGTTATCAGGAACATAGGTACGTTAACCTAACAGTGAAGTTAATCACTCTGAAGAGGTGTTTCAAAATTAGGTATGGGTGGTAGAAAGAATCCTGTTCTTCCCAATTGTTCTTCCCTTTACTAAGCAATGAAAGGGAGGGGGTTTTAAACAGAGTTAACAAATTATCAACTATCCCCACTTAAAGGAACAATGTAGGGTATACAGAAAATTATATTACCAGGTAAGCAAGTTAACAAAAGGGTTACAAAAAAAGATTAAATTTCCTGTCATTCATACACGCGCGTGAGGATCCACACTCATATATTCACACACTTACCGATTACAGCATCAGACACTCCAATAGAATTATATAAACAGCAATTACACTCTTTACACATGAAAAGGTCTGGTACTTCCGTGTCCCGCCCCAGATGTTGCGAGGTTTGCTGATAGCAACTATTCTCACTTATCGCCGGACTTGAAGCCTACGAGTTATTGTGTTTTATTATATAAAAAAAAGTCTATGGGATGGCACTGACACAGTTCGACACAGGGGTGAAAATGAAGTGGTCTCTTTAATCTTCCGCTATGGTAAAATTCCTTCAATGCGTGATGATAGTAACTGCCCTGTAAGTTTATTAATCCAGTGAGGAAAAACTTAAGCCGTCACAGTTCAGGAAAATATGTACTCTCTCACAGTAGGGCAGTAAATCAAGTATCGCTACTGGCACTGTTCAACTTCCAGTTTATCTTACAGATTTGTAATTTTAATATGATGATTGTTCTTTAAATAGTCTTGGGTTGGCTTTCTTTCATGAAATTATGATAGCTAGGTTGCATTGAACCGCCACAAGATTAAATTTAAAAAAATGTTTCATCAATATGTCTGGAAGTTCTTAAGAGGATTTCTTTATTGCTGGGATTGCAAAGGTTACGATCACTCTGAATGAAAGAAAAAGAAACATGTAATATACCGAAAAATCAAATAACATTCTAAAGCGCGATGAATTTCCCGTTAAGACTATTCATAGATATATATATTCGCGTATTTAATTATGTATTTAATAAAACACTGCGCGAGTTCTAATGGTTAAAACACACATCTATAAATATAGGACTTAACTAAATTTATTACTTATAGATTCCTTCGCGTCTTTAAAAGTTAATTTACAGCATTTAAGCATCTATTATCTTTTGGAAATAATATAGCAGATATATCATTACATTTATAACTGGAACTATTGAGATGGTTTTATTTAATAGATTTAAATTAACACAAAATCCAGTGAAATAGAATGAATGAACTAGACCACTGATCACTTTACACAATATATATTTTACCGTTTTGCACAGAAATAGAATTCACTGAAAATATATATAAAAATCCAGGGGATAATCTAGCAGGATTTCAAATATAGCTAGTGCTTCTGTAAAGGTCTGGCCAACGAGTGATAAAGTGTATTTCTACGTGGTCTGTATATATCTAACTTAATTGTAAGATGAGTGGGACATGAAAAAATTGACACCTTTTTTAGATCTCAGGACACTATGGGGGTTCTGACCGCCAGACTAAAGAGAGATGCAGTCCCCTGGATTTCGGTATCGCCGCTAACGTTCGCTGCGTCCGTTCCGGCTTTCCCCGTTCGCTTTCACTGCGATCGGTTCTGCGTTTGGCACGGAGATGCGAAATACCGGCAAGAAACTTGCCTCGCTCGTTTCAGGGACCACTACTGTCTTTGATCGTGGCGCTAGTCTTTCCTGAAATCCCCCAGTCTGTGTCTTTGATCGTGGTCGCTACTATCTGTTTGATTCTGGCGCCGCCCCCTCTGGGCAAGTTAATGAAAATACTGCATATGATTGCTCAAGAGATGTCCATGGGCGTGATTTAATCTCTCCTTAAATCAATGCGATGACCAGAATGAACGGTAGATAAACTGTCCACATATTAATCAGCAAACGTGTGTGGAACGGTTGCATAGCTAATGAGTCCAGGTGAAAAGAAAAATCCCGTTTGACGAAAAGTTACAATATTCGGGGGCACTGATGTTATCCAAAGGGGTCGTTACGAAGGGTCGTACGATATCATCCAACACTTCAGGGTCACTTCAGAGTCAATGAGTTCGTCTGTCACAACCCGTAAGGATACTCCCTTTATCTGGTCTGCTGAATGCGAACAAGCTTTCAAGAGTGTCAAGAAACTGATTACTTCTACTCCAGTACTTGCATACTATGATCCCTGATTAATCTTTGTGTATTCAAGTTGATAGTAGCAGCTATGGACTTGGGGCTGTCCTCCTACAAAATGATCATCCAATAGAGTTTGCTTCAAGAGCTCTAACTGAAACTGAACAACGCTGGGCTCAAATTGAGAAGGAACTCTTAGCTGTTGTGTATGGTTTGGAACGCTTTGACCAGTACACTTATGGAAGGAAAGTTACAGTCGTCAACGACCATAAAACTTTGGCAGCCATCGTTAAGAAACCTCTGAGTCAAATTCCTCGAAGACTGCAGAATTTACTGATGCGCAGCCATCGATATGACTTTGAATTCCAATGGGTACAAGGTTCCGATCTTCTTATAGCTGACACACTGTCCAGAGTTTGTATTCATAATGTCACATTGGATTCCTTAGCTGATAGAGAACGAACGAACGAACGAACTTTATTTTCAAAGGGGTGAGAATTGGGCACGCAGGCCCGTCTGACATTCTGCCCTTCCTTTCTCTCGTCTTTTATACTGGTTTCATTTATTCTCACATACATTTTACCCATCAATTCAAGGAATTCAACGTTATAAAGGTAAAATAATAGCATACTCACATTCACAGTATCTAATTATAAACATGAAATAAAGTATTGTTGAAAAATACAAACTAAGTATCACCATGAAACAAAATATGTTGAAAAACACTATCATCATCATTAAACCTACATTCGATATTATATCATTTGTTCGGAAAAATAATCACATTAGGGGGGCAGATAATCAGAACTCATAAAGTAATCGAAAAGTTTACGATTGTATGAATAGGGACTGAGGTTGTTATCTTTCAGATAATGTGGAAGATAGTTCCAGAGATGAGCAGCAGAGTAAGCTAAGCTTTTCTTGAATAAGTCAAGCCTAGGCTTGGGCACTTGTATTTTGTTAAGGCGTTGACTGCGTCTTTCACTGTATTTGAACATTGGCCACAGATATGTTGGAGCATTCTGTGACAGGATTTTGTAAACAAATTTAGCTTTGTTGAACAGAAAGCGCTTTCTTAGAGGCAGTATTTTGAGATCTTTATATAGATCTACACATTGTGCTTGGCAGTTGTCAGAAACTAGACGCACTGCACGCTTTTGTAGTGAATGGAGTATTTTTGTATTGGACATAGAACAACCATCACAGATTGTGGAGCAATAGTCCAGGTTTGTTTGTATGTGAGATATATAGAACAATTTACGTGCATCTTCATCTAGGAAATGTTTGATTTTAGCTAACTGGTAAACTTTCTGTGCCGTTTGCTTGGTCAGTGCATGAACATGTGAGTTCCAATTTAGATGCTGGTCAACGACTATTCCTAGAGTTTTATGTTCATTAACGTTTTCAATCGGTAAGGTACCAATATAGATCTGAAGTGTTGTTTTCTCTGAATTTTGTAATTTTTGTCTAGTTGATATTAACATGCACTTTGTTTTAATTATATTAATTAGCATGCGATTTCCGATGCTCCACCTAATCAGATTGTCTGTATCTTTTTGTAACGATAGTTCGAGTGTGTTGCAACTTGTGTCACTCGTGTAGACAGTACAGTCATCAGCAAATAGGTCACAGGATGCGTGCTCGACGTGCAGTGGAAGGTCATTAATGTATATGGCAAAAAGTAGAGGCCCAAGAATAGAGCCCTGAGGAACGCCGGTATTTATTACGGTTGGGTTTGAGCAATGCAGGAGCTGATCTACCTGTAAGATTACCTGAAATACCAGATGTGATGATGGAAAAGATTAAATCTGAAACTCTCAAAGACAGCGTGCTTCAGAGGTTGAAGTCGACCATTTTGCATGGGTGGCCTACAAAAAAGTCTGATGTACCAGCTGAGCTTATGCCTTATTTTGACATTCGTGACACTCTGACAATAGAACAAGGCATAATACTTAAAGGAGAGCGTATTCTTATCCCAACAGAACTGAGGCCTGAAATCAAACAAAAGCTACACGCTGCTCATCTTGCATTTGACAGCATGATGCGCCGGGCCAGAAGTTGTCTGTTTTGGATCGGCATGACGGCTGAGATTCGACAGATAGCTGACAGTTGTCCAGAATGTCAAGAAACGAAGGCAAGGAATACCAAAGAACCTTTAAACCGACACTCAAGAGGTTTATCACCCTGGGAGAAAGTTGGCACTGACATCTTTATTATAGAAGGTCGATATTATTTTAGTTCTGATTGACAACTTTTCCAACTTCATTGAAGTAGACTTTCTACCAACAATGACAGCACAGTTAGTCATCAGGAAATTGAAGTCTCATTTTGCTCGTTATGGTGTTCCTAAAGTTATTGTATCTGACTCAGGTACTCAGTTTACGTCTGCACAGTTCAGATCATTTACTGCTAGATGGGGAATACTTCATGTTAAATCAGTACCAGGTCACCATAAAGCCAATGGATTAGCTGAATCTGCTGTGAAACTCATTAAGAGTATGATGAGAAAGACTGTTCAAAACAATACAGATGCATATGAGGCACTACTTTAACTTCGTAATACGCCAAGACAAGGGTTTCATCAAAGTCCAGCAGAAATACTGTTCAACAGGAAACTGCGTACACTGATACCTTCTGCAGTGAAACCCGTTGCATCTCACAGCAGAGTTATTGAAAGTAGAGGCAAGAGAGACAGATCAGTGAAGACGTATTATGATAAAACTGCTCATGATCTGCCCAAGTTGTCTCACCAGCCAGTCTACTATCAAGACCCTGAACAACCAAACTGGCAATCTGGAAGGATTGATAAGAGGCTTTCTGAAAGATCTTATTTGGTTGAAGGTGAGAATGGAGGTCAATATGTCAGAAACAGAATTCATCTAAGACCTAAAACAACACCTTTCACACCTGATCCCACGGACCTGGAAATTGATTTCTCCTCTCCAGTTCTACCCGAGCAACAGGTTGTTTTGCCAGACATGGAGAACACTAGTGAAGTGAACAGTTCCAATCCTCCAGAAGTTAATCCTTCAACCCCAGCTACTTCTAGTCCTGGGAAAGCTGGCAAAGAACAGAAACATTCTCTCCTACCATCTTGCCATAAGAGACCTCAAAGAGATCGCAAGAAACCCTCTTGGATGAATGACTTTGTTCACTCATAAAGAAGGGGGGATGTTGATGGGATCGTTTGTATATATGTCTCCATGGTTACTTTGTTTCCTACTAGAGTTACTTGCCCTTATGCTAACTTCCTCTTCCTGCTCTCTGCTTCTATAACATGGTTGATTAAACATGTTTGAGTTGTATCCAGTGTGTTCAGGCTTCGTGATTATTCTTCATAATGTGAGAATGTTTGATAGCCAGCCACGTCTCATTAAATTTAGCAACATTTACTATACAGAACAGTAAATATCAACAAATGTGTAACCAGATCTTTGCTGCTGGTTTGTGAGTGTAGTTGTGGCTCTTTTGTTCTGTAGCCAGATCTTGTCAAAGGTTGATGGTATTTGTGTCCCCTTATCTTTCAGCCACATCCTGCTGTTAAATGTTTGTGATGATAGTTGTATCCCATTGTTCCGTAGCCAAACAAAAGGCTGCAGACTAAATGAGAGGCCTTTATAATTTTTTAAAATTTATTTGTATGCAAATCTGATGCATGTTGTTGTTGCCACTAGCTTCCTGATTTTCTCTTTAGTTTTTGATGATGACACAAGCAATAACCCGTCAAAATTGACAGGTTTTTAATTATAGTGTTTTGTTTCTGTTACATGTATTACAGACGGTACTATCACTACTGAGTGTCGTGGTTGAGTTAAATGTGAGAGTATTTGTCGAGTTGGACAATAGTAGTGAAATCGAAAATGATAGTGAACTGACAGAGTTATAGATTACACATAAATAAGGTGTAAATAGGAGATGGACTTGAGACAACCTGGAAGAAGATTTATTAAAATTATCTCTCTCTCCAAGCCTCAGCTCACTTTATGGTCTAAGCACCTCCTGCTCTCACTCTTTTCTCTGAATCATACATAGAGACTATAGTAAAGAGCTAAAACATGTTAATTATGGATGGAAGGGTCGTGAACAGCACATTAATAAATGTGTAAAATTTATTAAAGAAGAAAAGCATGGAAATAATGCATATCATCACAAACAACATAAAATTCATCAATAATCAAATATGCAAATGCACACCAACAAACACACAGACCACCGAACATAAAACCTGTAGAACACAAGGGAAATAAATAAACTGTCTGACAGTCTGTCCGCTTTTGTGGGACCAAAGGTGCTAGCTCCCGGAAGTGTCTTACATGTAGATATCCTTCAAGGTGAATGAAGTGAAATACAAAACGTCCGTTGTAGGTGCTAACCTTGGTGACCCCTAATTGCGCGAGGGGGACTGGAAGACTGTTTATCTTCGGCTGATCAAAAAAACAAACTGAGCGACAGTCCGTCCGCTTTCGTGGGACCAAATGAAATAGTCCGGAAAGTGTCTTACGTGCAGATGTCCTTCAAGGTGACGGAATAAACTGCATAACTTTCCTTGTAGGTGCTATCCTTTGGTGACTCCTAATTGCGTGAGGGGGACTGGAAGGCTCTCTATCTTTGGCTGGCCGTTCCTAAGTGCGAGGTTCTACATAACCCGGAAATACACACAAGACAAAGTGACTTGAGGACAAACGATCCCTAGCGCTCTCATCCGGCGCGTGAAACTTGCGTACTTGGTGGTAAAACCCGGTTTTGGCTGGCTTGAACTGTGAGGTGAATGAGTGCCCCGTTTAAGCACACAAAGTCGGGTGATATTAGATTCTGCTATAGACATGCTGGGCGGTTTTGATATTCTGGAAGCCGCAATGCTCTGACTGGTAATCCAATAGGCGAGTAGGGAATTACTACTGCAATAGATGATTTCAGAGTTAGCGTTGGCTCTTTGCACTGCGTGAGCTTAACTTGGCTTTGACAAAAGGGTTTTGGGTCAGGTATTTGGGGTTGACAACTCGTGACGCTAGGTTTATGCAGATGTCGTGAAACATTCTAAATCCACATATATAAATTAAAAGGTAAATGTAAAGCCTAACACATACATTCAATAAAAGGAAAAGAAGAATGGTAAAGAACAGTGCTGTCACAATGACTGTACTCGAGATCCCCCTTTTTCTGCTTCGTCTGCATATTCTCACGCTTTCACGTTTACTAATAAAGCCTACAGCAGCATACACGCATTTCAACAAAACAATAAAACGTGTACTGTATTTCTTAGAAAACCTTGAGATACGCAAGCTAATTAATGACCTAAATTAATACTAGCATTAATTTTATTTTATACACTGCGTAATGAAAAGACAGATGGAATTAGGATAGAGAGAGGGAGGGCTGAAAGCAGGAACGCATGCAACACTAACACGCGTCTCGCGATATACAATTAATGCCACCCCTAACGCGAAAGGCATGAAGCACTAGCTTTTTTTTTCAATTAGACAGTGATAAAAAACACTACCCATACGAGAGTTAGGTTTAAAAACCTGTAAAATGCTTATTGGGAAACATGACATTATACTGGTTTACGTTTGAAAGCCTGACAGTACAGCAGACACCCTAAAGTTTGGAAGTGAGGAGGTGGCAACAGCACGACTATCCTAGAAGAAAATACATATTTTGAACGCCGCCACTTAGCTCCCTTAAAACTTATATATTTGGGTTCCTTAGGACTTGCTGACAAAGAATATGGTAAGTGTTACGCAAATAGTCTAGGAATTAACAAATTATAGCCAAAAGAAAATAGTGAGGGTGTCAGACAACACCAAATAATAATCGCACAGTGGCATGTTTTGAAACCACCATTTTACGGGAAATAGGTCACCATGTTAAATCCTATTTGATTGGCGGGAATGATATGTAAGGCTAAACACGATTAGTCGGACTACAAATACTAATTTTGGTTGTTAGGGGAAACGTGAGAAGGGTAAAATTTTTTTGAAAAGCTGTGTAAACATGGCCCGATTGGTTAGACCCGCTGATATAGTCAATGAGGAGCGTCTGTTCAGTGCCACATTTTAAAATAAACTTACTAAGAAACAGTGTGTTGAGAACCAGTGCATATTTTTCTAAATAAAAGCCTGGGACAGCGGCAGATCGGATTATGTGCCATATTCATCGCCAGTCAACGTATTTGTGTATTATTTCCATGAATTGTGGTAAGCTTGACATATTTGATATCTTTTTAATGAAAATTGAATGTGAATTGATAATTTATGTCTGTATATGTGTGTGGTTCAGTAGCCAACATGAGGCAAAGCCTATATATTGCTCCAACCTGAACAGGACGTGTCGGAGAAAAGTAAAACTGCATGGAATTGCCAAATAGTACACTGACACCTATCTTATTGACTAGAAAGAACTAATGCTGGAATTGCAGAGGCGTAGTAACCATTAGGGAGGAGTATACTGGTGTAAATTGTTTCAGATGAAGCTAGCAGTTGGCCTACCACTCTGAACTCAGTGTTTGTTATGTATTGTGTTCAGTGTGGAAAAAGATTATAAATTAGTTCTGAAGTAGGAGGTACAACCTTCTTGTTTCAGGGACCGTGGTCCTAAGTTATTGAAGCAGCACCTGGTCTGAGTTTTGCTGAATCCAGAGGCTGACAGCATACTCCTTGGTCCAGATAGTGACCACTGAGGTGTCTCCAGAACACAGTGAAGCAATCGAGCAGAGGAGTCTTTTCCTGCCGCCATCACGAAAGATAAGCTTCTGTGGCCAGAGCAGCTCAACATTATGTGCCCCCCCCCCCCCCCTCAAAAATTGACATTATATTAAACACAGAGGGACAATAAATTGTTTCAAATGACAGGAACTGTGAACTTTTCCCAATACTATTTCCACGGTAATCAAACACTTGAAGTCATGATGACAAACAACAATCTAGCTTGAAAAATAAAACCAGTATTACCTCATAGTACTACTTCACAACTTACACACATAGGATAATACTAATAAATTATGTCAATACAAAGATCATATTTATAAATTGAGATTACATTTGATTGTGATTCCTGGTTCACTGTGTAGTTGAATCAGGATATCTATTATTGAAAGGAGTTATTACACATATATTTGAAACTTTACACTTGACTCATTTAAGATAGTCTTATAGAGTGTTATATGTGTGTGAGTGTCACAGTGTTGTAAAGTGTTGTGGAATAAATTAAATTGTTTATCTGTCTGTTGTTGTTGTGACTTACACTTCATCATTTTCATAACCCTAGACATTCAACGTAGTCATCACAATATTCCAGAATAATTCTGACTGAGGTATAAATGTGGTAGCAAGTAAGGTCATCTGTAATACACCACACTTATTAGATACAGATACCTTCACAGCTGATCTCAGTCAGTACACTAAGTCCCCTATAAATATTTATATCATCCCACTGATATGCTTATTCATCTTACAACATTAAGTGAATTTACATAAAATACAGCATTTTACATTACACAATAAATCATTTGCGCCCCTTTGGTGGGGGGGGGGGGGGGGGGGAGAATATTCACCTCCCACAAATGAATACATAGAAAAATGCAATGTTCCTGCTATAATAATACCGTTGTGACTGATCATAAGATATAATATATCTATGGCTTGCGTCTGCTTTCTGTGAAAGTTATGACTAGAGTCTAGCTACACAAGTAAGCATATAATGGTTCTCCCCAGCCACTAGAAGTTTCTATCAAAAATGAATGTGACTATCTCCTATAATTGAGAGTTATAGTGCCTTTATCTCAGTATTCAGTTTTAAGTGAATAATCCACACCTCTGACATTTCCTTACAGTAATGACAGTTATTTTAGCTGACTCTTAACCCATGGTAAGCATCTGTATGGATTGATTCTACGCCTAGTGAGCATCTGTTATTGTAAGTTTACCTTTAACCCATAACACTGACACCTGACTGTTTCGTCACTCGTTTAACTAAGGCTGTAGACGACACTACACTGGCACTGAACTAAATTACCGGGAGAAATCCTAAAAAATGAATTCAAGTCACTTCCTATCAGATATATATAAAAACTAACATGAATATATCATACTACATGAGATAAGTCTACTCACCCCGAAGAATGGCTAGAGATAGGCAAAAACATTTAGTTCTGTGTTAATGTTCTGCCTTATTCTCCTGTGAGTCCATCTCGGGTAGGAAATATTCACGAGTGTGTTTGACTTATTAAAACTCTCTAGATTTATAGTTTACAAACAACGCCACCAGGACACCTGCATGGCCTGATTCTACAGATGTATCGGCGTAAGACGTAATCAAGAGAGTGAGACAAAGGTTAGTCTAGAGACGACATCAGAAGACCACAGACTCCGTGAGAAAGTTCCCCAGTTAGGCGATGCATAATGTTATGCGCTCCTTGCTCATCTAAGGGGCAAAACCGCAACAACTAACAGCGGGTTATCTCTCCCTGTTTCGAAGATCAAACTTATTTACCGACCGCAAGCGAGCCGGTTCTACACAGAGACCTTCTCTCCCGCTAGCGATCAAAGACTATACAGAAATGTTTTTCTGGTCAAACGAACCACCGGTGCGTTTAGATAACATTACGTTATCGTTAGCTGATCGCAGCTGGCCAGTGTAGAATTAATACTGAAAGCCAGGTTGTTCCCACTGAATTCCTTTATCATTCTGTTGTAAACTTTTCTCAGAGATCTCATCTTGCATGTTGTGGTTTTTCCTTCGTTTCTGTTGCTGGCAATGTTTGGCATTTTCAGCAAAGAGTTGTTATAAATATGCTACTCAGCAGCTGTGACTTGTTCAGTCAAGGTAATACAATATTGTATTGATATGTCTGCTTGCTACTTCCTCCACTGACCAGCATGTTGCATGTCTCATGTTATATTGAGAGCATTTGTGTCTGATGTTGGACTTTGTTTATATCTCACAGAGATAGGCTGTGCTTATTTGCAAATACTAACTCCTTTATGGTGTCTGATTCTGGGTCGACCTCTCATGTTATCTTTTCTGATCAATGTTGAACAGTCGAAGTAGTAGCAACATCTCTGTTGCTCTCTCATATTGACAAGCTGTATTATTTGTTTTATACTTTAAGCATTTTATGTGTGGAACGGCGCAGGTCTGGTAACGTTCTCATGGTACATATTTACTGAGGACAGATAAAAAGTGAATGAGAAGCAGGTGATGCAGTAATGAATTGTTTTCTGAAGAACGTGTTCTGAGTTGAGTTTGTGATTTTCTCTGCTCAGGGAGGATTTCATGGTAGGAAGCAGCACAGTCCATAATTTTCCTCCTGACCATACAGCTCCTGTCCATGTTAGGATCATTAAATTCAAAGATCATAAGGCAGGATTTAAGAAGTTGGAAGTCTCCTAGATTAATCACTTCACTGTAAGTTGTCGGCTGATGGTTGTTGCTGGCTGGTGAAAGTCGCTGCGTCTTCTTCCGTGGTGATCTTCTCCAGCGCCAACAACTCTTCATTGCTCAGTTGGACTTTTGAGATTCAAGCAAATTTACAATTTCATTTTCGTCAACTCCATCTAAAACATCTCTTGGGGTCATTTTGACACCATCCTGAATAGCTGTGACACTTATTAACGCTAAAGCCTTCAAAGTCATGACAGAATTAAGGGCACAGTTTTTTCCACACACCATTAATGCATCGCCACAGAACTTCATTCGATGTGGTCTTGATTAGCGAAAGTGCATCTTTAATAGTGAATGCCTTCCAAAAATCCCTCTAAGAAACATTGAAACTGGCATCATCTTGCTCTCGTGCTCCTGTTGGTGCGCAGATAAAATACTGTAAAAATGTCTAAATATCAGGTTGTGTAACTTTGAGTTTGGAGCTTAAATAAAACAAAAATGCCTGAAAATTGGTGCACGTTATGTTCAAATTTGCATAAATAAAACGCGCGCAAACAGAGAACTAGCTGTATATCAAGTAGGTTCTGAAACATATAGAACAACAAAAACAACTAAAAATCTATACACTTTCATAAATGGGTGCTTAAGTAGAATAGGATTGAGGTTGTATGACAAGGTGACTAATGTGGAACTAATAATGACAGGAATTAGACTGGCACCAATAGAACCACAAATAAAAAGATGGAGAGGGATAGTATAGACATTGAGAAAACCTAATGATAGCATTACCAGACAATCTCTGATCTGGAATCCCTAGGGTAAGAAAGGACGACCAAGAGAATCCCTCGGGTAAGAAAGGACGACCAAGAGAATCCCTCGGGTAAGAACGAGAACTGGAAATAGACATGAAGACATGGAAAGACCTTGAGCTGATGGCATACGACAGGAAGACTTGGCATAAGTTTGTTGAGGGAGGGAGGTGAAAGGAGCAACATGTCTGGGGATGGGAGGTGAAAGGAGCAACAAGTCTGGGAATGGGAGGTGAAAGGAGCAACATGTCTGGGGAAGGGAGGCGAAAAAAGCAACATGTCTCGGGATGGGAGGTGAAAGGAGCAACATGTCTGGGGATGGGAGGCGAAAGGAGCAACATGTTTGGGGAAGGGAGGCGAAAAAAGCAACATGTCTCGGGATGGGAGGTGAAAGGAGCAACATGTCTGGGGAAGGGAGGTGAAAGGAGCAACATGTCTGGGGATGGGAGGTGAAAGGAGCAACATGTCTGGGGATGGGAGGTGAAAGGAGCAACATGTCTGGGGATGGGAGATGAAAGGAGCAACATGTCTGGGGATGGGAGGTGAAAGGAGCAACATGTCTGGGGATGGGAGGCGAAAGGAGCAACATGTCTAGGGAAGGGAGGCGAAAAAAGTAACATGTCTCGGGATGGGAGGTGAAAGGAGCAACATGTCTGGGGATGGCAGGTGAAAGGAGCAACATGTCTGGGGATGGGAGGTGAAAGGAGCAACATGTCTGGGGATGAGAGGTGAAAGAAGCAACATGTCTGGGGATGGGAGGTGAAAAGAGCAACATGTCTGGGGATTGTCACATGGCTGCCTGTTGGAATAGTGTCACATGGCTGCCTGTTGTAATAGTGTCAAATGGCTGCCTGTTGGAACAGTGATGTCACATGGCTGCCTGTTGGAATAGTGGTGTCACATGGCTGCCTGTTGGAATAGTGTCACATGGCTGCCTGTTGGAATAGTTGTGTCACATGGCTGTCTGTTGGAATAGTGTCACATGGCTGCCTTTGGAGTAGTGTCACATGGCTGCCTGTTGGAATAGTGTCACATGGCTGCCTGTTGGAATAGTGGTGTCACATGGCTGCCTGTTGGAATAGTGTCACATGGCTGCCTGTTGGAATAGTGGTGTCACATGGCTGCCTGTTGGAATAGTGGTGTCACATGGCTGCCTGTTGGAATAGTGGTGTCACATGGCTGCCTGTTGGAATAGTGTCATTTTGGAAACCCCGGTGTAGTCAGTTACTGGCATACTATCGTGCTGTCAGTTACTGGCATACTATTTTGCTGTCAGTTACTAGAATACTAGAAGCATTGTCAGTTACTGGCATACTAGAAGCGTTGTCAGTTACTGGCATACTAGAGGCTTTGTCTCTTACTGGCATACTAGAGGCTTTGTCTCTTACTGGCATACTAGAGGCTTTGTCTCTTACTGGCATACTAGAAGCGTTATCAGTTACTGGCATACTAGAAGCGTTGTCAGTTACTGGCATACTAGAAGCGTTGTCAGTTACTGGCATACTAGAAGCGTTGTCACTTACTGGCATACTAGAAGCGTTGTCAGTTACTGGCACACTAGAAGCGTTGTCTGTTACTGGCACACTAGAAGCGTTGTCAGTTACTGGCATACTAGAAGCGTTGTCACTTACTGGCATACTAGAAGCGTTGTCAGTTACTGGCACACTAGAAGCGTTGTCTGTTACTGGCACACTAGAAGCGTTGTCAGTTACTGGCATACTAGAAGCGTTGTCTGTTACTGGCATACTAGAAGCGTTGTCTGTTACTGGCACACTAGAAGCGTTGTCTGTTACTGGCACACTAGAAGCGTTGTCTGTTACTGGCACACTAGAAGCGTTGTCTGTTACTGGCACACTAGAAGCGTTGTCAGTTACTGGCACACTAGAAGCGTTGTCTGTTACTGGCACACTAGAAGCGTTGTCAGTTACTGGCACACTAGAAGCGTTGTCTGTTACTGGCACACTAGAAGCGTTGTCTGTTACTGGCACACTAGAAGCGTTGTCTGTTACTGGCACACTAGAAGCGTTGTCTGTTACTGGCACACTAGAAGCGTTGTCTGTTACTGGCACACTAGAAGCGTTGTCTGTTACTGGCACACTAGAAGTGTTGTCAGTTACTGGCACACTAGAAGCGTTGTCTGTTACTGGCACACTAGAAGCGTTGTCAGTTACTGGCACACTAGAAGCGTTGTCTGTTACTGGCATACTAGAAGCGTTGTCTGTTACTGGCATACTAGAAGTGTTGTCAGTTACTGGCACACTAGAAGCGTTGTCTGTTACTGGCATATTAGAAGCGTTGTCTGTTACTGGCATACTAGAAGCGTTGTCTGTTACTGGCATACTAGAAGCGTTGTCAGTTACTGGCACACTAGAAGCGTTGTCTGTTACTGGCATACTAGAAGCGTTATCAGTTACTGGCATACTAGAAGCGTTATCAGTTACTGGCATACTAGAAGCGTTGTCAGTTACTGGCATACTAGAAGCGTTGTCTGTTACTGGCACACTAGAAGCGTTGTCTGTTACTGGCACACTAGAAGCGTTGTCTGTTACTGGCACACTAGAAGCGTTGTCAGTTACTGGCATACTAGAAGCGTTATCAGTTACTGGCACACTAGAAGCGTTGTCTGTTACTGGCACATTAGAAGCGTTGTCTGTTACTGGCACACTAGAAGCGTTGTCTGTTACTGGCACACTAGAAGCGTTGTCTGTTACTGGCATACTAGAAGCGTTGTCTGTTACTGGCACACTAGAAGCGTTGTCTGTTACTGGCACACTAGAAGTGTTGTCTGTTACTGGCATACTAGAAGCGTTGTCTGTTACTGGCATACTAGAAGTGTTGTCTGTTACTGGCATACTAGAAGTGTTGTCTGTTACTGGCACACTAGAAGCGTTGTCAGTTACTGACATACTAGAAGCGTTGTCAGTTACTGACATACTAGAAGCGTTGTCTGTTACTGGCATACTAGAAGCGTTGTCAGTTACTGGCACACTAGAAGCGTTGTCAGTTACTGGCACACTAGAAGCGTTATCTGTTACTGGCACACTAGAAGCGTTGTCAGTTACTGGCATACTAGAAGCGTTGTCAGTTACTGGCATACTAGAAGTGTTGTCTGTTACTGGCACACTAGAAGCGTTATCTGTTACTGGCATACTAGAAGTGTTGTCTGTTACTGGCACACTAGAAGTGTTGTCTGTTACTGGCATACTAGAAGCGTTATCTGTTACTGGCACACTAGAAGTGTTGTCTGTTACTGGCACACTAGAAGCGTTGTCAGTTACTGGCATACTAGAAGCGTTGTCAGTTACTGGCATACTAGAAGCGTTGTCTGTTACTGGCACACTAGAAGTGTTGTCAGTTACTGGCACACTAGAAGCGTTGTCAGTTACTGGCACACTAGAAGCGTTGTCTGTTACTGGCACACTAGAACCGTTGTCTGTTACTGGCACACTAGAAGTGTTGTCAGTTACTGGCACACTAGAAGCGTTGTCAGTTACTGGCACACTAGAAGCGTTGTCTGTTACTGGCACACTAGAAGCGTTGTCTGTTACTGGCACACTAGAAGCGTTGTCAGTTACTGGCACACTAGAAGCGTTGTCTGTTACTGGCACACTAGAAGCGTTGTCAGTTACTGGCATACTAGAAGCGTTGTCTGTTACTGGCACACTAGAAGTGTTGTCAGTTACTGGCACACTAGAAGCGTTGTCTGTTACTGGCACACTAGAAGCGTTGTCAGTTACTGGCACACTAGAAGCGTTGTCAGTTACTGGCATACTAGAAGCGTTGTCAGTTACTGGCACACTAGAAGCGTTGTCTGTTACTGGCACACTAGAAGCGTTGTCTGTTACTGGCACACTAGAAGCGTTGTCTGTTACTGGCACACTAGAAGCGTTGTCAGTTACTGGCACACTAGAAGCGTTGTCAGTTACTGGCACACTAGAAGCGTTGTCTGTTACTGGCACACTAGAAGCGTTGTCTGTTTCTGGCATACTAGAAGCGTTGTCTGTTACTGGCACACTAGAAGAGGTTTCAGTTACTGGCATACTAGAAGCGTTGTCAGTTACTGGCATACTAGAAGCGTTGTCAGTTACTGGCACACTAGAAGCGTTGTCTGTTACTGGCATACTAGAAGCGTTATCTGTTACTGGCACACTAGAAGCGTTGTCTGTTACTGGCACACTAGAAGTGTTGTCAGTTACTGGCATACTAGAAGCGTTGTCTGTTACTGGCATACTAGAAGCGTTGTCAGTTACTGGCACACTAGAAGCGTTATCTGTTACTGGCATACTAGAAGCGTTGTCAGTTACTGGCACACTAGAAGCGTTGTCTGTTACTGGCACACTAGAAGCGTTGTCAGTTACTGGCACACTAGAAGCGTTGTCTGTTACTGGCACACTAGAAGCGTTATCAGTTACTGGCATACTAGAAGTGTTGTCAGTTACTGGCACACTAGAAGCGTTGTCAGTTACTGGCATACTAGAAGCGTTGTCTGTTACTGGCATACTAGAAGCGTTGTCTGTTACTGGCATACTAGAAGCGTTGTCTGTTACTGGCATACTAGAAGCGTTGTCAGTTACTGGCACACTAGAAGTGTTATCAGTTACTGGCATACTCTTCCACTAGTCCCAGCTTCCATGTTGTAGTTCTTTGTCTTGATTTTGTCTGTTTTTCTTGTAGATTATACATTTTTTATTTTTAAATGTACTTTTCCTATCATTATCTGTTTGTCACTTGTATTTTCTCTGGTCTGATTCTACCTCCATGCCACTTCAGTCAGTTACCATCTTCACCTTGCAGCTTTCTTCCACCTGTTTCTAGCAGATTTGTGTGTGGACTGATGTTTTGTTGTTGTCTTTTTTGTTGTCTGGTCCGATAAATCTTTAAAAATATCTTTGCGGAGTATTTGATGGACATTATGGTTTGATCTTCATCTGCTTTTGATGGTTCTTTTAATTTGACACATTTCATTTTTTTTTTTTTTGGTATTTACATCTTCAGTAATATTCTGCTGTTTTTTTTTAACCATTCATATGTTTGTATTTTTTTCTACATGTATTTTTATTTTCTGTATTTTGATGTGTAATTTACTTATATTTTTATATGTAATTCTACATATATTTTTATTTTATATGTAATTCTACTTATTTTTAATTTTCTGTATGTTTTATGTAATTCTATTTATATTTTTCTGTATTTTTATATGTAATTCTACTTATATTTTTATTTTCTGTATTTTTATATGTAATTTTACATATATTTTAATGTATTTTATGTGCAGTTCTATTTACATTTTAATTTTTTACATATTTTGATGTGTATGCAAGTTTCCCCTACTTGTTTTATCGATCTTTTGTATGCCCCTTGTTAGTTATTGTGACTGGTGAAATATCCTATATTATTATTATATTACTTTATGATAAAACTGACTTTCCTTCCTTCATTGCTGTTCCACATGGAACAGTAACATGGCTGTTACTGTTGCTGGTCACTAATTTCACTTTTGGGCCATTTCTTTTTTCAGCTCAGCCCATGAGATCCCACTTGCTTCAGCTTCATATCCCACTAGTTCTCTTAGGACTACCCACTTTTGTCAAATTGACCACCTGATTTTTTTTTTTTTTTTTTTTTTGACAAATGTTGCCGGGTTTAATTTTTGGATTAGTCCTGTAGTCGTTTGTTCGTGTCTGATCACTACTGGTGTAATTTTTTACTGATTTGTTGTCTGTGAAAACAGTATCCTATAATGCATACCTGTGGAAATGTTTCAAGGTTCACTCATGATCTTTCTACAGTTGTACCTGGGCATTGTCCTGACTGTTGTGGTCTTGGTTACTGGAATCTTCTCATACTATCAGGAAGCAAAGAGCTCTCGTATTATGGATTCCTTCAAGAACCTAGTTCCTCAGGTGAGTCATCGTTCCTCAGGTGAGTGATCAGTGGCAGTCTAGTGCTTGATATTTTTTCTAAATGTTCCTAAAGTATTTTTGTAATTAATGTAAGTGAGCATGTTTGATGTGTTTTTTTTTTTTTCTCTAACCAGCGGCACTCGAGCTTTCCAGCTTTTTTGGCCCAATGACATGTCATTGCGAGGCTGGGGGGTCAGTGGACTTTCCTTCCAACCCAGTCAGGAGCTCCGCTCCTTCCCATCCACATGGGATTTATGTGCAGGAGCCATTCAGGTTATTCAGTCAAATTCCCGGTCGTAAACATTCCTTCAAACGCTGACGCCCGGGTTTGAACCATGAAAACCTGGTCGCCAGTACAACGCCGTAGCCATTACACCAGCGCGTTGATGTGTTAAAAACATTCATAAAATATGAAACTGTATCAATGTAAATCAAGTCTAATGTGTTGTGAGTGTCACACACAACATTTGAGATTGGTGTTGTTTAAGTAGGGCTGCTGAGCTTCGCGCTCTCTTGCAGCTACCACCAAGTTGAAAAATGCCTTGGTCACGGCTGTTTGCGAGCGATCTTTTAGTTATTTCCCCTTTTTCCCCGACCGCGCTATTTATAGCCCACTTGACATAGGTCACGTGGTCAGCTTCCTAATGGGAAAAACATGTGGCGATGTTTACTTTTGATAGGGCTTAATTAATGCTTTTAGGCTACTTTTTTATTATAAATACCGGCTTTAATTTTGCGTAAAGCTAGACTAGAAATGTTAGAGTAAATTTTAGAACAAGAACAAACATTTTATCACAATTAGAACAGAAGATATAATAGTCTGAAATAGTGTAAAATTTACGTTTTTTTTTATATTTTGTTATGGTTTGTTTATAATGCAATTTTCACTAAATCGGTCACAATCAACATGCATAACGAATTACAGAAATCAAAAGTAGAAAACCTGCAGAAAATGGATATCAAAGATTTGTTTTGGTTTCATGCGTCAAACATTAATTATTGAAAGTTTAAATTGCAAGTCCACATTTATTACCTTAAAATAACACACCCAATTGTCCCCAAAACATGTTTGAATTGCTTTTATGCTACTTTATTATTATAAATACCGGCTTTAATTTTGCGTAAAGCTAGACTAGAAATGTTAGAGTAAATTTTAGAACAAGAACAAACATTTAATCACAATTAGAACAGAAGATATAATAGTCTGAAATAGTGTAAAATTTACGTTTTTTTTTTACATTTTGTTATGGTTTGTTTCTAATTCAATTTACACTAAAACGGTCACAATCAACATGCATAACAAATTACAGAAATCAAAAGTAGAAAATCTGCAGAAAATGGATATCAAAGTTTTGTTTTGGTTTCATGCGTCAAACATTAATTATTGAAAGTTTAAATTGCAAGTCCACATTTATTACCTTAAAATAACACACCCAATTGTCCCCAAAACATGTTTGAATTGCTTTTATGCTACTTTATTATTATAAATACCGGCTTTAATTGTGCGTAAAGCTAGACTAGAAATGTTAGAGTAAATTTTAGAACAAGAACAAACATTTTATCACAATTAGAACAGAAGATATAATAGTCTGAAATAGTGTAAAATTTACGGGTTTTTTTTTTACATTTTGTTATGGTTTGTTTCTAATTCAATTTACACTAAAACGGTCACAATCAACATGCATAACAAATTACAGAAATCAAAAGTAGAAAACCTGCAGAAAATGGATATCAAAGTTTTGTTTTGGTTTCATGCGTCAAACATTAATTATTGAAAGTTTAAATTGCATGTCCACATTTATAACCTTAAAATAACACACCCAATTGTCCCCAGAACACGAGAGCTAACAATTATCTCAATCATACATCATGAGTTCTGATCCAGTCTGCGCAATGTTTTTCTAATATGTGCTGTTTATGAATTGTCTTACTAGGGAATAGCTTTCTGAACGACATATAAGTCTCTATCGATGCTGTTATTGATTCTTTACTAATTGGTTTACTGTGTGATATTTTGTTGTGTACTTTCTCAAATGCTTCTTTCAGTGAGTTGAATTGTTCTTGGGCAATAAAAGCTATGTTAGTTATATCTTGTTTGTCTGTAATTTTCAGTGTTTGTGTAATGATTGCTCTTGTAAGATCTTTATAAACTTTTTGTGTGAGATATCTGTGGCAGTGATTCCCTATAAATGCTCTGCTATTATAAGCCTGTTGTATGATTTTGTGTTTGGCTAGTACCTTGTCCATGTGTGAGCAAACTGGACCAGACCTAGTACACAGATCTTGAAACTGAAGTTTGGCCAGCGCATCTTGTGCATTTTCAAGTCTAACTTTAAAATTATCTGTCTCCTCCTTATCCTCACAAAGTTCAATACCTACCTGAAAAATTCAATTTTAGCTCCTAATTCTTCTGCCTATTTCCAGTTCCTACTAAATCTCTTCAAGTTCTTAAAAGTACTAATGTTTGCATGTATCTCTTGCGAATTCTCAAATATCTTTGCGTCTATTGTATCAGCTACCTGTTCTAGAAGTCTGTGGTGTTTCAAAACAATGCCTAATAAAATATGAAGGTAAGGAGGAGCTACATTTTCAATTTCAATCTCTAACATTGGTTTGTGTAAACAATTATGGTAATGTGCCACTTGCCTTTTATTCCCTTTCCCATATTTCATATATCTATTGTAATCTCTTATCAACATGGCCAAACTTCTTGGTTTGCAAGTTGTATGCTCTCTGGATGTCTTTGATGAAAATGTTTGGTTTGTCTGGAGCTCAAGGAATATACCCATGTCTGTGGTGTCTCCAGCAAAACAAGGAAATAATCCCCGAATAAGAAAACAACAACTTGTTTACCATCCCACTCTAAATATTTTAGTGACTCTATCTGAGCTTTCATGCCATTCATAAATATTTCTAAATTATCATATGTATCTCTGACTCTAGCCATTGATAAAAGGATGGTATTAGATTTATAATTTGGTTTCTCTAAATTTACTACCTGCATTGTAACTTTGAATGAAAGAAGATATACAAACAGTTACTTAGAATTCGCTGGCAGCCGTCGTGTGCACAGGATTGTCTACCAAAGAACACCAATGGAACAGTCCTTATCTCACACACAATTAAAAAAAAAATTCATATTATAAATAGAAGATTAACAAGACTTGAAAGATAGATCAAATTATGTGGAAGTAATCTATCTATAGCTTTACATGTTTTCTGACGCTTATATACGTAGCTAAATATCATTATAAATGAATGAAAATGCAAAAACAGATGGTGCTTTACAAAAAGTTATTTTTTTACTACCTTATTTAAGATTTGTGGGTATCAGGAATGCGTTTAAAGGGATTTAAATGCTATAAAATCTGGTGACAATATGCTTGTTCTTGTAATGCCACACTCACAAAACTGACTACCACACATTCTCAAGATATGAAACCAAAAAAAAAAGTATGTGGAAATAATCTTTAGCTTCCCTTCGAGAAGTCTTTATAATTATAAACTCAAACGAATGGGCCAATTTTTAGATATTAAATTAATAAAAAGATTACTTATTTTATGAATTTCCTTAAATGATGACGCTGTTTTCAAAAGTCTGTAACTCCGTCAAAACTAATTTCAAACAAATAAAAATGCAATCAAAAATAGAACACAGAACAAAATTATAGTACACAAAAGAATTTTAGCGCTGTGTTTATCCAGAACGAGTGGGTAATGATTTATATTTTACTGATTTTACTCACACATCAGCTGATTTTCCCCGCCAAAAACTAAAATAGTCTTTTACGGTGCACACAAAATTTTATACCCGGTGTCAGAATTCCTGTCACCGAAACTAAAAGAGCGCTCTGGTATAGGGCACAAACAGCCGTGTGGTATCTACATTGTAGACACGTAAATAGTTTAAGAGTAGAATCTGTCTCTGGATTTAGAAGATGCTCTGATCCAGCCTATCTTTACGACTGTAATTTCTTATTAGACAATACTACTGTCCATACAAGTAACATATATGTTTAACTACACACACAAACACAGTTATGTGACAAGACACACAAACGTGGAAACTATGGTAAATGAGTATGGGTATGGGCCAACACAGGTAATTAAGTTTTGTTAAGTTTATTATCATATAACTCTTCACAATATCAAAACATATATATATATATATATATATATATATATATATATATATATATATATATATATATATATATATATATATATATATATATATATATATATATATCAATAAATCGTGTACAGACATAGGAAGATAACACAATAATGCTCTCCCTCTTGTTGAGAAAAAGATCCCGCAAGAAGTAAATAACCCCAAAAGGTCAAAATATTAGTACTAGGGGTAGGATAGGCAGTACAGTAAAGAACAAGTTCCACTACAGTGCTATCCAGTAAAGAAAAATATATTACACAATGGTTAGCAAAAGAAAAGAACCAAAGTTTGCAAGTACAATGTTTCCTGTAACAAATGAAAATTATTTCACTCTTTCTCTGTTATACTTGGCCACTCATTCGCTCCTTACCTACTCTGTTGAAAACAATTGTGTTGACAAATAATCCATGGAAAAGATGCATATAATGTCCAGTAATTGGTATCATCCGAATCAGGCCCAGTTACTCCATTAAGAATTAAACTTTACACGGGGAACGCCTAATTAGTGATATGTTTCTGGATACACAAGTTTGTCCACTAGGTTGGTTAGTGCCGGAACTCTCTGAGATATGCCATTCCTCAGTAAACAGCAGGGAAACATATGATTGTACAAATAAACTATTGTCAATTCTGATGATGTTGATACTCTTTCGGCTTGCTCTGGGTGAGTACCGATTATGAACAGCGTTTTTATCCTGGGTAAATTCCACGTGTGTAAACGACTGTCAGAAGTCGAGAAAACTTATTAGGTATATGGCCACACCGGGCTGATAAAACTAAAATGGGAAAAATATATGGGTATTTTGTCAGTCCCCTTAATCAATTACAGTTCAAGAATGTTATTGTGTCGCTCTGGTCATTCCTGTTCACACTGGTACGGGCGAACGCCAAGGGAAAACGACACTATTATTACTTCAGTAACTGAGGAAACGACCACAAATAGGAAACCGCTAGCCGCTGGTTTTTTTTTTTTTTTTTTTGATCAAGTTCTGTATTTAGGAAGAAACAAAACATTTCTAACATGACAAATTCTAGGCTATCAAGCGTAGGGCATGATCTCTTAACTTTTCCGCGACTAAATTAAATTTAAGGCACACGGGGTATTAATCTATACTATCGCGCGTCGCTTGAACGAGTACGATAAAAGCATGCAGCCTTTCCACCTCCGCTCCGGTAAACAATCAGCGCACAATGTTAGTTTTAATTCAGTTATGACTACGCTTCCTTACAAAACTCGCCTGTCATTACTAGCTTGATGATTCTCGGCTGCTATCGTTTTTCTCTTTCCCACATGATATTTAATGCTAGTCACTATATAATTTCACACAATGAAGATATAATTCGCATTCTGCTCTGTCACTTTATCCGTCCCCCATAGCACTTATTTAGTCAGTTAAGCCGTATACTCTAGTGAAAATTAGTTGATGGATTCTTTATATTAATCTGAACCACTGGTAAGAAAATATATATACGTTTGCTATTCCGCTATTCTTAACTCTAGGGACTCACAGTGAATAAAATGGTAACTCTCTAACACATTTAATACTTAAACATAACTTATATTATTATTACCAGAAAAACCGAGGTAACTCTCTAACACATTTAATACTAAGCACAACTTATATTATTATTACCAGAAAAACCAAATAATCCCCGCGAATGCCATTAAGCACTATTTCACATAGGTTCTAGCGTGCGCGCTAAGATTATCCAAAATTTCTTGAGAGGCTTGATACAAACTAAAAGTGTAGACAGTATATATACAAATTCCGCGTGATCTCTCTGAAAGATGTCAAAAGTCACACCTTGGGCGTTTCGGGAGAAATCTGCGAGCTGGCTTCACGAGATAAAAAGATTCTTCGGTTTCCTCCCTCGCTATGCCGAAACGGCATCAGAGAATTGTCTCTTGCGAGCGAACCGTCTTTGATTATTCCCCCTTGTTTAGATCAAATGCTTAATTCCCCCTGAAAATGTCGGACATCAAAGATGATAGGGAAATATTTTAATCTCCCTTGAAGTTGCTACCGGGTCTGATCAGTTTCATCACGTGCTTTCTTTCATTTCCCGATGATTGACATGTCAGCTCGCGTGAGAGCTCTGTAAAACATAAAGCGAATAATAGGTAAGCAAATCGTTAACGTAAGAAAAACACGAAAAATAGGCGTGGCTAAATGTCAGTCCACAGACAGCGAAAAGCGTGGGTTTTTCCGTAGCAAAAACGTAAACACTGTAGAGGAAACAAGGTAGATGGATTTATGTAGTCTATTTACATATACCTGTCACGCTATCATGGGTCCACAGTGAGATCCTCCTACATCAACCAATCAGGTAAAAGCCAGAGTTACATCTGGGGCTGAAGCGACTCCTCCAAGCTTAGTGTGCAATGGTGGGTTCTAAGCATGTTTCACCACAGAGGAATCCCTGGAAGTGTGTAGATGGTTTCAAGTGTCAGTGAGGCTGTAATTAGCCTCATAGACAGAGGTTAAATTCCACATGTATATACGACGGACGGTCAAAAAGTAATGCCTCGTAATTTTTAATTTCATTCAGTAGACAAGAAAACAGATAAAATTCTCATTGAAATGTAGCCCCAAGTCTGAACTTCAAAAATGTATTTCTCAATGTAGTCTCCGTTATTTGTTACAGTTTTTGTCCATCTTCTCACACGGGCATGTATCCCCGCACGGTAAAAATGTGTGTCCTTTTCCCTAAACCACTGGCGTACGGCGCGTTTAAGGGTCTCGGTGTCCTCAAAGTGATGTCCGCGAAGATCTTCTTTCAGTGGTCCGAACAGATGGAAGTCAGAAGGTGCAAGATCGGGACTGTAAGGGGGATGTGGTAATAATGTCCAGCGAAACTCTGCAATCGCATCAATGGTGCGTTTAGCAGTGTGTGGCGTGGCATTATCCTGCACCAGTAGTGCAGTTCTCTGATCTTTTAATGGGTAAAGTCGCCGAAGACGACCTCTAAGCTTCTTCAAAGTTTCAATGTAACAGTCTGCATTCACCGTGTTTCCCTGTTCCAAGAAGTCGAGAAGAATCACACCCTTCTCATCCCAAAACACGGAGGCCATAACTTTCCCTACAGATGGTGAACTTTTGAACATCTTTCTTGTCGGCGATGTTGTGTGATGCCATTCCATTGACTGCCTCTTGGATTCTGGTTCAAAAAAATGAACCCAAGTCTCATCACCTCTCACAATATTCGATAAAAACTCTTCTCCTTCAGTTTCGTAACGGTGCAGGAGTTTGATGGCTATGGTTTTCTTTGTTTCTTTATGTCTGTCTGTCAACATTCTGGGTACCCACCGTGCACAAACTTTTGAATAACCCAGGTCTTTAATGATGTTTTGGACACTGCCTTTACTAATGGACAACATGGAAGAAAGTTCATCCAGTGTTACCCGACGGTCACCACGAATGATGCCATCAACTCGATGAATGTTGTGTGGAGTCAATGCGGTAGACGGACGGCCAGTCCGCTTTGCGTCAGCCATTGAGGATTGACCTACTTCAGCTTCGTCACAACGATGTACCCAACGTCGGACAGTGCTAACATCCACTGTTGAATCTCCATTAACATTCTTCAAACGTTCGTGGATGCGAATTGGGGTCTCGCCTTCAGCATTGAGGAATTCTATGACATAATGTTGTTTTAACCGAACGTCTTTGGTAGCCATTTTTAAACTGTTACAGTGGTGCCACCTGTTACTGAAAAAGGTTGGTAATGCTATACAGTGCAGAAGAGTGTTTGGGGAATCCTGCTAAATTTACAAATTGCACTCCGATGCAGTATTTACATACATAAACTTTTTGACCTTCCCTCGTACTATAGCACTGTGCTTAGCTGATGGTCATATTTTAAAAAATGCAGTACACCGTTATAAATGTTACATGGAGATTTCTTGTTTTTAATACATCATTATTAATGTTACATGCAGATTTTTTGTATTCAGTACACCATTATAAATGTTACATGGAGATTTCTTCTTTCCAGTATGCCATTGTAGTTCGTGGTGGTCAGAAACTGAGTGTCCACGCTGAAGAACTTGTGATTGGTGATATTGTGGAGATAAAGTTTGGTGATCGTGTCCCAGCTGATATCAGAATTATTTCTGCTCATGGACTGAAGGTAATAGATTAGTGTTTGTCTCTGGTGAGAAAAGTCTGACATTCTTTGACAGTCTACATGATTATTCACAGGTTAAATACCTGAATTTATTTCTGGAGAAAGACAAGACTTCTCTTGCCCCTGAGTGTGGTTCCCAAGAGTCTCTGAGGAGACACAAACAATGGACTTCTGCTCCCACCAGCCAAATTTGGGAAATTGAGACCTTAATCTCAACTAATTTTTGGCTGTATGGGGCTAGCCGCAGCATTATGTACGACAGATCGCTGTATGTAACACCACCACAAGAGCTCTCATGAAATGCTTAAGTACAGACTTTCTTATCTTGTCTTTGATTCACCATCACAGAGTGTTTAGCTCTTGGTTATTTTGATGCCATAATATGAAATTGTAAGGTTCAGATTAGTTGTTCAGGTCTGCTGTGTGGAATGTTTCAATGGCTGGATTTTTGGTAAGATGAGTTGTCGCATCTCTTGCAGAGCTCGGCAAAGCAGCAGGTAATGTTCCACTGTTTCATATAGATTTTGGCAGTGTCTACTGTTTGGACTGTTTTTTGGGTCAATTCTCTCTCTATGAGAGTTAGCAGTGCCCCATTTATAATCTGAAAATTTATGTTTGATGTTTACATCCATGATGATTTGTAGCATCTTTCTTAGATGGTGCTGACAGATGTTTGAAGAGCTGTCTCCCTGTTTTAGCCACTGCCCAGTTGTTTAAACCAGTCCTCTTTACAGTTGTTACTATTTGTTTGTGCTGTAGTGCCGTTGACTGGCTGGTCAATTTGTGGTATTGAGGTTCCTCTTTTTGCTAGTTTATCTGCCTCTTCATTTACAGAAATGTCTACATGTCCAAGTATCCACCGCATGAAGATGTCAATCCTGTATAGGTCTTTAGACTTGTGACACATTTCTGAGTTTTTGGGTAGTAATAAGTCTGTTGAGCTTATCCTCCAGTTCTGTATGGCCCCTAAGAGCAGCCTGTGAATCTGAATTAAGAAAACTACAGCTTAATTTCTCAAAACACCTACAAGGTGAAAATGGTGAAAAAATTGACATTTGTTTTTTGAAGTGGCATAGGTGTGAAAATAAGTTACCAATAGTGTAAATATTAGCCAGTGTGTGTGTTCTTGGGCTCGTTTTTCTTGTCATTGGATATACTACATGATAATTGCCAAGAAAAACAAAAAACATTACCTGCATTAGGAACAAGCAAGTTGCAGGTAAGTTGATAATAACAAATAAAAAATGTTTCATGCATGTTTTTTTCTTTCAATCATTTTATATTACTGACTAGCGGTCATACCCGGCCCAGCCTGGGTCCATGTCGGAATGGCTGCAAGTCGGGTTTGGTGCAAATCGTTTTCGAAAGGTTTAAAGTGCTATCGAATAATGTTAAAGGCATTAGGATTATTTCCAGTTAGAAAAAAAATAATTAAAAAAAAAAAATGTACGTAACACACACATACACAAAACGTGTCCCATCTGTGCCGTATGGGACGTCTGCCCCTTCCATCTGTCCCATCCATCCTGTCTATCTATGTCTGTATGTCCGTCCATCTGTCTGTCTATCTATTTAAATTGCTATCGAATAATGTTAAAGACATTAGGATTATTTCCAGTTGGAACATTTAAAAAAAAATATTATCCATCGCACACACATCCATACAATTTTCAGGGCAAATTTAGTGAATGTAGTGTATTCTTAGAGCCGTATCGTGAACAGCTCTACATAGCTGAGTTATACATGCACCACATACATACATTTGCATTCATGCACATATGTAGCTCCACACACATGCTCTTATGTATTCAATTGTATGCATGTACAGAACTAATGCCCTTTCCTCTATAAAATAATGCTATAAGGAGATCATCATCATCTCAACCCATAACCCGTCATGGGTCGTAGGGGTGCCATGGTGGAAGCATCAGCAGACAGGGTCCTCCACTGCTCTCTATTCTCAGCAATGCGTACAAGTGTGGAGAAACCGTGTCCTGCCCATTCTTTGATGTTATCAGCCCAGGATTTTCTTTGCCTTCCTCTTCTCCGTTTACCTTCGACTGTTCCCTGGAGGATCGTTTTCGAAAGGGAGTCATGACGAGTTACATGCCCAAACCAGGCAAGCTTTCGACGTTTCATTATTGACAAAAGTGGTTCTTGGTGGCCTGCATAGGTGTTTATCTTCTCTCTAACATAGACATTTGTTTTGTGCTCTTTATAGCAAATGCGCAAAATTCTTCTATAACATTTATGCTCGAAAGCCTGAATCCTTCGCTCCGTATCTGCAGTGAGTGTCCAGCCCTCACACCCATACAAGAGAATAGATAATACAAGTGATTTGTATAATTTGATCTTCACAGGAAAACTGATGTTACTTTTCCAGATCACATTCAACCTTGTCATGGCAGCTGAGGCCATCTCAAGTCTTGTCTTGATTTCTTTATTTGATCTTCCATCACTACATATAGTGGACCCGAGATATTTAAAGGTGTTAACTTCTTCTAACGTTTGCCCATTTAACGTAATGTTGGTCGGAACATGTTTCTTATGGCTATTCACCAATATCTTGCTTTTTTCTATATTAATTTCTATCCCATATGTTCTTGTTACTTTCTCCAGTCTAGAGGTAAGGTCTTGAAGTTCTGATTCTGTTCCAGCTATCAGATCAATATCATCAGCAAAACGTAGATTACACAGAGGTCGGCCTCCAATCGATATGGTTGATTTATAATCGTAGAGAGCCTCCTGCATAATATGTTCTAGATATATATTAAAGAGCACTGGTGACATGATACATCCCTGGCGAACTCCTACAGTTGTTTTGAAAAATTCTCCAATGTCGTTGCTTGCAAAAACAGCACTGCTTGCGTCCTTGTATAGTGCTTCAATGATATCTATGATGTTGGTATCAAAATTGAATTTTCTCATTATTTGCCATAAGCCTTCATGCCAGACTCGATCGAAGGCTTTTGTGAAATCGATGAAGTTATGGTATAAATCATGTTGATGCTGGAGATGTTTTTCGATCAGTAATCTAATATTGAAGATTTTTTCTGAGGTACTTCTTTTTGGTCTAAAGCCAGACTGTTCCTCTGACAAGATTTCTTCTGATTTCTGTTTTATTCTGTTCAAAAGTATCCTTAACATCACCTTACTTGGATGACTAATAAGGCTAATGGTTCTGTAGTTCTTGCACATTTTTAGATTTCCTTTCTTTGGAAGCGGTATTACTAATGACTGCGTCCATTCTTTTGGCCATTTTTTTGTACTCCATATCTTCTGGCAAATTGTTGTCATGATTTTTACTATATCTGGTCCTCCATATTTCAAGAGCTCTGCTGGGATATTATCCACACCCGGTGACTTCCCTCCTTTCATCGAACATATAGCCTCTTCCACTTCTTCCCGTAATATTGCTGCATTTCCGAGTTCTCTGTTTTCGCACTTAATGTTGTTGTCGTGTGAAATTCTAATCCACATATATAAATTAAAAAGTAAATGTAAAGCCTAACAAATAACTTCAATAAAAGGAAAGAAGAATGGTAAAGAACAGTGCTGTCACAATGACTGTACTCGAAATCCCCCTTGTTTTCTACTTCGTCTGCAAATTGTAACGTTTCACGTTGATAGTAAAAGCCTACTGCAGCATACACGCTTTCTACGATAAAACGTGTACTGCATTTCTAAGAAAAACCTTGAGATACGCAAGCTGACCTATATTTAATATTCCATTCATGTCATTTTATACACTAAGTTACCATAAACGAAAGACAGATGAAATTAGGATAGAGAGAAGGGAGGGCTGAAAGCAGGAACGCATACAACACTAAACACGCGTCTCGCTATACAATTAAAGTCATCACGCGTGTAAGGCCACAAGCACTAGCTTTTTTCAAATCGACAGTGATAAAAAACACTACCCATACGAGAGTTAAGTTTAAAAAAACTTACAAAACGCTTATTAGGAAACATGACATTCTACTGTTTTATGTCTGAAATCCTGACATTAGTATGACAGTACAGCAGACACCATAAAGTTTGGAAGTGAGGAGGTGGCAACAGCACGACTATCCTAGAAGAAAATGCATATTTTGAACGCAGCCCCTTAGCCCCATTAAATTTATATAGTTGGGTTCCTTAGGACTTGCTGACAAAGAATATGTTAAACTTTACGCAAATAGTCTGGGAATTGATAAATTATAGCCAAAAGAAATAGTGAGGGTGTCAGACAACCCCAAAATCAGAATCGCTCAGTGGCAGATTTTGACACCACCATTGTACGGGAAATAGGTCCCCATGTTAAATCCTATTTGATTGGATAGAAGTAAATGTAAGGCTAAACACGATTAGTCGGGCTATAAATACTAATTCTTTGTTGTTAGGGAAACGTGAGTAGGAGTACTTTTTTTTTGAAAACCTGTGTAAACATGGCTCGATTGGTTAGACCCGCCAATATAGGCAATTAGGAGCGTCAGGTCAGCACCACATTTTCAAATAAAATTTCTAAAGCAACAGTGCGTTGAGATTCAGCTTATATTTTTCTAAATAAAAGCCTGAGACAGTGGCAGGTCGGATTTTGTGCCTATTCATTGCCAGTCAACGTAATTCTGTATTATTTCCATGAATTGTGGGACTGTGGTCCTAAAGTTATTGAGCAGCACCTGGTCTGAGCTTTGCTGAATCTGGAGGCTGACAGCATACTCCTGGGTCCAGATAGCGACTAGGGAGGTGTCTCCAGAACACAGGGGAGCAATCGAGCAGAGGAGTCTTTTCCTGCCGCCATCACGAAAGTTAAGCCTCTGTGGCCAGTGGAGCTCAACATTATGTGTCCCCTCAAAAATTGACATTTTAGTAAAAAAGAGGGACAATACCTTGTTTAAATTGACAGGAACTGTGAACTTTCCCCCCATACTATTTCCCAGATAAACAAACACTTGAAGTCATGATGACAAATAATAACATAGCTTGAAAAAACAAAACCAGTATTACCTCATAGTACCACTACACAACTGACACACATAGGATAATATTAATAAAATATGTCTCTACAAGGTTCATATTTATAAATTATGTATATATAAATTGTGATTACAATTAATTGTGATTCCTGGTTCACTTTGTAGTTGAATCAGGATATATATTAGTGAAAGTAATTAATACATATATATATAGTTGAAACTTTACCAGTGACTCATTTAAGATAGTCTTATAGAGTGTTAAATGTGTGTGAGTGTCACAGTGTTGTCAAGTGTAGTGGAATAAATTAAATTGTTTATCTGTCTGTTGTTGTTGTGACTTACACTTCATCATATACATACCCTAGACATTTAACGTAGTCATCACAATATTCCAGAATAATTCTGACTGAGGTATAATGTGGTAGCAAGTAAGGTTATCTGTAAAACACTACACCTATTAGATACAGATACCTTCACAGCTGATCTCAGTCAGTACACTAAGTCCCCTATAAATATTTATATCATCCCACTTTACCACAGTTGTTTAATATGCCTAAGTCAGTGTCAAGTTTACAGTTATATAATTCTTTACAATATTCTGTCCACCTTCTCATTACAGCTGTTTTTTCATTGAGCAGAGCCCCATTGCTATCTTCTATGACAGTTACCCTGGGCTGTTGGGGTTTTGATAGTCTTCTTAATGTGTCAAAAGCTGCCTTGCTGTTACCTTTTATTAGCCCCGTATTAATGGACTCACATTGATCAGCTACCCATTTTTCTTTGGCCTGTTTCATTTTCTTTCTAATATTTTTATTCACCATACTGTATTGCCATGCTGCTTCAGGAACCTCTTTCTTAACCTTTTTCATTTCCCGTCGTGTATCACATAACTTCAGAATGTCATCTGTAACCCATGGTTTGTTTATTTTCTTTCTTTTACCAAGTATTTCTGTTGCTGATTCAATGAGCACGTCTTTCATGTTCTCTGTGATTGAGTTGATATCATCCTCCAAAAAGTTGAGAGCTGCGAATTTTCCTCCAACAGTTGCCTCAAAGATTCCCGCGATTTCTGGATCTTTCAATTTGTCTAAATTGAATCTTAACTGAGAACATCTGTTTTGATTATAGTTCTTTTTGAGTTTAAGCTTGAGCGTCATCAATACCATGTCGTGATCACTACCAATGTCGGCGCCAGGAAAAGTCTTAGTCTTGGCTTTATTAATGCTGGACTTGAATCTTTTGGATACAAGAATAAAATCAATTTGGCCATGTATCTCAGTTTTTGGGGCATGCCACGTTGTTCTTCTTGATAACTTATGAGGAAATAGTGTATTTGCAAGGGTTAGTTTATAGTTGCTGGCAAATTCTAGTAGCCTTAGTCCTCGATCGTTGGTTTCTCCTGTCCCAAATTTTCCCACTGTGCCAGCCCAGTGACCGTATGCATCTGGCCCTATTTTAGCATTCCAATCACCTAGCACGATGAGAAGATCTTTCTTTGGAATTTTCTTAATTGCTTCATCCAGATTGTCATAAAATGTATCAATTGCCTCATCCTCATAGTCAGTAGTGGGGGCATATACCTGTATGATGGAGATGTTCTTTGGATGTGCTGCAATACGAATGGTGATAAGCCTGCTATTTATTGGGGTGCAGCTGACAGAGTTCAATCTATCTTTATGTACGATAAAACCTACTCCATGCTGATGTTTAGACTCATCTCCACTAAACCAAATTTTGTGACCATCATCCGTTATTGATTCACCTAATCCTGTCCATCTGACTTCTGCTAGGCCCAGGATGTCCCACGAGTATCTAACAAGTTCATGTGTTAGTTCTTTGACTTTTCCACACGCATATAGCGTGCGTACATTCCAAGTTCCAACAACAAAATTTTCTCTTGGAAGTTTCAAAACAGGTGTTTGTACCCCATTCGCTGACTTATCACTCTCAAGGGGCAATGAGAGCGCGGTCGTTGTTAATCCGGGCATCGGCCGATCCGGCAAATTATTGCGGAGTTGACTTTCCATCATAACATTTCAGTGGGCAAGAGGTTTGCTTGGCGGTGTCCATCTCCTCTTTAAGTATCCTTGCAGGTACATACAAAAATGTACCTGGAGCAGTAACAATAGCCCTCAATAAATCTGTAATGTTTTGAGATAAGGAGATACATTACATATAAAACCACATGCGTAGTTGCACTTGCATACTTAAACATAAAAGGAAGGAGAATAGTACTAAAGTAATAATTTCACTCAAAAAAAGTTGTGCACTTCTAACAACAAAACCATTTTTGCAGAATAAAATATAAAGCATGAGCGCAATTCCCGTGGCACATTTTAAAATTAAACATTGTTCAGGAATCCTGATGTAGAAAATTTGCATAATAGAAAGCAACACTGTAAATTTAATTAAGTAAAAGCTCTACACAGCTGAGTATTATTCAAACTTTCCTTGTCAGGAATCGTGATTTAGAAAACTTACATAACAGAAATCAACGCACTTCTTCTAAATTTAACGAAAATGGATAAAATTTATGACATATAGTTTCTAAGCTAAGGGTGTTAACCGTTGTTTTTACGTCAATTAAGAATGAATGGAGTTTGGGAATCTTCTAGAACATACACAAATTTTGTAGCACAAACATAGCGGAGAATTAACTTTTCTTGTCAGGGATCCCGATTTACAAAATTTTCATAACAGAAAGCATCACACTGTAAATTTAAGTAACAGCTTTACATAGCTGAGTATTATTTAAAGCTTCCTTGTCAAAAACCCTGGTTTAAAAAACTTACAAAACAGAAAGCAGCGCACTAGTAACTGAAAAAAAGGCTATAGCTACTTGCCTGTTCTCCATATCCAAATGAATCGCTAAGCAATTATAATGTCAGAACATACAGAAATCTTCTAGAACATTCACAGATTTTCTAGAACAAATAACACACAAACCTTGTCTACGATAGAATTAAACACAAAAAGGTAACGAAGACATGAAAGGAAAAGTGAAAAAAATTAAGTAGTAAAGTTATTAAGTAGTAAATAAACTTAATAATGAACTCTGAAAATTATTATATAGGTAGGTAGCTAATATTCCCCAGCACAATAGTAATTGAAAAAAAAAAAACTAAAGCTTCTTGCCTTTTCTCCATTTCCAAATGAATTGCTAAGCAATTATAATGTCAGAACATACAGAAATCTTCAAGAACATACACACATTTTCTAGCACAAATAATTTACATGACAGCTTCTGTGTAGACGAAATCGCTAGTAAGAACTCTACATAGCTGAGAATGTATCGAACTTACCTGACACGTTATTTTGAAAAGGTGATGGGTGGTGAGCGGGAACTTAACAGCTGACCATTATTGCCTCTTCTCGTTCCATCTTGGTCTACCCTGTTCAACCTGAAAATTGGTTATAATAGGGGTATTTAGTGCCATTTTATTTACTAATTTTGTATTAAATTTAAATAACTATTGTCTTTTGCAGTTGCTGGTTTTAATTTATATTAGTGTTTGTCATTTTATTTTCAGTTTTGTATATTGTATATAGATAACTATTGTCCTTTGCACTTGGTTTTAATTTGTATTAGTATTTATTCTTTGAGTTTTTTTTAAACCTCATTTTTTTCCTTGTCCTATGAGTAGGCAGTAAGTTTGCTAATTGTTTTTTTTTTTTTTTTTGTTCAATGATTTGTTAGTTTTTGTTGCTTAATTTCAATTTGGTTAAATGTCTTTTCTGAAGTATTATTTTTGTTATTGTTATTAATATTGTAATTGTTACTAACCTTATATGTTTTCCTTTGTTTTTTGTATATATCATTTAAGTAATGATTGGGCTTCCCCTGGGGCATCAATACTTAAAACCTTATCCCCTGTCATGTCCATATTGTGATTTCTATGGTAAGTTTTTAATTCAAGCCTATGTTATTCGTACTTTTGATAGGCGAGAAGTTATAAACCTTTGTCAGGAAGCCTGCCTTCCAAAATTTGCATAACAGTTGCAATGCACTGAATTATTTAATTGACATCTCTATATTGCTGTGTATTATTTAAAGTTTTCTTTTTAAAAACTTTTGTTTAAAAAAACTTACATACCAGAAAGCAAGGCACTTGTACGTTTAACGAAAAAGAATAAACATTATGACCTATATAGTTTATAAGTTACATCCCTTGCCCCTTGAGATAAGAATGAATGGAATGAAGAAAAATTCACTGCTCAGCCTCATGATGCTGAATCTTGACGATATATACCTTTAAACCTTTCCTGAGAAATGACCGATATGCTGGTGAAAACCGCATCAAAATTGGTTCAGCCGTTCTAGAGTTATCAGATAACAGCACGAAAGACATTTTTCATTATATATATATACTGCTCAAAAAATGTTAAAGGCCACTTTCAATTTTTAGGTCATTTCAACTATGCTGTTTTTTTTTAAATCTGAACACTCAGTCCAAAAATTTTTGCTGCATTTTGTTGCATGCTTAAACAATGTTTGTTAATCTGACAATAAATCAAATCTGCGTTACGTGTGTGTACCTCTAAGGTCAATTAAATGTACATGGCAGAAAGGGAAATAATGCATGTTTGAAAATGCTTTCTATGGCAAAGCCTGTTGATAACATTGCTGAAATTTGCTTTTCACGTGCATGTCGTGACTATGGTGAACACATTTCACCCACTTTTCGGAAGGAACGGGCAATGGGTATGTTTGTAACATTTACCATTTTAGCCATGGGTCAGCGTGTCTTGCCGTCTTGTGGTAGACCTTGGACGTCCTGACCTGCGTTGTTCTGCGACACTGCCGGTTGCATTATAACGATCACGCAGAGTTTGTATGACAGAGTGGGCTACTCCTAATCTCCTAGCAACTTCTCGCAACCCTACATCATCCTGCAGCCATGCCATCGCTCTCCATCTGTCAACATTGGTCAAGCGTCTTAGCTGAGCCATGGCTAAAATCAAGGTGCTAGCAGCAAATCAGAAGTCCTTGGAAGAATTTGGAGAAAAGCTAGAAAAAGATGCACAAGAAAACCAGAAATTGTTCTATAAGACCCTAAAGAACATGAGGAAGGAAAAACAATGCCCTCTCAAATTTATAAAGCAAGGCAAATTGCTTACTGCCCTGAAGGAAGTAATGGAACGATGGAAAGAATATTTCTCAGAACTCCTGGATGGTGAGCAAGGTCAAGCATTAGAAATGATAACCACTAGCACAGAAGAGGAAGCAAATGGTGATGAAGATGACATAAAGATGGAAGAATTGAAGGCAGCACTGGAGAAAATCAAGATGGGCAAAGCAGCAGGGCATGATGGTATAACACCAGAAATGGTTAAGTACATGGGAGCATCAGGTGACCTATTACTCTTAAGGGTCCTACAGGCAGCGTGGTGCAACAAGACCATACCAAAGGATTGAGAGATTGCCATCATAACACCAATTTTCAAAAAAGGTGACAATTGACAATGTGGAAACCACAGAGGCATATCCCTTCTCAGTGTCTCTGGTAAAATCTACTCTAGAATCCTAGAGCAGAGACTCCGACACCTAGCTGAGCCACAATTGGATGAGATTCAGTGCGGATTCCGAGCAAACCGAAGTACTCAAGACCTAATCTTCACACTCAGACAGCTGAGTGAAAAGGCTCTTGAGTATAAGAGTGAGATCCATCTTTTTTTCATAGATCTGGAAAAATACTCCTCATGGACGATGTTATCAAGGCATGTAAGGAGAGAAGAAAGTATTCAGTGGGGTACTGGAAGATGAGACAGGTCTGTATTTCAGAGCTGGCATTTGCTGATGATGTTGCCCTGATTGCTAAATCAGAGGCACATCTCCAATCCAACCTGCAAGTCTGGAAGGAAGAGCTGGAGAAGAGAGGGATGGTCATTAGCGGCTCTAAAACAAAATCCATGGTGATATTACGAGAAGAAAGAAGACATCAGATTAAGTTGGGAGAACAGGTCCTGGAGCAGGTTGACCATACCTCGGAGCTATTATAGACCGAAAGGGAGGCATCAAAGAAGAGTTGGCCACTCGAAAAGCAGCAGCTGGGAGACGTTTTCAGCAAGAGAGAGGTTGGTAAGAAAACGAAGATGGCTGTATACCACTCCACCTATGTCCCAGTCCTGACATATGGATGCGAGTCATGGGCAATATGGAGAAGATACTCTCAATGACAATGGAAAGCGACTCTTTAGATTCTGCAGTGAACAGAATCTGATCATTACAAACACAAAGTTCCCCCATAAGCGCATACATGCATACACTAGATGTGAACCAACCAAGAATGAGAAGTCCGTGATCGACTATGCCATTGTTAGGAGGAGCTCATTCAAATATGCCCGGGATGCTAGAGTCTGGAGGGGGCCAGAGGTTGGACGTGATCACTACCTGCTTACAATCAAAAGAACAGTTGGGCGACCGCAGCTGAGATTCAAAGATGTGTGCAAGAGAGGCATGAGGGCACTGGACATAAATCCAGCAACCTGGGATAATGAAGCTGCCGATCACACAACGTGGTGATGCTATCTGCGGCGCCACCTCAGATTGGGCGAAAAGCTCACACAACAATCAGAATAGAGGAGAAAACGTGGAAAGGAACACCAGGAAAATAAACAGCTTCTTCTTCTTCTTCGTTCGTCCTGAAAAGGACGGTGGTTGCGTTGTGTCTGTTTACGCCTAAGCTGTGATATCTGCACCTTTCGGTCGACACATCCGACTTCTGCACGGCATTTTTTAAGGACCGGGGTTGCCTTCCCATTTCGATCCATGCTCGCTCAGCCAGCCTACACTGCTGCAGACTGTTTCCAGGACCACCACGTGGAGGTGGAGCACGGTCTTGACCAGCTCTGGTTCGCTGGTCCTGACGCAGGCAGTCAAGCTATGAGTCGCTGACTGCATTCACTATTGCTGCATCTTGTGGTCCCAAATAAACAGCTGAGGGCTGTCACTTCAGGGGTGCATTCCCATAGACAGCTATGATCGAAAGGGCTATCATTATTATTATTACTTTCTCCTGTAGACTAATATTAAATGAGAGACTACTCTCTCCTGTACATTGTGATATTAATAAGAGAAACTACTTTCTCCTGTACAGTGATACTAAATGAGAGGCTACTTTCTCCTGTACACAGAGATACTAAATGAGAGGCTACTTTTCCTGTACACAGCGATACTAAATGAGAGGCTACTTTCTCCTGTACACAGTGATACTAAATGAGAGACTACTTTCTCCTGTACACAGTGATACTAAATGAGAGGCTACTTTCTCCTGTACACAGTGATACTAAATGAGAGGCTACTTTCTCCTGTACACAGTGGTACTAAATGAGAGATTACTTTCCCCTGTACATCGTCAGATTAAAATGAGAAGAAGACTTACATTATGAGAATTGTTCCTGTTCAACATCAGATTAAATAAGAAAGGTCATTCTCTTGCACACTGTGCAATAACTTAATTCTCTTGGATCTGCCACTGTTTCAGGTAGATAACTCTTCCCTGACAGGGGAATCAGAGCCTCAGACTCGAACAGCCGAGTTCACCCATGAGAATCCTTTGGAAACGAGAAACCTGGCTTTCTGCTCCACCAATGCTGTTGAAGGTAACCTTTGTCCGTGTACTTGTATAACATTCTCACCTGATGACTTTTTGACATTTGTGTTAATGTATGACAAAATTCTCACCTGATGACTTTTTGAGTTTGTGTACTTGTCTGACAATATTTTCACCTGATGACTTTTTGACATTGTGTACTACTACTTCTTCTTCGTACACTCTCAGACGTTCTTCATTGCCGGTGATGTTACAATGAGATGGGATACATTGTGTACGTGTATGAAAATATTCTCACCTGATGACTTTTTGAATTTGTGAACTTGTCTGACAATATTCTCACCTGATGACTTTTTCAGATTGTGTAAGTGTATGACAATATTTCTCATCTGCTGACTTTTTTGACATTATATACATGTCTGATAATATTCTCACCTGAATTTTTGAGATCATCATGTACATGTTTGACGTATTCTCACCTGATAACTTTTTGATATTGTGTACTTGTCTGGCAGTAGTCATGCCTGGTGACTATTTGAGATTGTGTACGTGTATGACAGTATTCTCACCTGCTGGCTTTTTGACATTGTATACTTGTCTGGCACTATTCATGCCTAGTTAATATTTTCACCTGAATTTTTGAAATTATCATGTACATGTTTGACGTATTCTCACAGATGACTTTTTAAGATTGCGTACGTGTCTGACAGTATTTTCACCTGATGGCTTTTTGAGATTTTCACTTGATGACTTTTTGAGATTTTCACTTGATGGCTTTTTGAGATTTTCACCATTATTTATATGTTTATTCATTTCTTCTCATTTGATGGTTGATTATATTATTGATTATAATTCCATGCTGTTATTGACAGGAAAATCAAATAATTTAGTGTTAACAAGTGCCAAGGTAAGATGAAGTATAGTGTAATATGGGGTAAAGTTAAGTGGTATAATAATTGCAGTATGTATACTCCCCGCAAGTAAAGGTTTGTAGTGATACAAATTGGACATAAATGTTATTATTTGAGTTTGCCATATTTCTCCCTGCAGGAACTGCACGTGGTATTGTGGTGAAGATTGGAGACAAGTCTGTGATTGGTCGCATTGCTAACCTTGCCGCTGGTCTGGAGGTTGGAGATACACCAATAGCCCGGGAGATAGCTCACTTCATACATATAATCACTACTTGTGCTGTGTTGGTTGGCTTGACATTTTTCATTGTCGCTTTCATTCTGGGCTACTTTTGGTTGGATGCTGTTATTTTCCTTATTGGTATTATTGTGGCCTGGGTACCTGAAGGTCTCCTGGCTACTGTGACGGTAAGCATGCCAATCAGTTGATGCCAGAATAATTTAATCTTAATGGCTTCATTTCTCTGACAGGTGATCACAGGTGAAAACATATTCAAAGGAAAAGAGTGGAGTAAGTCGGATAAGAACTGGACTAACTACCAGCAAGTCGTCATCAGCCGTGACAGAGAGTGCAGAACTTGGGGCAATGGGAAAGCAGAACTGGAAATTAATCAGCTTATGCATGATCATGCCGGGGATAATGATGCCATCATGTATACAGATGGGTCTGTCATTTGTGGTGAGAACTCAGGTTAGGGCTTCTCTGCTAGAGCAAAGAGCAGAATCGTGGCCAAACATAGCAGGGCTTACAAGATAACAACTTCCAGCATGAGAATGGAGGTAGAGGCAGCTACTGCAGCCTTAAGGTGGCTGACTAAAATTTAATTAACAAAGGCAGTCATTGTGTCAGACTCTCAGTCCACGTTTCGAAAGGTTCAAATTGGTTGGCTATGGCATGAATGGAAAATATTCTTAAGATTTGAATTTGCAGAAACTGGTGTGGACCTAGTATCCTGGTCATGCAGGGGTATGCGGTAATGAGAGAGCTGACAGACTAGCATCAAGAGCACCCACAGTGGGGATACTAGATATGGATAAGGGAGAGATACTGAGAACAATTAATGATCGCTGTCACAGTATATATGTGCGACATAATATTAAGTTGGTCACGCTGAAGAGTGACAAACCTGACACAAATTTAAAACCCGTTTTGGTCATGTGACCTGGAAGGAAGTGCGCCCGAATTCTGGTGGGGAAAGTTAGTTGAGTTTCTGGCTACCGACCGGAGAGGTCGCTGTGTCGTTCCCTTTCAGCATTTTGCTGGGATTATGGATTCCATAGTTGTTCTTTGAGGGTGCTTGTCATTTATTCATGTGGTCAAGTTTAGTTTACATATGTCTAGAACAGTGGTGTAGTTTCTAGCAGCATTCTTTCGTAATTCATTGATGAGAAGTCATTTGTAGTTAAGTATGGCGTTATCATAGTGCAGGACTTAGCCGGTGAGCGAAAGTCATTGTGTTGTTTACTCAGTACGACATACCCGCGAGTTTTGATAATGATAGATTGAGTTGTTGGTTATTGCAAGTGATTTTGGCATTCCTGTTGCATTGTATTGCATATGTATTTCTAGCCGTGTGTGGCTTCATTGTGTGCATAGTTATTAAAGGGAACTTAACCTGTTACAGGTGTTATGGTGAGTTTATGTCAGCTAGTCTTTGTTGTGGTCGTACTCCTAGATAATGAGTCTTGATATTGCTAGTATTATGATCCATATGCTGATGGTGATAAATCCACAATATTACTAGTCCTGACAATCACCTGTTAGATAACGACACTATAATAGATGGATCAAGGTTAAGACTGGAATTTGACATCAAACATAAGGCTAGCTGAGATATAAGAATAAGAGGATGCATCTGTCGTGTATACTTCTTCTTCGTACACTCTTAGACGTCTGCTTGAATGTTTTCAAAGAAAGCAGTAGTCAGTTTGAGGCTATTTGAATCTCTGGATAGCTTTTTCATGAATGATACTTAAAGCGGCATACGTTGCATTGTTTCATTAGGCCTTTGGCCCAGTGCATCTGATTTCAACTTTGTGTACACAGCCAGCAAGATGCCGTTACAAATTCATTAACATTTTTATATATGCAATGCTTACATGGCAAAACAGTTTCCAAACAAAACAGGCTACATTTAATACTCATGTCTATTGTTAGTAATTTAGTTATTTGGTCCCCTAAGTTTGCAACATTAATCTGCAACACTACACCTATTTGTCAGTATATCAGTATTACTTGGGCTCATGGCTTATCAAAGCTTATCTATTCTAATCCAGCTGACTTTTGGAATGTCTTGCCCACACCAATCTCAGCTGTGGGCTTGCCACCAAAGTTTCTTAAACATGTTGTATCTGTTGGTCTGCTACTGAAGATTACAAACATTTAAATTATCACCTTCATATCCTTGTCAAGGAACACTAAAAGCTTGTGAATGTTTATGCTGTGAAATATTTAGATCACTGACTGTTTTCTTTTGTCCTTCAGGTTTGTCTAACCCTGACTGCTAAACGTATGGCCAAGAAAAATTGTTTGGTCAAGAACTTGGAAGCTGTGGAAACTCTTGGTTCAACATCCACTATCTGCTCTGACAAGACAGGAACTCTGACCCAAAACAGAATGACTGTAGCACATATGTGGTTTGATGGACGCATAGTGAAGGCTGACACCAGCGAGAATCAATGGAGTATGTATCTTTCTGCGCAGTTCTGCATCATTTTCTAACTTTTTATTTTTCTGTGAAAAGTCCTGAGGTCATCACTGTTTTATTTGATGTTAGAGTTTCTGTGGTAATCTTGGTTTTCTGTCAGTGGGTGGTAATCTTGGTTTTTCTGTCAGTGGGTGGTAATCTTGGTTTTCTGTCAGTGGGTGGTAATCTTGGTTTTCTGTCAGTGGGAAAAACAAATGATAAAGCAGTCGTGAACAAGTTGTGATGATAATGAGATATTGTGTGGGATTTATGTCTTACCCCATTTCTCTGTGATCTTCTTGTAGGATGCATTGATAAGGAAACTTGTGATGGCATCTTGGTGCCAGGATTTGCCAGATTCAGGGAACTAAAAGTCAGACCTTATATTACAACAAAACATGGGGACTAAAAGTCAGACCTTATATTACAACAGAACAAAACATGGGAACTAAAAGTCAGACTTTATATTACAACAAAACATGTAAGAGCAAGGGTTTGACAAACATGATAACATTGATGGCTGTGTAAGGGTTTGACAGACATGATAACATTGATGGCGTGTGTAAGGGTTTAACAGACAATACTTTCATGGTAGAAAGTCCGACAATATTTGACAACTTCTTGGTGTGGATCAAGTCTCAAAGGTCCACGTCCATGGATAACAGCTTCGGCCTCTAGGTAGATCAACAGTAACCATGCTAAAACTTTATAAGAAAACCTGGGAAATTATAATAGCCCTTTCAGTCATAACTGACTATGGTAATGCACACCTTAGGTGACAGCCCTCAGCTTCTTATTTTTCAGGTGTTTCTTTCGACATTTTCTCCTCTCTTCTGCTTGTTGTGTGAGCTTCTTTTCGCTCAATCTAAGGTGGCGCCGTAGAAAGCATTGCCACTTCGTGCGATCGGCAGCTTCATCCTCCCAGGTTGCTGGATTTATGTCCAGTGCCCTCAAGTCTCTCGCACTTATCTTTGAATCTCAGCTTCTGTTGCCCAACTGTTCTTTTGCCATCTGCCAGTTGTCCATTGAAGATATCTTTCGGGATGCGACCATCTTCCATGCGGCGGACATGGCCGAGCCATCATAGTCTGCACTGTCTAAGCAGTGTATACATGCTTTGAAGGCCAGCACGTGACAACACTTCAACATTTGTCACTTTATCTTTCCACGAAATGCCGAGGATGTGGCGTAGACACCATAGATGGAAGGTATGAGCCCTCTTTCTTGCTTAGCATAGGTTGTCTAGGTCTCCCTGTCATCTAGAAGTGTGCTGGTGACGCAGTTGCCAATGCGGCTGTCAATTTCTGTGTCCAGACAGAGTTTGTCATTGATGGTAGAGCCCAGGTTTGTGAAGTGGTGCACCACTGCCAATTAATAGTTATCGATAGGGATAACTGGTGCAGCACCCACATCCTGACTCAGCACATTTGTTTTCTTTAGACTTATTGTGAGGCCAAAGTCCTTGCATGCTTGGGTGAAGCAATTCATCAAGCTCTGAAACTCCTGTTGGCTTTGGGTGGCGACTGCAGCATCATCAGCGAATAACAAGTCTCTTATAGTGACCATTCTGATTTTTGTTTTTGCCTTCAGCCTTGCGAGATTAAACAGTCGGCCATCTGACCTAGTGTGAAAGCATATTCCTTCAGTTGCATCTCTGAATGCATGTTTCAAGAGTAAGGCAAAGAAGATCCCGAAGAGGGTAGGAACCAGAACGCAGCCTTGTTTAACGCCACTGCGTATGTCAAAGGGCTGTGATGTGCTTCCAGCATGTTGGACTGTTTCCTTGTCTTCGTGGAATGAGTATCATCTCCAGCAATTTAGCAGGGCAGCCTATTTTCAGGAGGATTTCCAAGAGTCCATCCCTACTAACCAGGTCAAATGCCTTTGTGAGGTTTATAAATGCAATATATAAAGGCCATTGCTGCTCTCTTGATTTTTCCTGAAGCTGGCGGAGAGAAAAGATCATGTCTGTTGTTGATCTACCAGCTCGGAATCCACACTGTGACTCTGGATATATGCGCTCAGCTAACTTGGGTAGTCACATTGAGGACTGGCAAAAACCTTACAATAATACTAAGAAGAGAGATGTCTCTGTAGTTATTGCAGTCACTTCTGTCTCCTTTATTTTTATAGTGTTAAAGTCTTGGCATCTCGCTTGTCTTGAGGAATAGTTGTCTCTTCCCAGCACTGGCACAGCACCCTATGCAGGGGATGTAATTGCGTGCTCTTGCAGCATTTGGTTAAATCAGGAGTAATCCCATCACTGCCTGGTGCTTTGCCAGAGGCTAAGCTATCAATGGCCTTGCTGAGTTCCTCCAATGTTGGTTCAGTATCCAGCTCCTCCATAGTTGGCAGACTATTGACAGCATCAAGGGCTGCAGGAGTAACGGTATTTTCTCTAGCGTAAAGCTCAGAGTAGTGCTCGACCCACCTCTCCATCTGCTTATCCTTATCGGTTAGCTTCTCTCCGCTGATGGTTTTTAGCTGTGCCGTCTTACACTTTTGGGGACCAAGGGCTTTCTTTATACCGTCATACATTTGTCTCGTGTTGCCTGTTTGCGCGGTGGTCTGGATGCTCTCACTGAGCTGGAGCCAATAGTCATTTGCACAACGTCAAGCTGTTTATTGAACTTTGCTTCTCGTAGCCTTTAGGATCTGTAGGGTTCTAGCACTCAGTGAATAGTTTATATTCAATCACAGCACAGCGTTTAACTTCAATGATAGGCATCATCCCATCTGATGAAGCATCGAACCAGTCATTTGACTTCGCTGTTTTCTTACCAAAGGTGGCAAGTGCAGTACTTTGAATGGTGTTCTACAGGTGCTCCCAGTTCTCTTTAACAGTATCACCATGCTGTGGGCTGCTGAGCACTTTCTTGAAGGTCGCGGTAAATTGAGCGATCATGACAGGGTCTGGCATCTTGCTGGTATCAGTGCGTGGTTTCCCTTCATGTCTGACACGATGGAGTTTTCTTGGTTGTGCTCTGATTTTGCAGCAAACCAAGGAGCGATCTGTATCACAGTCTACACTTTGGTACGAACGCGTGGAGAGCACAGACCTGAGAAGTAGCCTTCTGATGAGAATCAGATCCAGTTGATGCCAGTGCTTGGATCGTGGGTGTCTCCATGACACCTTATGCTGGGGTTTTGTCTGAAAGTAGGTGTTGGTCATGCAGTGGTCATGATGGACACACAACTCCAAGAGCCGTTGTCTATTTTCATTCATCTTGCCAATACTAAACCTACCCAGACATGAAGGCCATGAAACATTATCGGCACCCACACTAGGGTTAAAGTCACCAAAGAGAACAAGCTGTTCTTGCCTAGATGTGCTTTTGATGACTGCTGCTAGATTCTCGTAGAACTCATCTTTAGCTTCTGAGGCAGAGTAGGAGCAAACACATTGAACAAGTGTGATGGGACTTGCGCTAGTTTGCAGGCAGAGTGTTAACAGAACTCCGCCTAGGCCAGTCCTAAGCCCGGCTGAAAAAGGAGGAAGGCGGCCTGCATGGAGGCCGTAAGGAGGCAGCCCCTCCACCATGCAAAGGCTCAACAGGCCAATCACCTGTTTGCTTTAAACAAAGATTATGAGTAATATAAGAGAGAAAACCGGACTGATTCTAAAGGCGACGAACTGGAACGGACTACGACTTATGGAACTTGGAACACAAGAAGTATAAATGGGAAAGAAGAGGAGCTGGTGGAAGAGATGAGGAAAGCAAAACTAGAAATACTGGCTATTACGGAAACAAAGAAAAAGGGACAAGGAGTCATGGATCTCGATGGCAACACGCTGCTATACAGTGGTGTACCCACATCTGAAAGAGCTAAAGGGGGCGTGGGTTGCATTGTGGCCAAAAACCAGAAAGATAGTATCAAGGGATGGAACTTTGTCTCGGAGCGCATTATGGTTGTAAAACTAAAAGAAGGAGAAACCATAGTCAACCTGGTCATAGTGTATGGGCCAAATGAGGATGAGAGAGCAGAGGTCAAGGAGCAATTCTTCGAGCTGCTTCAAAGGACAGTGGATGACTGCCTAGATGAAGTTATCATGCTCGGAGATTTTAATGCCAGAGTTGGAAATGACCATGCTAGATGGGGTGGAGTTATTGGAAGATATGGAAAAGATACTCTCAATGACAATGAAAAACGACTCCTTAGATTCTGCAGTGAGCAGAATCTGATCATTACCAACACAAAGTTCCCCCATAAGCGCATACATGCATACACTAGATGTGAACCAACCAAGAATGAGAAGTCAGTGATCGACTATGCCATTGTTAGGAGAAGCTCATTCAAATATGTCCGGGATGCTAGAGTCTGGAGGGGGCCAGAGATTGGAAGTGATCACTACCTGCTAACCATTAAAAGAACAACTGAAAGAGTTGCTCAGACTAGGAACTGCCCAACATCACGCAAGAAACCAAGTAAACGAACGGGAGAAATGAGCATTAGGACCTACAAACTGAGAGAGCCAGAAATTAAGACCAGATATCAGGGGCTTATTGCTACAGCGGTGAGCAACACAGAAGAACAACCTGATGACTTGGAAACCCTCTGGATTAAATTCAAGGATATCATAAAGACAGCTGCTGCAGAAGCATGCGGTGAAGTCCGACTTGGGAACAAGAGAAAGAGGACACCTTGGTGGACAGAGGAAGTCAAAGAGAAAATAAGAGAGAAGAAAATGGCATGGAAACAATACTTAGGAGCTAAAAACACAACAGGACAAATGGAAAAATATAGAGAATATGTGACACTCAGAACAGAAGTAAAGAACAAAGTGCTAGCAGCAAAACAGAAGTCCTGGGAAGAATTTGGAGAAAAGCTAGAAAAAGATGCACAAGAAAACCAGAAATTTTTCTATAAGACCCTAAAGAACATGAGGAAGGAAAAACAATGCCCTCTCAAATTTATAAAGGATAAGCAAGGCAAATTGCTTACTGCCCCGAAGGAAGTAATGGAAAGATGGAAAGAATATTTCTCAGAACTCCTGGATGGTGAGCATGGTGAAGCATCAGAAATGATAACCACTAGCACAGAAGAGAAAACCAGTGTTGGTGAAGATGACATAAAGATGGAAGAATTGAAGGCAGCATTGGAGAAAATCAAGATGGGCAAAGCAGCAGGACATGATGGTATAACACAAGAAATGGTTAAGTACATGGAAGTATCAGGCGACCTATTACTCTTAATGGTTCTACAGGCAGCGTGGTACAATAAGACCATACCAAAGGACTGGGAGATTGCCATCATAACACCAATTTTCAAAAAAGGGTGACAATCGACAGTGTGGAAACCATAGAGGCATATCCCTTCTCAGTGTCCCTGGTAAAATCTACTCTAGAATAATAGAGCAGAGACTCTGACGCCTAGCTGAGCCACAATTGGATGAGGTCCAGTGCGGATTCCGAGCAAACCGAAGTACTCAAGACCTAATCTTCACACTCAGACAGCTGAGTGAAAAGGCCCTTGAGTATAAGAGTGAGATCCGTCTTTGTTTCATTCTTTGGGACTGTTTGGCAAGGAAGAACATTCCAGCACCTCTGATTCATGCTATACAGAGCTTCTACAAGTCTTGCAGAAATTATGTGAGGACAGCAAACCATAAGTCAGAAGAGTTCAGGACCACCACTGGTGTAAGACAAGGTGATATCCTGTCACCTTACCTTTTCATACTCCTCATGGACGATGTCATCAAGGCATGTAAGGAGAGAACAAGAAAGTATTCAGTGCGGTACTGGAAGATGAGACAGGTCTGTATTTCGGAGCTGGCATTTGCTGATGATGTTGCCCTGATTGCTAAATCAGAGGCACATCTCCAATCCAACCTGCAAGTCTGGAAGGAAGAGCTGGAGAAGAGAGGGATGGTCATAAACAGCTCTAAAACAAAATCCATGGTGATATCACGAGAAGAAAGAAGACATCAGATTAAGCTGGGAGAACAGGTCCTAGAGCAGGTCGACCACTTTAAATACCTCGGAGCTATTATAGACCGAAAGGGAGGCATCAAAGAAGAGTTGGCCACTCGAAAAGCAGCAGCTGGGAGACTTTTTCAGGCCATAAATCGAGGATTCCTCAGCAAGAGAGAGGTTGGTAGGAAAACGAAGATGGCTGTATACCGCTCCACCTATGTCCCAGTCTTGACATATGGATGCGAGTCATGGGCAATGACTACAACCCACAAAAGCCAGATCCAAACCTCAGAAATGAGGTATCTAAGGAAGGTGGTTGAAGTAACAAGAAGAGACATGGTACGCAACCAGACGATACGTCAAGGCCTTAAATCCCACCCCCTGCAGACCCAAGTAGAACAGTCCCAACTAAGATGGTTTGGCCATGTCTGCAGAATGGGAGAAGATCGGCTACCACGACAAGCATGGGAAACAAAGAGCCAAGGATCCAGACCCCCAGGACGACCCAGAGTCCGCTGGGAGGACAACATTAGACAATCTTTGAAGGACCGAGGACTAGAATGGAGCCAGGCCAGGAGGAAGACAGCCGATAGGATAGTCTGGCGCTCTCTCTTCCAAACCTCTACACCTCACGGTAGAAGGGGAACGACTAAGTAAGTAAGTAAGTGTTAACAGGCGTTATGATCCACTCTCACCTGGTTCGACCATTTCAGTTAGCGATTTTTTGACCACAAAACCTACTCCGTGTTATCTAGTTTTATTAAGGTCTTTCTATTGCCAATGAAATGTGTAGTCCTTTTCGCTCACCATTTCCTGAAGTGCAGCTATATTCACCTGATGTTAAAGTTCATCATTAATTATGGCTGTCTACCTGACATCGTTTATGTCCTGTAGGTTTTCAGATAATCCGGTCAACATAATCCGGACGTTCTAGCATCCCGATCTGATAGTTTGTTTATTTCTATTACTTCTTGTTTAGTGATAATTGCTTGGTGCAAAATTTTCTGTCCACAGTTCGGATTTGACCCTAATCCCCATGCACCCAATGGGGAAAGCAGACAGTGGCGGGACAACACCTAACTGACTGGGGGCTGCCCAGCTTGAAGCGGACAGTATCTGTCCAGTGAGATCCTAGAACCTCTCCCACTGATGGAAGTAGCCCCTGGCGCCATGCCCTACGCCAATTGGGCAAAATGCTTATAACCGGTAACTGCTACTTCCCATGTTTTGACGACACCAACGGGTGAAGCTGGAGTGTCATCTCCAGGGCATGAGCTTGGGCACAGTTATATGGAGATCAAGCTGTTGCCCATGCAGCATGTTCCCCCTCTCCACACAGCCGGTAGATCCAAAGGAACGGCAGTAGCCGATACAGTTTGATATCTGCCACATCACAGGAGTTGCCAGAATGTCGAATCAACATTAGACTGCCTTACGGACTCCGGATTTATCCTCAGGGTTTACTCCCAAAGCCTTTCCTAGAAATGGATATTCCCGCAAGGCAGCAATGAGTTGATTTCAAAGTTTTACTTTCTCTTAGATAGGCTACCAACCAAGGATCATGAATCCGATCTTCCTGAAGCTGCTGGTTTCAAGGCACCAGTTACTCACCTTCGCCCCTTCTCCTGTCAGTGGAAACAGTTTCGCCGGGCTCAAATTGAGCCACACATGAAGGCTGGGAGCTGGGCTTGGTTGTCAGAGGTTATTTAAGGCACGTATCATAGCATTTATCGGCAGTGAGAGCTTATCCTCTTGTGACGTACGTCTAGTTTGACAAGTGAATTCTCCCTGATATGATGGATGATTTAAAGGGACTTTTAGCTTTTCATAACATTAGAACCCCTGAACATTTGTTGTAACTTTTCGTTTGCCAGAACTCATTCCACCGGGACTTCTTTCACGTGGATTCATTAGCTATGAAACTGTTCCACACAGAGGGCAGACACGTTTGCTGATTGATATGCGGAAAGTTTACCTATCGTTGATTCTGGTCATCGCATTGATTTAAGGAGAGATTAAATCACGCCCACTAACATCTCTTGAACAATCATAGGCAGTTATTTTAATTAACTTGGCCAGTGGGGGCGTCGCCAGAATCAAACAGGCACAGCGACCACGATCAAAGAGACAGACTGAGGAATTTCAGGGGAGACTATCGGCGTTATCAAAGACAGTAGTCATCCCTGATACGAGACGCAGTTGCTTGCCGCTAATTTCGCGTCTCGGTGTCAATCGCAGAACCGAGCGAACGGGGAAAGCGAAACGGGCAGCTGCGAGCGGATACGAAGACCAGGGGGCGGCTTCTTCTCTTGATTTGGCGGTCAGATCCCCAAAAGTTCGTGAGATCAAATAAGCTGTCAAGTTTATCATGTCCCACTCAACTTACATTCCATTTTAGCTAAATAGACCATGAAGACTAGACACGTTATCACTCGCTGGCCAGACCTTTACAGAAGCACTAGCTTTATTGAAATCTTGTTATAGATTTTCCCCTGGATTTTATATATATATTTGCAGTGATTTCTATTCTGTGCAAAGCGGTAATATATATTGTGTAAAGTGATCAGTGGTCTAGTTCAGTCATTCTTTTTCAATGGAGTTTGTGTTAATTTAAATCTATTAAATTAAACCATCTCAATAGTTCCCGTTGTAAATATAATGATCTATCTATTATATTATTTCAAAAGATAATAGATGCTTAAATTAACTTTTAAAGTCGCGAAGGAATTTATAATTAATAAATTCAGTTAAGTCCTAGTTTTATAGATGTGTGTTTTAACCACTAGAATTCGCGCAGTGGTTATTAAATACATAATTAAATACTCGAGTGTATTATAGGCTTAACGGGAAATTTATCGCGCTTGATTTTTCGGTATGTTACATGTCTTTTTTCTTTCACACAGAGTGATCGTAACCTGCGGTCCCAGCTAAATAAAGAAAGAAATAAAGAAATCATCCTATAAACTTCCAGTCATATTGAAGAAACATTTCTTTTAAAATATAATCTTGTGGCGGTCTTTTTGCGACCTAGCTGTCAGAATTAAATGAAATAAAGCCCACCCAAGAACATTTTAAAGAATAATCATCAAATTACCCTTACAAACCTGTAAGATAAACTGGAAGGTAATCATCGCCAGTAGCGATATCATATTTACTGTTTACTGTGAGAGAGTACATATTTTCCTGACTGTGACTGAGCCTAGTTTTTTTCCTCAATTGGATTTAATAAAACTATCATCACGCATTGAAGGAATTTTACCATAGCGGAGGATTAAAAGAGACCACTTCATTTTCACCCCTGTGCCGAACTGTGTTAGTGCCATCCCATAGACTCCTTTTATATATATAATAAAAACACGAGAACTCTTAGTCTTCAAGTCTTGCGATAAGTGAGAATATTTGTTACCAACAAACCCTCGCAAACATCTGGGGCGGGACATCGAAGGACTAGACAGTTCATATGTCGAAAGAGTACTTGCTGTTTTTTATATACTTTTATGGATCGCCTGAGGCTGCATTCGGTAAGTGTGTGAGTATATGAGTGTGGATCCTCACGCGTGTGTATGAATGACAGGAAATTTAATCGTTTTCTTTTGTAAACCTGTTGTTAACTTTCTTGCCTAGTAATATAATTTTTCTGTATTCCCTGCATTGTTCCTTTAAGGGGGAGTTGCTAATTGGTTAACTCTGTTTAAAAACCCCCTCCTTTCCATTTGCTTAGTAAAGGGAAGAACAGCTGGGGAGAACAGGTTTTTTTCTATCACCTATACCTAACTTTGTAACACCTCTTTCAGAGTAATTAACTTCACTGTTAGGTTAACGTACCTATGTTCCTGATATTATCTATCTCTGGACTGGGTTTATCTTTGTCTAATAAGCGGGAAGGGCTTAGTCGATACCAATCTTCTTCACCCCTCCCAAATTTGTTATTTGCATTTGTGTACTTATGATAATTTATGTAATACCTGATATTTGTTAGTAATTGATGTTTAAAGTGAATAAAATCACATAAACTCATTTAGTTCTGTGTTGGATATACCCAAAGCCCAACTTTTCCCCTATTCGTTTAATATAGTTTGTATCTACATCGTCTGTGTGTGTGAAAAACACCAAATCGGTGTGCGCGCAGATGCGAGTCTGGAAAACTGGCAAATAATTGTTTGACCAGAAGAGCGGAAGAGAAGATTGAGAGAAGCGATTTGTCGTAAATAAGTCTGTCTTTACTCTCCTCCAGCACGCTGTGAAGCAACTATTTAATATCTACATTTTCTATCACTGAGTTTTCCATCATCATTTTCCACTCTAAACCGGACCACTATTTCTACGACTCTTTTCTCTCAAAATAAATTTACGACAATATTTGGCTGGCTCGCCGGGATTATTTTGTGATACATTTGATGCACACATATTTGTGGGCTGGTTCTGGGATCTTGAGCTACATTTGAGGCAATCGCATAGCCGGGTTAAAGATATTTTGAGTCTGATTTAGTCTGGGTCTAACTAGGTAGAGTGTGAATGATTTGTCTTGTGAATTAGGGAAATAAATAAATAATTACACCCCTAGACAAACGTTCTTTAAGTATTTGGGTTGTCCACACAGCATATTTACAGGTTGTTTTCTCTCTACAGCAGTAGAAAGTACAGATAAACAAAAATATTTGCTATTTTAATTATCCTCTGGCGGAGATAATTCAATTTCTTTCTTTATAAGAGTTGCTGGGATTGCGTGATTGTTTTACAGTCACTAAGGTTTTTGAAGTTAAAAAGAGTTGAGCTTAGCTACAGACGGATTGTTCTGATTTTTAAAAATTAAGTTAACAACGTCTCATCTCAATAATTGACTTTAGGGACGGAGTTGGTTGTCAGAGATTTAAAATTTAGGGAAAAAAAAATTTTTTTTTTTTCCTTTTAAATTGTTTTAATTTAAATTTTTCTCTACTGTTAGTAAAAGTAGATTCTTTTCCAGTGTAACTTACCATTTAGTGGCATAGTCGCTTGCGTTTAGAGCCTTAATTGCCAGATAATAGCAGCGATAAGTTTGCACAGTACAGGTAGGAGGTAACTCAAGTAAATTTTTTTTACTTTGGTTTTTTTTTCGTAGCGGCTTTGAGTTTTCCCCTTCTTGTTCCATCTTACTATTCTCTAGTCTTAGAAGCATCCAGTTCTTTGACAATGGCAGAGAGAATTAGGATAAGATCCCTTTTGAGGCAAGAGGCCAAGGACTCAGGACTAGACACAGAAGCTGCGAATCTGTTTACCAACCAGGAACTTCAAAGGTATGACGCGGAGGAAGAGAGGGCAGAAGCTAGGAAGAAAGAAGCGGACGATCGTCAATTGGAGCAGAAGAAAATTGAGGCAGAGATGGACGCCCGCAGGGAAAGAGAGAAGGAGAGACAACGCGAAGAGAGAGACAAGGAAAGACAGCATGAATTAGCGCTCAAGGCTTTAGAGAGTCGGAATGCCTCTACTTCAAATAATGGAGCGCCGTCTTCGCCCCAGTCTCAAACAATGGATCTCTCCAGCACTCAGTCTGCCCAATTAACTGCTATGTCGTTTTCTTTAGAATCGTTTCCTAGCCCTAACGAAAAAATTGACAGCTACCTAGAAAAATTCGAGAGACTCGCGAATCTTTATGGGTTAGAGAGTACCCGCTGGGCGCTCAAACTTTCAACGTCACTGAAAGGCAATGCTTATGACGTGTACACAAAGCTGGGACCGAATCAACATGATTATGACCTGTTGAAGAAGGCCTTACTACAGCAGTTTGAGATGACTGCCCGAAAGTTTCTGCAGTTGTTCAGAAACAGCCGAAAAGAGAGCACGGAAACATTTCCCCAGTTCTCTTCACGCCTCACGGGTTATCTGACAAAGTGCATTGAATTATCTGACCTACCTCTTTCATATGAGGGACTCCTCGAACTTGTTCTTGTGGAGCAGATAAAATCCACTTTGTCGAATGAAACTCGTAGATTTTTGGCTGAACAGGGGGCAGTCAGGCTTGAAGACATACTCAATAAAGCCGAACGCTATAGCAATGCAATGGCCGAACTTCCCAGCACTAAACGTAAACCCACCGATGAGCCATCTCGAAAACAGAATCTAGAGCAGGCATCCTATTCTTCCACTTCCTCTCAACATTATAACCAACGAGATAACAATACCCAGAAACCTCCCCAGGAAAAATCGAAATTCTACAAAACCCGATACCCCCCCAACAACAATTCTGATCAACCCAACAAGCCTACGTGGCAGCGCGGCCACCAAGGTCAAGGAAAAGGGAAGACCCCTACACCAGGAACGTCTGATCAGGGCAAACAAACCGGTGCAAACCGCATTGGATGTTTGCATACAGCCTCGAAAGGTAGAGTCAACGTCAGTGATTCTCAACCTGAGGGGGACCGACCCTCAACTCGAGGAACTGTAATTTTGAACGGTACCTCTACTACTTGTCTTTTTGACACTGGATTAAGTTTTAGTTGTATTGTTGCTAGACACCTAGTCAAACCAGGTCAGGAGACAGAAGAAACCGTCAAACTTAGTGGAGTTTTCAGGACTGACGCACCCAGGACGCTTCCTATCGCACTGGTAGAAATACACTCTGACTTTGTCAGAGGAGTTATTAAAGCGGCCATTATGGATAATCCGATCTACCCAGTTATCCTGGGATGTAGATATGTGTTCATTGGGAGACCTAAGGAGCCGATTGTGGCAGCGGTAACCACAAGAGGACAAGCCAAGAAGGAGAGGGAGCCTGCGCCAAACTTGTTGCCAAATGAACTGAAGGAGGCGCAACAAAAGGACCCTACTCTGGCGCCCTGCTTTAAAAAACTGCCCATGGCTAAGGACCCCAGACACAACGGAGACATCTTTTCTAAGGATGGTGTATTGTATCGTAGAACGGGCAACCCGGACATGGGGAATAACCAGCTCCTAGTACCGTCGCAGTACAGAAACCAGATCTTAGAAATGGGGCACTCTCTTCCCTTTAGCGGACATATGGGACAAAACGCCACTATTCAGCGAATAAAAAACCACTATTGGTGGCCAGGAATGAACTCTGACATTGTCAGGTATGTGAAATCCTGCGCCCAGTGCCAACGGGTAGCACCCAAGCACTTGACACCCCCAGTACCTATGGGGCAAATGCCAATAGTAGGGACCCCATTTGAACGGGTTGCTGTCGACATTATTGGTCCTCTGGAAAAGACCAAAAGAAGGAACAGGTTCATCCTGACCTTAGTTGACACTTGCACTATGTGGGCCGAAGCCGTACCGCTACCATGCACTAATTCCAAGCATGTCGCAGAAGCCCTTGTGCAAATTTTTACACGGTTGGGATTCCCTCAACAAGTTTTGACGGACAATGGATCCCAATTCCGTAGCCTGTTAATGATGGAGATCTTTAAGATCTTGAGGGCCAAACATATCCACACAAGTCCCTACCATCCGGCCGGAAATGGGCTCGTGGAACGTTTTAACGGTACCCTCACCATGATGTTACGTAAGCTGGGTCAGGAGAAACCGGAAGACTGGGACCAATATATATCGGCTGCCTTATTCGCCTACCGAGAGGTACCCCAAGCGTCTACGGGTTTTGCGCCAGCTACACTTTTATTTGGCAGACCTATAAAGGGGCCACTAGAAGCCTTACTTCGGTCCCTGACAGACCAGAAGGCTGACGAGACAGTCGTCTCTGCAAGCAAGTATGTATCTGAGCTTAAGGAAAGGCTAAAGCTAGGATGGGATCTAGCTACTACCAACCTTAAGAAAGCCCGCGCTAAAATTACTAAAAGATACAACAAAGCTGCAAAAGAGAGAGAACTACAACCAGGGGAGAAAGTCCTATTGCTACTTCCAACCGGAAGCAATAAACTTCGCATCGGATGGCAAGGACCGTTTATCGTCCTTAAAAAGATCTCACGTACCAACTACAAGATCTCCATCAAAGGAAAGGAGAAGGTCTTCGACATAAATCTGCTAAAGAAATATTTGGAAAGACCGGTGCCATCCTCCGAGCATCTCCTGGCTGTCGCCATAGCAACGGAAGACGAGGAAGATGATGATGGTTGCATGGAGTATCCATTGCAACCCACAGAATCCTTTAAAGATGTCAAGTTTGGCGACAATCTCTCACCAGAACAACAAACAGAAACCAGGGCTCTACTAAAACAGTACAGTGCAGTCTTAACGGATGTACCTGGTCGAACAAATCTCATTGAATTTGATATGAAATTAACAAACGAGACCCCTGTTCAAACCAGAGTTTACCCCATCCCGTACGCTAAAGCTGATGCACTTCGCGGAGAAATAGACAAGCTGCGTCAGGCAGGAATTATCAGTGAGTCTACATCTCCTTACAGCTCGAGTGTAGTGCTGTTGCAGAAGCCCAATAAGGAAGTTCGGCTGTGCATTGATTACAGGTTGCTAAACGCGGTAACGGAATTCCAGCCCGAACCTCTCCAAACTGTTTCTGAGTTGTTCACCAAGCTCAGCAAAGCAAAGATCTTCTCCAAGATTGACCTCAGCAAAGGTTATTATCAAATACCAGTCAAGGAGGAAATTAAACCTTTGTTAGCTTTCAGCACTAGTGAAGGACATTACACATTTAACGTGATGCCGTTCGGTTTGCATAATGCACCAGGAGTGTTCACCAGGATGATGAGGAAGCTTCTACAACCTTTGCAAAGTCCCCATATCCATAATTTCATGGATGACATCTTAATTGCATCGGAAACCTATGAAGAACATATTGCTACGGTTGCTATGCTCCTCAGGAGACTACAGGAAACGGGTCTCACAGCCAGACCTAGCAAATGTCTCATCGGGTTTGAACAGTTAGACTTCCTGGGGCACACTATTTCTCACGGATGCAGTTGGCCTATTAAGAAGAACGTGGAGAAAATAATGGCAGCAAAAAGACCCCGAACGAAGAAAGACGTACGTTCCTTCATATCGCTATGTGCATACTATCAGAAGTACATCCAGAACTTCAACGGACTGACGGCACCTCTGACTGACCTCACAAAGAACGGTTGTCCTGATAAGGTCATATGGGATCAAAAGTGCGAACACGCGTATAGCACTTTGAAAGGACAGTTGTCTGCATACCCCATTTTGAGGTTGCCTGACCTCAAGAAACCTTTTGTACTGAGAGTCGACGCGTTAGGTCAGGGCATCGGGTCAACACTGCTTCAAGCCGATGACAGTGACCTGAACATGCTATTTCCAGTTGCCTATGGCAGTCGGAAATTAAATAAAGCGGAACGGAACTACAGCGTAGTTGAAAGGGAATGTCTTGCTCTGATTGACGGTATCAGACGCCATCATGAGTTTCTTTATGGTACATCTTTCACGGTGCAAACAGACCACGCTCCGTTAGCATGTCTTGGTGCCAATAAAGAATTTAACGCAAGGATCATGCGTTGGGCGCTTCTTTTAAGCGTTTATTCTTTCAAAGTGGAATATATTCCGGGAAGACAGAATGTCGGGGCTGATTTCCTGAGTAGAAACTGGTCTACAGAGGAAGAAGAGCAAACTGAAGATACCACTCATCCTAAAATCACCAATCAGGTCACCTCCATTGTCAAAAAAAAATGAAACATGAAAAATGGTTTCATGTCTAAAAGTGGGGACGATTGTGACGTACGTCTAGTTTGACAAGTGAATTCTCCCTGATATGATGGATGATTTAAAGGGACTTTTAGCTTTTCATAACATTAGAACCCCTGAACATTTGTTGTAACTTTTCGTTTGCCAGAACTCATTCCACCGGGACTTCTTTCACGTGGATTCATTAGCTATGAAACTGTTCCACACAGAGGGCAGACACGTTAGCTGATTGATATGCGGAAAGTTTACCTATCGTTGATTCTGGTCATCGCATTGATTTAAGGAGAGATTAAATCACGCCCACTAACATCTCTTGAACAATCATAGGCAGTTATTTTAATTAACTTGGCCAGTGGGGGGCGTCGCCAGAATCAAACAGGCACAGCGACCACGATCAAAGAGACAGACTGAGGAATTTCAGGGGAGACTATCGGCGTTATCAAAGACAGTAGTGGTCCCTGATACGAGACGCAGTTGCTTGCCGCTAATTTCGCGTCTCGGTGTCAATCGCAGAACCGAGCGAACGGGGAAAGCGAAACGGGCAGCAGCGAGCGGATACGAAGACCAGGGGGCGACTTCTTCTCTTGATTTGGCGGTCAGATCCCCAAAAGTTCGTGAGATCAAATAAGCTGTCAAGTTTATCATGTCCCACTCAACTTACACTCCATTTTAGCTAAATAGACCATGAAGACTAGACACGTTATCACTCGCTGGCCAGACCTTTACAGAAGCACTAGCTTTATTGAAATCTTGTTATAGATTTTCCCCTGGATTTTATATATATATTTGCAGTGATTTCTATTCTGTGCAAAGCGGTAATATATATTGTGTAAAGTGATCAGTGGTCTAGTTCAGTCATTCTATTTCAATGGAGTTTGTGTTAATTTAAATCTATTAAATTAAACCATCTCAATAGTTCCCGTTGTAAATATAATGATCTATCTATTATATTATTTCAAAAGATAATAGATGCTTAAATTAACTTTTAAAGTCGCGAAGGAATTTATAATTAATAAATTCAGTTAAGTCCTAGTTTTATAGATGTGTGTTTTAACCACTAGAATTCGCGCAGTGGTTATTAAATACATAATTAAATACTCGAGTGTATTATAGGCTTAACGGGAAATTTATCGCGCTTGATTTTTCGGTATGTTACATGTCTTTTTTCTTTCACACAGAGTGATCGTAACCTGCGGTCCCAGCTAAATAAAGAAAGAAATAAAGAAATCATCCTATAAACTTCCAGTCATATTGAAGAAACATTTCTTTTAAAATATAATCTTGTGGCGGTCTTTTTGCGACCTAGCTGTCAGAATTAAATGAAATAAAGCCCACCCAAGAACATTTTAAAGAATAATCATCAAATTACCCTTACAAACCTGTAAGATAAACTGGAAGGTAATCATCGCCAGTAGCGATATCATATTTACTGTTTACTGTGAGAGAGTACATATTTTCCTGACTGTGACTGAGCCTAGTTTTTTTCCTCAATTGGATTTAATAAAACTATCATCACGCATTGAAGGAATTTTACCATAGCGGAGGATTAAAAGAGACCACTTCATTTTCACCCCTGTGCCGAACTGTGTTAGTGCCATCCCATAGACTCCTTTTTATTATATATATAATAAAAACACGAGAACTCTTAGTCTTCAAGTCTTGCGATAAGTGAGAATATTTGTTACCAACAAACCCTCGCAAACATCTGGGGCGGGACATCGAAGGACTAGACAGTTCATATGTCGAAAGAGTACTTGCTGTTTTTATATACTTTTATGGATCGCCTGAGGCTGCATTCGGTAAGTGTGTGAGTATATGAGTGTGGATCCTCACGCGTGTGTATGAATGACAGGAAATTTAATCGTTTTCTTTTGTAAACCTGTTGTTAACTTTCTTGCCTAGTAATATAATTTTTCTGTATTCCCTGCATTGTTCCTTTAAGGGGGAGTTGCTAATTGGTTAACTCTGTTTAAAAACCCCCTCCTTTCCATTTGCTTAGTAAAGGGAAGAACAGATGGGGAGAACAGGTTTTTTTCTATCACCTATACCTAACTTTGTAACACCTCTTTCAGAGTAATTAACTTCACTGTTTGGTTAACGTACCTATGTTCCTGATATTATCTATCTCTGGACTGGGTTTATCTTTGTCTAATAAGCGGGAAGGGCTTAGTCGATACCAATCTTCTTCACCCCTCCCAAATTTGTTATTTGCATTTGTGTACTTATGATAATTTATGTAATACCTGATATTTGTTAGTAATTGATGTTTAAAGTGAATAAAATCACATAAACTCATTTAGTTCTGTGTTGGATATACCCAAAGCCCAACTTTTCCCCTATTCGTTTAATATAGTTTGTATCTACGTCGCCTGTGTGTGTGAAAAACACCAAATCGGTGTGCGCGCAGATGCGAGTCTGGAAAACTGGCAAATAATTGTTTGACCAGGAGAGCGGAAGAGAAGATTGAGAGAAGCGATTTGTCGTAAATAAGTCTGTCTTTACTCTCCTCCAGCACGCTGTGAAGCAACTATTTAATATCTACATTTTCTATCACTGAGTTTTCCATCATCATTTTCCACTCTAAACCGGACCACTATTTCTACGACTCTTTTCTCTCAAAATAAATTTACGACACCTCTCTACAACTCCCAGCTATGACAACCTTTGGAACCTGGGATATTAAAAGTTGTCATCTTATGTAGCAGAAGATGCTAGCAGTTTTCAGCCAAGTTAACACACCCCCCAACAGTTTGTTAGTTTCCCCCATCAGGGTCATGTGCTGTGTAGTTTTTTGTTGATAATGAAACCATTTGTTGCTTCCTGATTAGTCTGCGGTTTAATGTAAATTTAAGACACCTGGCGCTCTTAATGTGGCATGATTGTTTGATTTTAAGGTGCCTCATATTCTGGCAATGACCACACCTGGAGGAGCCTTGCCCGTATTGGCATTTTATGTAACCGTGCAGAGTTCAAAGCTGGACAAGACAATTTACCCATACTGAAGAGGTAAGCTCCAAGTGTAGCCATAAAGGTATGTGTGTGCTGGAATTGTTTTGTTGAGTGAAGGTTACTGTGCTGTTAAAAAAAGAAAAAGGTAAAAGAACCCGTTACACGCCTATTGAGGCATATTGGGAATATGGTGTTAGGCCCATATTATCTTGACCGTCGGCACACGAAGGGTGATGTGGTCGGCATCACGCCGGTCACCTTAACCTTCCCAGAGTTGCTCTGGTATCCATTTGGGGCAGGGTCGACCCAGGAGCCGTTTGTGGCCTAAAAAATTCCCGCCTCATCTGGGGATCGAACCATAGACCACTGCGCTAGGAAGCCAGTGCACTAACCACTATGCTACTGCGGCTCCCTGTGCTGTAATAGTTTCTATTTTTGGCATCATCTTCAGTCTGACCTTGACATAGCACTTCCACTTCCAGTGTTCTTTTCTGGTTTCTCCTTGGCTTCCCAGCTCTTATCTTCGCTTGTGGGTTCCCATCACAAGCATATTTGGTTACACTGTTTGGTTGTTTCTTGAATGTCTGTCATTTCCAGCTACTTTGGTTGTTTTGTGGTTTATTTTTTGTTGTTACATCACTTGCTGTTACATCAAACCATTTGTTGCATTATTTGTTATTACATCATGTTTTTGTTACATCAAGCCATTTGTTGTTACATCATTTGTTGTTACATCATATGCTGTTACATCATTTGTTATATCAAGCCATTAGTTGCATCATTTGTTGTTACATCATGTTTTTATTACATCAAGCTGTTTGGTGCACCAAGCCATTTATTGTTACATCCAGCCATTTGTTGTTACATCAAGCCATTTGTTGTTACATCAAGCCATTTGTTATTACATTAAGCCATTTGTTGCTCACATCATTTGTTTTTACATCAAGCCATATTTTGTTATATCAAGCCATATGTTGTTATATCAAGCCTTATGTTGTTACATCAAGCTATTTGTTATTACATCAAGCTTTTCATTGTTGTTACATGAAACCATTTGTTGTTAAATCGTGACATCATTTGTTATTGTTGCATCAAGCCATTTATTCTTGCATCAAGCCATTTGTTGTTACATCATTTGTTTTTACATTAAGCCATTTTTTGTTTATATCAAGCTTTTTTATTGCTACATCATTTGTTTCTACATCAAGCCATTTGTTGTTGCATCATTGTTACATCAAATCATTTTGTTGTTAAATCAAGCCATTTGCTGTTGATGCAGTGTTGTCACATGGTCTGATTACTTGCAGTGTTGTCGTATGGTCTAATTACTTAGTGCTGTCATATTGTCTAACTGCTTAGTGTTGTCATTGTCTAATAACTTTGTGTTGTCATATTGTCTAATTACTTAGTGTTGTCATATTGTCTTATTACTTAGTGTTGTCATATTGTCTAATTACTTAGTGTTGTCATATTGTCTAATTACTTTGCGTTGTCATATTGTTTAATTACTTTGCGTTGTCATATTGTCTAATTACTTAGCATTGTCATATTGTCTAATTACTGAATGTTGTCATATTGTCTAATCTGAATGTTGTCATATTGTCTAATTACTTAATGTTGTCATATTGTCAAATTACTTAATGTTGTCTTATTGTCTAATTACTTAATGTTGTCATATAATTACTTAGCGTTGTCATATTTTCTAATTACTTAATGTTGTCATATTGCCTAATTACTTAATGTTGTCATATTGTCTAATTACTTAATGTTGTCATATTGTCAAATTATGTAATGTTGTCATATTGTCAAATTATGTAATGTTGTCATATTGTCTAATTACTTAGCATTGTCATATTGTCTAATTACTTAGCGTTGTCATATTTTATAATTACTGAATGCTGTCATATTTTATAATTACTGAATGTTGTCATATTTTATAATTACTGAATGTAGTCATATTGTATAATTACTGAAAGTTGTCATATTGCATAATTACTGAATGTTGTCATATAGTATTATTACTGAATGTTGTCATATTGTATAATTACTGAATGTTGTCATATTGTATAATTACTGAGTGTTGTCTTATTTTTAAATTACTGAATGTTGTCATATTTTATAATTACTGAATGTTGTCATATTGTATAATTACTGAATGTTGTCATATTGTATAATTACTGAATGTTGCCATATTGTATAATTACTTAATGTTGTCATATTTTATAATTACTTAATGTTGTCATATTGTCTAAATACTTAATGTTGTCATATTGTCAAATTACTTAATGTTGTCATATTGTCAAATTACCTAGCATTGTCATATTGTCTAATTACTTAGCATTGTCATATTGTCTAATTACTTAGCGTTGTCATATTGTCTAATTACTGAATGTTGTCATATTGTCTAATTACTGAATGTTGTCATATTGTCTAATTACTGAATGTTGTCATATTGTCTAATTACTGAATGTTGTCATATTGTCTAATTACTGAGTCATTATTGAGTTACTTCCCTTGAACTCCGCGGATAAATACATTTTACTGCGATTTATTCGTTGTTTGGGTAATAATAGATTGTTCTTGCTTCAGAATATCTATGGCCTGAATTTATGTGTATTGTTTGTCTGAGTAGGACAAGTCTGTCTTATATCTGTATATCTTTACATATCTAAGTCGAACTATATGTTCTGTTGTCTCTAGAGAGGTCAAAGGCTATTCGGCGGATGTGTGGCTTGAGTGGTGTGATTTGGCTTCGTCCTGATAGGGACTGTGTGTGTTTTGCTATGTCGGCTTGATGCCTTGAAAAAGTGATCTCAGTGGTTTTGGGGAAAGTGATAGTCGTCTAGACCTATCGTGTATGCTTTACCCCAGTGTTTATTCATCTTGCCAAGGAATGGCAGTTTCATATTCCCTCTACCAAGGTAATCAAAGATACTCTTATGAACTCTCGATCGAAGCCACCATTGTCGATAATTACGATTTGAATGTTTAAGAGAATATATTTGACTCGATGAAAAACGACTTCGATTCCTAGCAGCACTATATTCTGTAGAATGCAGTCTATTGTTCATGACCAAATCTACAGAGCAACGAAATGTTGTATGAATGACTAACTTTAGAACAGATTCATTATCTGTATTCAAACGTGAGTGACAGTTCACGAGTGGAGCCATCTTGGAACCAAAACATGTAGGACTTTCAAGAAGAGAAAAGGGATGCCCGTATTATCGCTTGATCAGTCCAGAGATCACTGCTACACATGAGAACCCATTGTTAGCGGTTCAATATTATTATATGGAAAAATATGTGCTGAACATTATGTTGAAGAATCGTTGCTAAACGAGATTAGGTTTAGAAGTCATCTGAAATATTGTTTACAAGCTGACGTGCTCAGTCAGTGACGTCAGATGATATATGTATGGGCGATACTGAGTGCTTGGCTATTGACAGTCCATTATACCATTATTCTACATGAGTGCCCATGTAACATTGCAAGACCATTTGTCCACTGTACTATGATGTATTATGGCAACCTGTGATTTGTCACTATCTGTGCTGTCGAGTGTGTACGTCCAATTAAACTTTAGAAAAGGTACACAGTCGTTGGTGTCGATGACTTCCGGTCATACATGAGTGTGAGAAGAGAACATTTGTCAACAACACGAACCCTTATCATCATTCGCACATTATACACTCCATCCATGTCTACACAACACTGCGTAGGTCAAGTTGACATTCCATACACTACAGTGGGGCAGGCAACACCATAGGGATCTTGTCAACTGATGATGATAGACGCCTGTCTTCCCGCCTAGGAGTGTTCTGGTGTACTTTATCAACATATATTATATCCAACTAAATATCAACTTTATCAACTGGTGGACCAGCTTTCTGGGTTTGACCTCGCAGAAATTCAGAAGTCAACAGATTACCGATACCAGACCGTTTCCTGTGGCTGATACGACACACTTGCAGTATTGGTTTGCTCTTTGTCAACGCTTCGTCACGTGACCTGTCAAGTGAATGCAGTATGTAGGTCAGCGTTGTTGACATTTTTTACATTAGACATTATAGAGTTTCACAGAACAGTTGGATCAATTCTTGTCAGTGTTAACAGAAAGACAGTATTTGTGAACTAAGAAGTCCTGGTTTCATCGATGGATCTTCTTGTTTGCCATATATGAACTTTAATATTTAAGGCCAGAATGTTTAATTGAATAAAGTGGCAGTTTGTTTGTTTTCATGAAAAATAACTTTGCCATTACTGTAAGACTGAGCCTATTTTGCAACACATACTATCATACACATAATTTATATATATTTATGTTTACATGTTATTTGTTTGTATAGTATGTTAGTTTCTATGTCAGCGGGTTGTGTTTAAGGTTGGGCGGCGTCCTCACAACAGAGTATCCCACGTCATAGAGGGTCCGTTGTGGGCGTTTTCTATAGGTGCAATTTTCTTGATTGAAAATTTGCTGCGACAACTGTTGCTTTTGTGTTAGCTGTGAAGTCTGTAATTATTGTTATTTTTGTAATATTTCTTTGTTCTTTAGTTTTGTTTTGATTTGTTTGTAATTTGTTGGTCTAACCTTTTCTATCTTTCAGTTCTATTCATAATTTATATTCATATATTGTGACGTCATTTGTGTTGTTATTCTTTGCAGATTCAGTGATTATCTTCATTGATTTCCCTATTTGATTTATTTTGATTTCTGCAAACGTTCTTGTATTGTCAGTCCTATTTGTACTTTATGTATTCTGTTGGTTGACATATTTTTTATATGGGTATATTTCATAAGACACAATTGCCTGTGCACTGCACTTGGATTATGGTATAGACCAGTACCTGATTATTATTACTATTATACAAGACCTTATTAAAGGCTTGTGACCCACAGATATTGGGATAGTATACTGATTAATCAGGTCATTGAGAACTTGGGGTATTATTATTGATTCAGGTGATTAGTATTATTGTTAGGCATCATGTCTACTCTAGATTATTTCATTACTCAAGGGAAAGCTCTTGATAAGACTGGTCAACAATTAGAACAATGGGCAGTTGCTCAATATGACAAAGCATTAGCTGCAGAAGAGAAAAGATTAGCTGCAGAAGAAAGAAAAGCTATGGCGGAAGAGAAAAGATTAGAAAAAGAAGCTGAGGCTGCTGCTGAACAAAAGAAATTGCAGATGCAGGTAGAGGAAAGGAGATTTGAAGCTGAACAAAAAAAATTGGAAAGAGAAGCTGCGGCTGAACAAAAAAGATTAGACAGTGAAGCTGAACAAAAAAGATTAGACAGTGAAGCTGAACAAAAAAGATTAGACAGGGAAGCTGAACAAAAAAAAATTGGAAAGAGAAGCTGCGGCTGAACAAAAAAGATTAGACAGTGAAGCTGAACAAAAAAAATTGGAAAGAGAAGCTGCGGCTGAACAAAAAAGATTAGACAGGGAGGCTGAACAAAAAAGATTAGATGCTGAAGAGAAAAAAGCAATAAGAGAACATGAATTTGAGTTGGAGAAATTGAGATTGACAAGTATGAGTAATGTTAATCAGGCATCTAGTGGTAATGGTAAACCTTCTACTTACAAGGTTAAGGTTCCACCGTTCAATCAGTCCAGTGACGATATTACATTCTGGCTGGATAGATTTGAACGTTCTTGTCGTACACATAATGTGGATAAATCACAATACGCTAATCAATTATCAGAAAACTTGAAAGGTGAATCTTTGACTAGATTATGCCTTGTAGGAGAAGCAGATAAGGATAATTATGATGTCATTAGGGCGGCTTTGATAAAAAAATATCAGCTAAGTGAGGAAGGCTATCGCCTTTTATTTAAGACGATGGTACCTGAGACGGGGGTAGAATTCTCAGAATTCACTGCAAAGGCACGTCTCACAGTTGATCGTTGGATTGAGCTTTCCAAAACGAAAAAAACGTATGAAGGACTTATGGATTTGTTGCTCAGAGATAAGATTATGTCATGTGTGAACAAACCTTTCCTTGAATTTATACATGAGCGTAAACCTAAATCTCTAAAAGAAATGGAAGAATATTGTTCCCAATATGTCACTGCACACCCCGACGTGACTTTTGGCAACACTAAGATTAAGGAGAGTATGCCAGTTGCTTCAGCAACACCATACAATCCCAATTATTCACACAGATTTCAGGGACCTCAAAACAGATTTGAAAAAAAAGGTAACCATAATAGTTATCAAAACCAAGGTAACCAATCATTTCAGGGTTCTTCTTCAAAGAACTGAGACGACCTGATAGCTCTCGACACAGGGGTGGTCATAATTATAGGAATTTCCGTAGAGGAAGTAATTATAGAAACTATCAGGGTTATCCGTCTTGGAGTCAACAAGATCATAATTACAGAGATACTCATTATAATGAATATGATAATGGTAACCAAGGGTACTATGACTCAAACCCAAATAGGGGTTACAATAGAGGTAACAATAACTACAGAGGTGATAATAACCGAGGTAGATCTCAATACAAAAGACATAAACCACATTTTCAGGCAAACTCTGCACAACAAGAGTCCCATGAAGCCTATAAACAGAGTAAAGATAATAATGATGCTAGTAATATGGCATGTGCCGCTTTTGATTTTGGGAGAGCATCTCAGTGCCCCCAATGCAAAACGTTATTTGAGCCAACCACAGTGACTACTTTAAGCTGTGGCCATCCTCTTCCTGCTCTTCCAGCATCAGTCGCGCATGATGGAAGAGGGTCTCTTGTCTTACATAAGGGTTTAGTGAATAACAATCCAGTCTCTGTGCTATTTGATTCTGGATGCACCACAATTGGTGTTAGGCAGTCACTCGTAGATCCTTCCCGTGCCACTGGACAAGTAGTCAAATGTGTAACATTTGGCGGCACAGTAGAGAAATACTCTACCGCTATCATTAGGATTGCTACTCCTTTCTTTACAGGAGATGTACACGCATGTCTTCTTCCGAATCCGATCGCTGACCTCATCATCGGTCGCATTCATGGAGTCAAGGAATGTACTCCGCAACAAATTTCCACTTGGGAAAGGCAAAACATGCAGATTGCTAACGCTGTAGTCACTAGAGCTCAGGCTCTTAATGTGCCTCAAACTTCATCTACTGAAGATAATGAAGTGCATAACCAAGATAATCCCTTGGTAATTTCTCGTGACTCGTTTATAAAACAGCAAGAAGATGATCCCACTCTGAAGAAATTCTTCATTCTTGCAACTAAAGGTGATCCGAATAAGGACACAAGTCGTAAATCGTGGATTACAAAGAAGAATGGCGTACTTGTACGTATGGTTCAAGACTCCATTACGTCAAGTCATTCTCAAATCCTGGTTCCCAAGAATTTGAGAGTTAAAATTTTGCAGCACGCTCACGACTCTCAGTGTGCTGGACACATGGGTTTTTCCCGTACTAAGTCAAGAGTCCTTGCGGCTTTCTTTTGGCCATTGGTAAACAAGGACATACGGATTTATTGTCAATCTTGTAAAGTATGTCAGGAAGTTAAATCCAAAGGTCCACGGCATGCTGCACCCATTCAGGCGGCGGACATTCCTATTCGGCCGTTTCAAAAAATGGCCATAGACATTATTGGTCCATTTAAGATCAAGTCTGCCAGAGGACATCAGTTTATCTTGACGTGTGTTGATATGTGCACACGTTGGCCAGAGGCTATTCCTCTGAAGAGCATTACTACTGCTGATATTGCAGATGCTCTTTGGCTTATATTTTCTCGTCTGGGGTTCCCCGGAGAGATATTGTCAGACCATGGCACCCAACTAATATCAGATACCATGTCTCAAGTAATGTCTACCCTGCAGATAGATAGATCTTTAAGTAGTATCTACCATCCAATGTCTAATGGTATGGTCGAACGCCTTAATAGAACACTTAAAAACTTACTGGGGAAGATAACTGAGGATCATCCTCAAGACTGGGACAGAGTTTTACCTGCGGCCCTCTTCGCTTACAGAGAGGTACCCAATGAACATACGGGATTTTCTCCCTTTGAACTCGTCTTTGGCGCGCGTCCGCGTGGCCCTATGTCGTTGCTTCACGATCTCATAACATCTGACAATATTGACGATGACACAAAGTCATCCTACGAATATGTCATCGCGTTGAGACAAAAGATTATCGAAGCATGCAAATTAGCAACTTCTTCTTCTGAATTTGCGAAACAGAAGGCAAGGCAATTTGCCAATAAGAAGAGATGCTTACGACAACTTTGTCCTGGTGACAAAGCATTTGTATTACTACCTTGTAGGGAAAACAGATTACTTATTTCTTGGAAAGGTCCGTACGATATAATATCGAAAATTTCCGATGTCGACTATATTGTCGATATTGATGGGAAGCATAAAACCTTCCACATCAATATGCTTACTGAATTCCATGAACGTCCGGATTATTTGCAACCCATTTTCCAAGCAACGGACAATTCTCCAGTACCACATGGTCATTACTCATCACTGTCCGTGATACAGGATGAGGAAACAAGTTTTTCAGATGTAAATCTTCCTCTTCCAATGATCCCACTTCATTCCAGTGAATCATGGAAGAACGTTACTGTCTCTCCTGATTTGTCTCTAGGAGAACAGCGACAAGTTTCAACTATGTTGCAAACATTTCAGGATGTACTCACTGACATCCCTGGACAAACTAATGTCATTCAACATGACATTGTGCTAACTGACCATACTCCTATTAGGGTTAGACCTTATCCTATACCTATACATTTCCAAGCACAGGTCGAGAAAGAGTTGGATGTGATGATAGATTTGAAAATAATCGAACCATCCACCTCTGCGTATTCTTCGCCGATGGTTATTGTGCGTAAAAAAGACAATAACATACGTCTTTGCGTTGACTATCGAAAATTGAATCAAGTAACGAAGTTCGATGCCGAACCTATGCCTTTACTGGAAGAGCTACTTACTCGACTCTCCAAATCTCATTTTTTCACTAAACTTGATTTGTCTAAGGGATATTGGCAAGTTCCTTTATCTGAACGCGCCAAACCTCTCACGGCTTTTTCAACACCTAGAGGTTTGTTCCAATGGAATTTTATGCCTTTCGGTCTTATGAACGCACCAGCTACGTTCGTACGCATGATGCGCCGAATCCTATCTTATCGGTCAGATGTCATTGCATATCTAGACGACATCTGTCTTTTCAGCGATACTTGGGAAGATCACTATTCAGGGTTAGATGAATTGCTGTCTACTTTGCGTGAGCACAACCTGACAGCGAAACCCTCTAAAGCCTATATTGGTTTTAGCGAAATTTCTTTCCTAGGCCACCGAGTTGGTCATGGTTTCCTAAAGACAGAGGACCATAATACTAGTAAGATACTTAACATCTCAATCCCTAAGACTAAAAAACAGGTGAGAAGTCTGTTAGGTCTTATTCAATTTTATGGCAGATTCATTCAGAATCTATCCTCTATCATGGCACCTCTCTCAACACTTCTAAAGAAAGGTTCGCCTAATGTGGTCCACTGGTCTCAGGAATGCCAATGCTCTCTGGATAAGATTAAAACACTGTTTTCAACACCACCTATTTTAGTGCTACCCACTAAAGATAAGACATTCGTTCTTCGTAGTGACGCTTCATCCACTGGGATTGGAGCGGCACTAATGCAAGAGTACTCTGGAACTCTGCATCCTGTAATGTATATTTCCAGAAAACTTAATGCGGCAGAAAGGAATTATTCGGTTTTAGACCGTGAGCTATTAGCTATGGTTGGTCGATCCTCAAACTACAGAGATTCCTTCTAGGCGCACATTTCATAGTAGAAACAGACCAAAAAGCTCTTACTGCTATACAGAGTAAGAATTTGAAGAGCTCGAGGTCTACTCGATATGCAATTGCTCTTCAACCTTTTCATTTCTCTGTGCGAGCTATTCGGGGATCAGATAATGTGATGGCAGACATTCTGTCAAGATGCCCACATGATTCCACATAACTATTAGGGCTTAGACTTCTTGATATGTCTAGTTCTATAGTAGTTCCTTTTCTATATCATGATAGATACACATTTGTAATTTAATAATATAATGATTGTATCACTACATAGCGGTTCATGTATGTTTATTCACCGCTGTGCTTTGATGATTTTTACTTCATAAATCATAAATTTAAGATATCTAATACGTAGTGATGATATGAATTTTTTAGGCATTGTGTAATTGCCAGAATTGTATTATACTTTGATGACACCTTCCTGGAAAAATATACTTGTAGAGAAATAATTTCTCTCAGTTTATGAGACACATTCTCACCAGTCGCTCCATAAGTCGACTTAGCCTCATATTAGGCGTTATAGGTATTCCTGATATTTTCATCTGCGCATTATTCATGCGTTGTGAGCCTATTGTACGTTGCTCCTAGATGTATTTCAAAAAAAAAAAAAATGTTCCATTTTTTTTTTTTCCCGGGAGGTGTGGTAAGACTGTTACGTGCAGTCTTTGATATCTTACAATATTATACATAGGTAATTTTTTAGTGCTTAAGGGAAAGTCATTATTGAGTTACTTCCCTTGAACTCCGCGGATAAAAACATTTTACTGCGATTTATTCGTTGTTTGGGTAATAATAGATTGTTCTTGCTTCAGAATATCTATGGCCTGAATTTATGTGTATTGTTTGTCTGAGTAGGACAAGTCTGTCTTATATCTGTATATCTTTACATATCTAAGTCGAACTATATGTTCTGTTGTCTCTAGAGAGGTCAAAGGCTATTCGGCGGATGTGTGGCTTGAGTGGTGTGATTTGGCTTCGTCCTGATAGGGACTGTGTGTGTGTTTTGCTATGTCGGCTTGATGCCTTGAAAAAGTGATCTCAGTGGTTTTGGGGAAAGTGATAGTCGTCTAGACCTATCGTGTATGCTTTACCCCAGTGTTTATTCATCTTGCCAAGGAATGGCAGTTTCATATTCCCTCTACCAAGGTAATCAAAGATACTCTTATGAACTCTCGATCGAAGCCACCATTGTCGATAATTACGATTTGAATGTTTAAGAGAATATATTTGACTCGATGAAAAACGACTTCGATTCCTAGCAGCACTATATTCTGTAGAATGCAGTCTATTGTTCATGACCAAATCTACAGAGCAACGAAATGTTGTATGAATGACTAACTTTAGAACAGATTCATTATCTGTATTCAAACGTGAGTGACAGTTCACGAGTGGAGCCATCTTGGAACCAAAACATGTAGGACTTTCAAGAAGAGAGAAAAGGGATGCCCGTATTATCGCTTGATCAGTCCAGAGATCACTGCTACACATGAGAACCCATTGTTAGCGGTTCAATATTATTATATGGAAAAATATGTGCTGAACATTATGTTGAAGAATCGTTGCTAAACGAGATTAGGTTTAGAAGTCATCTGAAATATTGTTTACAAGCTGACGTGCTCAGTCAGTGACGTCAGATGATATATGTATGGGCGATACTGAGTGCTTGGCTATTGACAGTCCATTATACCATTATTCTACATGAGTGCCCATGTAACATTGCAAGACCATTTGTCCACTGTACTATGATGTATTATGGCAACCTGTGATTTGTCACTATCTGTGCTGTCGAGTGTGTACGTCCAATTAAACTTTAGAAAAGGTACACAGTCGTTGGTGTCGATGACTTCCGGTCATACATGAGTGTGAGAAGAGAACATTTGTCAACAACACGAACCCTTATCATCATTCGCACATTATACACTCCATCCATGTCTACACAACACTGCGTAGGTCAAGTTGACATTCCATACACTACAGTGGGGCAGGCAACACCATAGGGATCTTGTCAACTGATGATGATAGACGCCTGTCTTCCCGCCTAGGAGTGTTCTGGTGTACTTTATCAACATATATTATATCCAACTAAATATCAACTTTATCAGATATAGGTTTGTCATATTGTCTGATTGTTGTCTAAATCATGATGTATGTAGGTTATAAAGATAATTTTGCCCTAGGTTATAAAGATAATTTTGCCCTAGGTTATAAAGATAATTTTGCCCTAGGTTATAAAGATAATTTTGCCCTGTTTGTTTATGGTCAGGTAACTGTTATCCTACTGTTACAATATTGGGACTTTATTTTATTGTATTTTTATTTTATTGAACAAATATTTCAAATACATGCCAGAATAAATGGATTCAGTATGGAAGAAGAAAGACAGGAAGGGCAGAATGTTAGATGAGCCTGCGTGCCCAATTCTAAACCCTTTGAAAATAAAGTTCGTTCATTGATTACTTGCAGTGTTGTTGTGTGGTCTAATTACTTGCAATGTTGTCATATGATATAATTACTTGCAGTGTTGTCGTGTGGTCTAATTACTTGCAGTGTTGTCGTGTGGTCTAATTACTTGCAGTGTTGTTGTGTGGTCTAATTATTTGCAGTGGTGCCATATTGCAAAGTTGTACAAATGGTAACGCTTTATTTCCACTATTCCTTTTAACAGAGAATGTAATGGAGATGCTTCAGAGTCGGCCTTGCTTAAATGTGTGGAACTTTCTATTGGTAATGTCACAGAGTACCGTCGCAGGAACAAGAAAATTTGTGAGATTCCATTCAACTCAACCAACAAATACCAGGTGAGATTGTTTTGTCTTGTTTGTTCCTCTAGAAACCATGACTACAGAGGTAGCCTTTTGTCTTGTTTGCTCCTCTAGAAGCCATGACTACAGAGGTAGCCTACACCAAGGCAGTGGTGGTTTCTGTAACAATTTATGTCACATGATGTTGCCAGCCCCAGTCAACCTCCTATTAGTGACATGTCTGAGGGGTCAGTCGTCCTGTTCTTTGTCTCCTCAGAGATCCCTGGGAACTTCACAAATAAGATATGGTCATGATAAAAGGTCATGATAGCTGCCTTCTGTTTAGTGTTGATTCTCATAGGACACATTTATGCTTATATGAAAGAATAACATCTGTAGCGAACATTTACTTGTACAGAAAAGTGTACATATCCAAGTCATGACTTGTCTAGGTAGACAGCAATCTGAAGGTCTGCATCCTTCCTTGTTTTTAACAGCTGCACGTTTTAAAAATGCTTGTCTCCATTTGTTGATGTCCATATAAAACATCAACAAAGTTAATAAGACCTGGGCAGTCAGAATGATATGACGAGACCTGGACACTGAGGATGACATGACGAGACCTGGACGCTGAGGATGACATGAAATCTGGACAGTGAGGATGATGAGACCTGCCCAGTAGGGATGATGTGACGAGACCTGGCTAGTACGGATGACGTGATGAGACCTGGACACTGAGGATGACATGATGAGACATGGACAGTGAGGATGACATGAGACCTGGACAGAATGACGAGACCTGGGCAATGAGAATGACATGACGAAACATGGACACTGAGAATGACATGGCGAGACATGGACACTGAGGATGACATGACGAGATCTGGACACTGAGAATGACATGACGAGAACTGGACACTGAGGATGACATGACGAGATCTGGACACTGAGAATGACATGGCGAGACATGGACACTGAGGATGACATGACGAGAACTGGACACTGAGAATGACATGACGAGAACTGGACACTGAGGATGACATGACGAGATCTGGACACTGAGGATGACATGACGAGATCTGGACAGTGAGAATGACATGATGAGACATGGATACTGAGAATGACATGACGAGACTGGACACTGAGGATGACATGATGAGACATGGACACTGAGGATGACATGAGATCAATACAGTGAGGATGACGAGACCTGGCCAGTACGGATGATGTGACCAGACCTGGCCAGTGAGGATGACATGATGAGACCTGGACAGTGCGGATGACGTGACGAGACATGGACACTGAGGATGACGCGATGAGACATGGACAGTGAGGATGACATGATGAGAAATGGACACCGAGGATGACATGACGAGACATGGACATTTAGGATGACATGATTATACATGGACACTTAGGATACATGACGAGACATGGACAGTAAGGATGACATGACAAGACCTGGCCAGTGGGGATGACGTGGCGAGACCTGGCTAGTGGGGATGACGTGGCGAGGCCGGGCCAGTGGGGATGACGTGGCGAGACCTGGCCAGTGGGGATGACGTGGCGAGACTTGGGCAGTGGAGATGACGTGATGAGACCTGGGCAGTGGAAATGACGTGGCGAGACCTGGGCAGTGGGTATGGCGAGGCTCACCTGTCATTTATTTATGAAGTAAATCTCTTTCTACTTTCAGGTATCCATTCATGAGACAGAAGACCCCAATGACCCCCGCTACCTCCTGGTGATGAAAGGAGCCCCAGAGAGAATCATGGACCGCTGCTCTACAATCCTCATGCATGGCAAAGATCAGCCTTTAGATGATAACTTCAGGGAGGCTTTCAATTCTGCGTATATGGAGCTGGGAGGTCTTGGAGAAAGAGTCTTGGGTTAGTTGGTTTTTCTTTACGTCATTTTCTTGAAAAAAAAAAGAATAAAAAGTGATACTTAGAAGTGATAACAAATATTAGAATCTATTTCCTGAAAACCGTTTTTGACATGAAATAATCATCTGATGATAACTGGAGCTATTGCTAACATGTAACTTTCTGTTCTATATTCCCTGTCTGTCTGTGTGTGTGTCTGTCTGTGTGTCTCTGATTTGAAAATTGATTTTCTGACTAAGTCATCATTGTCACAGGTAGGTATAAATAGAGAGTAGGTTATGTCTGATTTCAGACAGAGGATGATTGTGTAGAGTGAGAATAGAGAGAAATGGAGTCACAGTTGGAAAAATTGGGAAAAGATGAGCCGTCTGAAGGGTAGTGGTGGTACTATCTTCAGCCTACCTTTACTGTCTTTTGAATGGCAATCTATTTCCTGCCATCCTATGCTAATAGATGACAATGATCTTGTAAGCAGTAAGGACATACGATACCCAAGTGACAGGTAAGATAAGAGGGTCTGACCACCACAGAGTGTATATATATTTTATTGAAGAAAAATAATCCATGACATCAAGAAAATCAACATAAGTCTGCCTTTAACACTTCGGCAGTCCACAGATCACAAATCATAGAATAACGTACAACACCCAACACCACTTTGTTTCACTACTAGACAACCACGCAAATCCCTCATTCACTCGTGTCGCACTATCACTCATTAAAGTCTGCCCAAGTCCTGCTTCTATCGGACAGTGGGCTCCCAGTTCTGGACGAACAGCCACGTCTGCCTTACTGTTAAATTACTCCAAGAAATGGTAGCACTTCTCACGACTAAGTGCCTAACACTGATCCAATGGATAAAGAAAGTAACTTCCGAAGAGAACGTGCACAATTTATCCTAGCGCGCACCCGTTTTCAAAAGGCACAAATGAAGACTACTCTGGTAGTGCATTTATCCTTGCACTATTCAGAATCCGACTATCAAGTCGCTCTAGGGCACTTCTTTGATCCTTAGCCGCCGACCGAGTAAGCAGATCTTGGTTGGTGATGGTATTCGGCCAAAAGATTCGATGAATTTTTCTTAGGCATGTTGTGTGAAAAGAGGACAATTTCGAAATTTCCTTCTCTGTAATTCTTCAGCATTCCGCACCATAGAGAAGCACAGAAAGCGCACAGCTCTGATATAATCTTAATTTTGTGCTTGTGCTGTACTGAGAAGACTTCCAGATGTTGTTTAGACTAAAAAAGGCTGTTCTTGCTTTGTTCATTCTGTTGTTGTCTTTGTTCATTCTGTTGTTGTCTTTGCTTGCTCCGCTGCCTGGTGTTACTATGCATCCTAAGTATGTGAAGGTGTCTGTCTGTTCCAGTTGCTGATTCCTTACTGATATGGGCTCAGGGTTGCTCACATTGAGTGTCATGACCTCTGTCTTCTTTAGATTGATGTTCAAGCCCACCTGCTGGCTATACTTATTAAGTCTATCCGTTTTTTTTCCTGGATGTGTTGATGTGAATGTGCTAGTAGTGCAATGTCATCTGCATATTCCAGATCTTACAATGTAGAAAATGTAGTCCATCTTATTCCTCTTGGACTGCCCTCTGTTGTCTGGCGCATCACCCAGTCTGACTGTAAAAAATAGAGTGGTTGATAAGGGGCATCCCTGTCGTACTCCTGTCTTCACCTCAAAGGTTAGGTTGCTCTGCCCAACGCTACACGTAAAGTTGGCATAGAGGCTTTTTATGATTGACATCTAGGGCACTGCTGATAAACAAATGACCAAGTGAGGGCTCTTCAAGCTAAGCGCCTCTGTGCTGAACTTGACGATGACGTGGCTTCATGTATGTGACGAATGGAAAACAATGGCTTCTTCTCTTTTGTTGTATGATAGTAATATCCACGGTGACCGGACATTAATGGGTCCGACAGTTGCTCTGAGGAGTGGAAGGCAAAGGCACCGGTGAGGTGCCGTAGGCGGTGGTTAATAATTCCAAATGACCGCCAGGTAAGCTAGGCTACTGACAGGCAGTTTGCTCGGCAGTGCGATCTGGGAATATTGGTAGCTGGTAGATGCAGGCTAGAAGAATAAACTCCACGGGCCACTTTATGATAAATGCCCGAACTATTTCTGGAGAATCTTTGTTTGTGCCTGGTAGCAAAAGCACAGACAGCATCCAAATGATCAGCGCTGAAAATACACGATAAGTGAAGAAAATATACATATCTAGCCATAATAGAATATCAAAAAGGCTATACATTTACAACCACAAATGACACTATCTTTTCTCTTCCTCGCTCGACAATACGCGTTCGTCAAATAATTCCCCCCCCCCCCCCCCCCCCCCCCCCCCCCCCCCCCCCCTTCCCGACTCGAATTCACACCTGTACCAGTCTTCAGTCAAGCGTGATGGCTTTGGCCAGCGCGTTGTTAATTCGCACACAGGCAATAAAAGAGCTCTAAGTGTTGGTCATCCAAACACAGAAACAAATTAATAGCAAACGATCAATGCAGAATCAAATTATAAACATAAAATAACACTGTCACATAAAAATAATATACAGTTCCCTTCTGTCATTTACAATCTATTTCTCCCTTCTCTGTCTGAAAAAAACAAATCACTGTCTATTCATATGTCTGGTCAGTGCCTCTAAAGCAGAGTTACAATTGGTGGCGCGCTTTACATTATGTGTCTCCTCCGGTCCCACAAAAGTTTCATTTCGTTAAGAATTAACTATATGAGATGGAATTAATAACCTGAGATGAGACTATCTCTATATAATATAATACTAAGCTCACACCCTAATTTAACTCTAAGAGAATTTTATCGGTCTTACCCGCTCAAGGAATAAATCTCCGTACAGTATTAAATGACAACAGCTTTCAACTTGAGGTATTCGTTACTAGTAGCGAGAATCCAAGAAGCAACTAGTGCAGAATTGTTGTTGTTGTTTTGATGGGTTGATGGGTGGAGATCGGGCACTAAACATCTGACTGTTATTACCTCTTCTCGTTCCATCTTGGTCTACCCTGTTCAACCTGAAAGTTGGTTATAATTGGGTATTTAGTGTCATTTTATTTACTAATTTGTATTCAATTTAATTAACTATCGTCTTTTGCAGTTGTTGATTTTTATTTATATTAGCTTTTGTCAATTGTATTTACTTTTTTGTATTGTTTATAGATGACTATTGTCCTTTACGCTTGGTTTTTATTTGTATTTGTTCTTTTTGAGTTGTTGTTCATTTTTTTTTTTTTAATTACCTTGTCTTTCCTTGTCCTATGAATAGTTAGTTTTTTGTTAATGCTTTGTTAGGGTCTAGTTCTTGTTGCTTAATTTTTATTTATTTGGATGTTTTTCCTGAAGTGCTATCCTTATATGTTTTCCTTTGTTTTATGTATATATCTTTTAAGTATTGATTGGGCATCTCTTGGGGCATCTATACTTAAAACCTTATCACCTGTTAAGTCTATATTGTGATTTTTATAGTAAGTTTTTAATTCAAGTCTTTGTTGTTCATACTTTTTACAGTGGATCAGGTAGATGTCTATGTCATTCTCTTCCTGACATTCTTGGCAGTGTGGTTCTTCTACCATAAAGTATGCTGCACCGAGACGGAGACGCCACAGTTTTTTGTTCGATGGTATCTTTAATTCTTCTCTGACCTGGCACGTCCTTGTTGGTTCTTTCAGCAGTTTGAACGCATGTCTGCCTTTTCTACTGTTTTTCCATGATGTCTTCCATTCCTCATTTATAGTTATCTTCACTTGGCTCTTGATCTCCGACCTTCCTAGTCCTACTTTTATATTGTTTTTACTTGTTCTTCCATTCTTGGCGTTCTGGTCTACCAACTCGTTGCCAGCAATACCTATGTGTGCTGGAACCCACACTAGCCTCACACTACATCCTCTGTGCCCTAGTGATGTATTAATTGCTAGAATTTCTTCCTTTATGTCTGGCCGGCTACATTTACCTGGGTGTTCTAGTGCTTGTAGTGATCATAGTGAGTCTGTAAATATCGTAACAGCTTCTGGTGGGTTATCTCAGAAACATAGAGACAGGGTCTTTAATAGTAGGACAGACTACCAGGTGGCCCGCACGTGCATACAAGGAACTACTGCTTGAGACGTAAGACCTACGGTCAGAAGGTCCAATCGTCTCCCGCTGAAATGTGCTGGCGGCACAGCATCAAAGTAGAGAATTTCCCTCTGCTATCGGGTAAAAAGGGCACTCTTAGCTGGCCGCTCGCTAGACCGTACAGGGACGGCAAAGATAAAGACGAGGACCTGAGTGTCCGCGAAAGAAAAAGAAACGGGAGATGGTTCCCGTGTTGTCCCCAGAATCTCTGAATCAAAGACTTTATTAAGAGGCCGTTCACTAGATCTAAGGCTATGACAACTTTAGCCGCTTCCACGTGCAAAAGGTGTGTCTTATCTTGGCATTACCAAGATTGACAGAATCTAAGAGAGAATATAAAGGTAAAGGATCCCGTTACACGCTCATTGAGGCATATTGGGAATATGGGTGTGGTAGGGTGGGCGAGATGATGATGATGATTATATTGTGATGTGTGATCACTCTCTTGTCACACTCGCACCGACCCGAACAACAATAAAACTCTTGATTCTAGAGGCAGGGGCTATATTTATTTTTACAACCCATTCAGTGACAAAGCAAACATTAAACAAATAAACTAGCGAACATAACAAAACTAAACAAAACAAAACACCCAACAGTGCCCGATGCTAATCTGAAGAAGCAAACAAAGCACAGAATAGTTAAAATCATAATATAATACTGAATGAGAAACACCACGCTCTCACCTGTCAAACTGTCCTACGCCGCCACCTGACACACTCAACTATCACACACACTCATGTGTGTCGTCCAATGCGACTAGTATGGTGTTGTGCATGAGGCTGGCAACCTCACCATGTAACACAGATTGCTACCGAAACCACTACTGCCCTAGCATATGAATACTTAATATGAAGGCAAACCACACTGTTGGCCCCATGTTCCCTCAGGAGCGGAGAAGAGAAATATATATCTTGAAGTGAGCCCACGTGCTCTCACAACCATTCCTCTCATAACCATAATTAAATAATCATAAAATGGACATAAAATAATATTCAACTATATGTACAACAAATACTCTCAGTAATGAGAATAAGCTACTACCTCGTAACCGATCCACACCAGTATTCGTTACTGCATTCTGAAGCATGTCGTATGTGACGACTGGTGCGCCAGGCAACAAGCGTGTCGTATATGACCACTGGTGCGACTGGGAATCTCATCACATGAAACACATCGTTACCGAAACAACCACTGCAATAGCATAAAAATGCTTCTTGTCGGCTTGTGATAGACACCAGCCACATTGGTGTTTCCATGCTCCGCCGGGAGCAACCAGAGAAACACATGTCTCAACAAAGGAGTGGCCTCGCGCTCTCCAGAAATCTAAATACATATTCTCACCTCACAGTAACCCATTAAAGATAAACAGTAGAATAATAAATAATCGTGAAATACTCAATTACTCTTACATTAAAGAAATAAAATAATTACTCTTGGCTTAACAACTAGAACTGGTCATCATATAAAGGAAATTTAACACGACAACTCTTTCTTTCCTTTACTGGGGAAAATTATCTTAATCTGCTTCCCACCCACGTGTCAATTCACACAATATAAAACTGGCGTCTTCTTTATACACACGCATGGTGACGCGCCGCCTTTCATGACCACGTGGTTGCCAACCTGATAACAGTCAATATCATCTAAATTAAAGTAAAAAATCGCTTCTCTGTCCAGTTTCATGTATGAAATAGCTCCCTACTACATTTGCCTTTCTTGCCCGGTCTGATGACTGACATAATTGCTCTTAAACTCTCACATGTGTGATTTGGGCTTTGCGTGCCTAATAAAACCTATCAAACATTATTTTCACTCATCTATCATTTCAAGACTAAATTATAATGTCCTAAAAAGACATTTCCTTTGGAAACACATCTATCTATATCACTCAACATTAAAATAGCCACATCGATATTATTTCCGATTTATATAAAACTAATTCTAATTTAAATTAACTCACGTGTCATGTCTTTGTGTTCTTCTGTGTGGGTACACAGGGCGCCTCGTTTCGTTCTCTCTTGTCTGGACTGATACTTTAAGAAGGCCCGCTGCTGGTTCGCTATCTCTTTTTATAGGCACTAGGCTAATCACTCAACTACTGCGCGCTGGGCGTATTAATCTTGGCTACTTAAATATCACACGCGATTATCGCTTTAGGAATAGCGAAAACACAAATAAAACCTACAGCTATTTAATATAACACACGAGTATCAAATATGATTCACAACTATACACCACAATTATATGTAGGCTTTATTATGGCCTTTTCATCAATCTTCCTTATCTCGTCAGAATTTTTACATACTAGCGTGCTACGCGCACTTCTAAAATATGGGCGATAAATCTGCCTAGAAACAGGTAGGGGGCGGGCGTCTCCTTTTCGGCCCCATCACATATCTCCCTCCTGATTTTGTTGTCGTCCCGACAACATCACTACCTCAGGCACTTCTGTCGAAATCTCTTAGATCGTTGGTGCTGCATTTGATTATTTCTCAGCGGCGATGTTTTGGGCTCAGATTCTGTATTCGGTACAACTCGGCTAGAGACACTCTTGGTCGTCATGTCTCCAGTTGTACGTTGCCGTGCTGTCAGCCGCTGTGGTCTTGAAGACTCGCTCACCGGTGCCGCGTCGCTGTCTGCCCGTGACATCTGCCTGTCAGTGCTTGCAGCTGTCGAGTTTGAAGAGAGATCGCTCTTGACGTGCTTTCCACTCATCTTGTGTGGACGGTGGCTTACATTCCCCACAGTCTGCTTTTCATGAGTCTCCTCGTCAGGACACCGATGTGCACTCCCCCTATCTGCTTAGAATGGGTTTCCTCCCCTAGACGATGGCCAATCCTCTCGGCGCCCTTAGTGTGACCGTTGTCGTGGCCATCTCTTGGCTTGCGCCCTAAAGGCAACCTGGTTGTGACAGTCCGTCTAGGAAAAGAGCTCCTTGAGGGACAGGCGGCTATCAAATGTTCTGGGGATTTGCATCCAAAACATCTCTTCGGAAGCGGGCCTTGAGGGCACTTGGCTGCCATGTGGTCTGACAGGTCTCCACAATTGTAGCATCTTATCTTTCTGGGCTTCCTCTGTGCCCTGGGTCGCTTTCTGCTGCCTTTACACTCTTGACCGCCAATGCCGCATACAATGACTGCTTCCATGCCCTGGACCGATGGTTTGCTGTCAAATTCGACTCGTTCATTCTTCGCCAGACTCCGGAATCCCTTTCTGTAGATCTTGGTCTGATGTACGAATACATCAATACCTCCATCATCTGGCGTGATGAACCCCCATCCCCTGTGGACACTATACCACTTGCACATCCCTTTTCGCCTTGTCGGTGCCACTGCTTTTATTGGTGCTGTCAGCTCACAGCTTCCCTTGACGACAGCCTGACTCTCACATACAAGAAGGGCTAGTTGCGGTTCCTGCGGACACACCTCCTCGTCTTGCGTTGGCTGTTCCTGCGGGCACACCTCCTCGTCTTGCGTTGGCTGTTCCCGCGGACACACCTCCTCGTCTTGCGTTGGCTGTTCCCGCGGCTGGCATGGTGCTCTCTCTCTGCACCTCCTCTTGTGCTGGCGAACTGGACTCTGACATCTGTGCTATCTGGGACTTTAGGAAGGATAATTCTGCTCTGAGTGCCTCCTCCTCCTTCTGAACTTCTGCACTTGCTATCTGGACCAGTGTCTCGGGCTTTTTACTTTCACCATAAACAGCATATTCCCAAGGGAAATTCCTGGTCATCTCACTGACTGGTTGTTGCTTGCAGTAGGCTTCTTTGACAATTTCCAGTAACTTCTCAGGGCTGGCCTTGGCTCCACCATGTATCCGTAATTCTCTAGATACCCATGGTGTAACGTTGTTCCATATCATGTCTAACTTGTCTTCTGCACAAAAAGGCGCCACCTTCCACGCGGCTTCCACATCTTCCACAAACTCTTGCCAAGTGGATCTCCCCTCTCCACTAAACAACCTTATCTCTGGCTCCTTCACGTACAATATCTTCACAGGCGCATTAGCCATCTTGCTGCAGGAATGCACTGCTGGGTGTTTACAATATTTGTTCGTTTGCTGTTTGCTCGTTGTCACTGTCTGCCTTATCCTGCCGACGATGCCAATTGTGATAGGGTGGGCGAGATGATGATGATGATTATATTGTGATGTGTGATCACTCTCTTGTCACACTCGCACCGACCCGAACAACAATAAAACTCTTGATTCTAGAGACAGGGGCTATATTTATTTTTACAACCCATTCAGTGACAAAGCAAACATTAAACACATAAACTAGCGAACATAAAACAAAACTAAACAAAACAAAACACCCAACAGTGCCCGATGCTAATCTGAAGAAGCAAACAAAGCACAGAATAGTTAAAATCATAATATAATACTGAATGAGAAACACCACGCTCTCACCTGTCAAACTGTCCTACGCCGCCACCTGACACACTCAACTATCACACACACACACACTCATGTGTGTCGTCCAATGCGACTAGTATGGTGTTGTGCATGAGGCTGGCAACCTCACCATGTAATACAGATTGCTACCGAAACCACTACTGCCCTAGCATATGAATACTTAATATGAAGGCAAACCACACTGTTGGCCCCATGTTCCCTCAGGAGCGGAGAAGAGAAATATATATCTTGAAGTGAGCCCACGTGCTCTCACAACCATTCCTCTCATAACCATAATTAAATAATCATAAAATGGACATAAAATAATATTCAACTATATGTACAATAAATACTCTCAGTAATGAGAATAAGCTACTACCTCGTAACCGATCCACACCAGTATTCGTTACTGCATTTGAAGCATGTCGTATGTGACGACTGGTGCGCCAGGCAACAAGCGTGTCGTATATGACCACTGGTGCGACTGGGAATCTCATCACATGAAACACATCGTTACCGAAACAACCACTGCAATAGCATAAAAATGCTTCTTGTCGGCTTGTGATAGACACCAGCCACATTGGTGTTTCCATGCTCCGCCGGGAGCAACCAGAGAAACACATGTCTCAACAAAGGAGTGGCCTCGCGCTCTCCAGAAATCTAAATACATATTCTCACCTCACAGTAACCCATTAAAGATAAACAGTAGAATAATAAATAATCGTGAAATACTCAATTACTCTTACATTAAAGAAATAAAATAATTACTCTTGGCTTAACAACTAGAACTGGTCATCATATAAAGGAAATTTAACACGACAACTCTTTCTTTCCTTTACTGGGGAAAATTATCTTAATCTGCTTCCCACCCACGTGTCAATTCACACAATATAAAACTGGCGTCTTCTTTATACACACGCATGGTGACGCGCCGCCTTTCATGACCACGTGGTTGCCAACCTGATAACAGTCAATATCATCTAAATTAAAGTAAAAAATCGCTTCTCTGTCCAGTTTCATGTATGAAATAGCTCCCTACTACATTTGCCTTTCTTGCCCGGTCTGATGACTGACATAATTGCTCTTAAACTCTCACATGTGTGATTTGGGCTTTGCGTGCCTAATAAAACCTATCAAACATTATTTTCACTCATCTATCATTTCAAGACTAAATTATAATGTCCTAAAAAGACATTTCCTTTGGAAACACATCTATCTATATCACTCAACATTAAAATAGCCACATCGATATTATTTCCGAATTATATAAAACTAATTCTAATTTAAATTAACTCACGTGTCATGTCTTTGTGTTCTTCTGTGTGGTACACAGGGCGCCTCGTTTCGTTCTCTCTTGTCTGGACTGATACTTTAAGAAGGCCCGCTGCTGGTTCGCTATCTCTTTGTATAGGCACTAGGCTAATCACTCAACTACTGCACGCTGGGCGTATTAATCTTGGCTACTTAAATATCACACGCGATTATCGCTTTAGGAATAGCGAAAACACAAATAAAACCTACAGCTATTTAATATAACACACGAGTATCAAATATGATTCACAACTATACACCACAATTATATGTAGGCTTTATTATGGCCTTTTCATCAATCTTCCTTATCTCGTCAGAAATTTTACATACTAGCGTGCTACGCGCACTTCTAAAATATGGGCGATAAATCTGCCTAGAAACAGGTAGGGGGCGGGCGTCTCCTTTCGGCCCCATCACATGGGGTTAGGCCCATATTATCTTGACCATCAGCACACTAGGGGTGATGTGGTCAGCATCACGCCGGCCGCCTTAACCTTCCCAGAAGTTGCTCTGGTACCCAGTTGGGGCTGGGTCGACCCAGGAGCCGTTTGCGGCCTAAAAAAATCCCACCTCATCTGGGGATCGAACCATAGACCACTGAGCTAGGAAGCCAGTGCACTAACCACTATGCTATGAATAAGAGCTGTAAAAATTCAGAAATGACAGAAAAGTAGGTGGTAACATGAAATAGGAAAACAAACCGACAGGTCAAGCCAGACAGAGGGCAGACAATTCCACCGCCCGTCACAATCATCTGATTGATCAAACACATCTGAAGCAGGGCCGGATTTAGACAGTGAGGCCCTAAACTATACGATGCCATGGGGGCCCTTTTTGGCAATTGGTAACGTAGAATAAGGCCCTGTAACAATTGAACTTGGCAAGAGAGGCTGTAAGTTGTAGCTTGTTTAGCTTATGCCTAAATCCAGCCCTGATCTGAAGTTTCCCAATTAATATATAAAAAAATAGCTGTCCTTAAAAAAAACAGTTGGTTCCTTCAGATCAAAATGTTAATTGTCCATAAAAAACAGCTGGTTTCCTTCAGATCAAATAACACTGACAAACAACATTTTTCTTTCTTAAATAAGAATAAGTGTTCTTAGGTCAGTTTCTTGCGCTGATTTCAAATTTGAAATCCGTTTATCTCTATCACATCGGGTTCTTAAGATATTTGTGAATAAATATATTTTTGGGAAACAGTTATTTGCCCCGTTTCATTTTACTATATAACTTATTAAAAATTAATAAAATGCAAAATAATTCTACTTTTTATACTGGTAAAAGATGCATGACATATGTTACGCTATTTTTCAAATAGTTACTGTATTTTGAAATAATTCTGAGCGAAATATGGCTTCTAGAAGTTTTAGAAATTCGGCTGATCTGTTCTGTTACGTGTGCGGATATTTTACCGATCGTGTTCACCAGAAAAACTTTACACCATTACTAAAGAAAGCATATGAACTTTATTTCGATTCGAAAGTTGATGTTGCAAATAAATCTTGGAAGCCAAATGCAGTTTGTTCGACTTGTGCAAATACATTGGCAGGTTGGTTACGAAAATCGTCGAAGCATAAGTCGATGCCTTTTGGAGTACCAGTAATATGGCGTAAACCGACAAATCACGCAACTGATTGTTACTTCTGCTTGACAAATATCCATGGTTTCACTTTTAAAACTAGAAAGTCTGTGGTTTATCCAAATATTGAATCGGTTTCAAAACCAGTGTCTCATGATCCAATCACGTGTCCGATCCCAGATCCACCAGAACAATATCCGTTGGACGTGAATGAACCATCAGAAAGTGATAGTTTACCTGCTTTAGAAACTAATTCTGACTCGGATTATATACCGTTGAATGATGGTGTTCACTTAATTAACCATTCAGAACTTTCAGATCTAATACGTGATCTCGCTCTTACCAAAGGACAAGCGGATTTACTCGGTTCGCGACTCAAAGAATGGAATCTTTTAGCGCCCAATACTCCGATATCTAAATTTCGTCATAGACACAGAGAACTTGTTCAATACTTTGAGATGGATGATGACATTTGCTATTGCAAAGATGTAAACGGTCTAATGGTGCGCCTCGGTCATGAGCACATAGTCAACGAATGGCGACTTTTCATCAACTCTTCCAAGACTAGTCTAAAAGCCGTGTTATTGCATAACGGAAATTTATTTTCATCAATTCCAGTCGCCTACTCTGTTCATATGAAAGAAACTTATGACAATATGGCTATACTTTTGGCAAAAATAAAGTACAATGACTATCAATGGCGGATTTGTGGAGACCTAAAGATCATTGCAATTCTCACGGGCATGCAGACTGGGTATACTAAATTTTGTTGCTTCCTATGTGAATGGGACAGCCGCAACAGACAGGAACATTATGCAAGAAAGGTGTGGCCTATCAGGGATCGTATGCAGCTCGGGCATAAAAATGTAATACACGAGCCATTAGTTAACAAAGACAGCATCGTTTTACCACCGTTACATATAAAGTTGGGGCTCATGAAGAATTTCGTAAAAGCGTTAGATAAAACGAGCAAAGCTTTCACTTATCTTCGAGAAAAGTTTCCGCAAGTTAGCGATGCAAAGATAAAGGAAGGTATCTTTGTAGGATCTCAGATTAGGAAAGTTATTGCAGACAAACAATTCGAGAACTTGTTACATGGTAGTGAACTTCGCGCATGGATGGCATTCAAATCGATCGTCTATAACTTTCTGGGAAATCACAAATCTGTCGACTATGTACATATTGTTAAGCAGTGCATAGATGCATACAGAATTATGGGCTGTAACATGTCCCTCAAAATCCATTTCCTCGATTCGCATCTTGACTTTTTCCCTGACAACCTTGGCGAAGTCAGCGATGAACATGGAGAACGATTCCATCAAGATATCGCCATAATGGAGTCACGTTATCAAGGATGGTGGAGTGTGACCATGCTTGCCGATTATTGTTGGATGCTTCATCGCGATGTACCACATGCCATTCACCGACAAAAGTCGACTGCAAAGAAATTCAAGCCTACATAACTGTTATACTTCTTGTACGAATGATGTTGTAATACTCTATGCGTAGTTAAAAAACTTCAATTGCGTATTTCTAGAGATCCCGACCTGATAGAGAAAAACGGTTTGCAGATTTAAAAACAGCGCATTAAAATTGACCAGAAAAACATAGAAATGTTAGAGAAAGAAAAAAAAAATTTTTTTTTTGTTAGCCAGTGTAATTAGCTGTCCATCAAAAACAGCTGGTTTCAAAAATGTTAGCTGTCCATCAAAACAGCTGGTTTCCTTCATATCAAAATGACTCCCTAGGAAGTGGTCCAGCGTGTATTCTTTTCAAATTTAAGTGAATTTCAAAATATCTCATCAGTTGCAGAAATAGAACTAAATTATACTTAACTAAAGTACCATTTCGTTACAAACATATATAGTTAATAAATTTTTTAATGCAGGTTTACCTATCAAACAGATATTTATGTTTGTCAACCGTTGAGCAGTAATATTGTTATGATTACCCTTGTCTCCTGCCTTGATTACAATGTCCATGTAATCCAAACAGGATTCTGTGACTACATTTTGCCTTCTGATGAGTACCCTCCAAATTATGAGTTTGATCCTGAGGGTCCAAACTTCCCCATTACAGGCCTCAGATTTGTAGGGATCATGTCCATGATTGACCCTCCCAGAGCTGCAGTCCCAGATGCTGTTGGCAAATGCAGGAGTGCAGGTATTAAGGTGAGTACATTCTTATATTACAGTAATAGTGTAGTCTTTTGTATCATAAGCCCATAAACCTTGTTGGTTTTTTTCCCCACAAACAAAAAATAAAATAAAAACGTTGAAATGTTTCTCTTAATATTTGATCATACTTTCCGTCTCTGTACCTTTCTCTTAATATTTGAGCATACTTTCTGTCTGTACCTAGGGTAAACAAAAAAATTTACCACTAAAGGTCGACTGATTTGCTCAAACTGCAGTCTGGGGCAAAGTTGATTTCTTCTTTGATCCTTAGCCACCGACTGTCAAAGCAGCCAGTGGCCTTCATGCCTGGAGGCATCTTGTAGGGCAGCAACAAACTGCTTCCACTTTGTTTGGTTGACGACCATCCTTCGTGCAGTGCCCCAGCTCTGGTTCATTCTTTCCATTTTGGCCTCCACAGTTCTCCGCCAAGTTGTTTTTTTTCTGTTCTTTAATGTTATGGGTTCAGGTTTGCCCACATTGTCGTGACCTCTGCCTTCTTTAGATTGATGTCCAGACCCACCTGCTCTCTATACTTATTCAGTCTGTTTTTTCTCTGGTCTACATCTCAAAATAGTCCCAGGCTGTAAAATTCGAACCCATGACCTTCTTGTGGTGAACCTATTTAAACTTACAGAAGCGGCGAAGAGTACTTTTTGGTGCCTTTTAAATAGACTATTTTGGGTAGATCATCATGCTCGTTAACCTTTTGGGTGGCAACTCAAATGGGAGAAGGAAACCTCTTTGATTTAAAACCCCCCTGCTGCCTTGTTGGTTAAGGCCAGTGGATTAAACCATTGGTGCTGTTGATCAGAATTGGCGTCATTGCACTCCGGGCAAACTCATAGGTGCTCAATCTCCCTCAGCAAATGTCGAAGGGTATGAATGCTAATTGTTGCTGTTGCGCAGGTCTTACGTTTGAAGCCAAAATACAGCAGTCTTAGCCTGGATGATTCATCGATTGCAGTGTCATTCTCTAATCGGTGGTCATTAATTGCCCTCAGTCTCTCCATTATCCATATCCATTACCCCTTCTATGGGTATAGTGTAAGTAAATAAATTAAGGAAGTGGAGGGGAACTGCGGTAAGACGTGGAATACGATGGATGGGTTTGAAAAAAAAATCGGAAAAAGGTGATTCGTCTTACGAGGACAAAAGACAAAGAAAATAGTCTACGTTACGGCCACAAGGCCTTCGTCAGGAAAGGAAAGAAAGTGAAGGCTAGATAGGACACATAAAAACTAAATAAAAAAAAAAAAATAAATAAAAACTGGGTACTTCCCTGAAGGCAAGAACCGAAATTCTATCAAAATCGCTGTCCTGTTGATAAGCGCGTGGCTGAACAGAAAGCGACTTCCGCCGCCGGATGTACACAATGCATACTAAGAAACTAAAAAACGAAACCGGAAAATAAACTACCCAACGTGATAAAAGTGGGGACTGGAAATAGAAGGGGACAGAATGAGTGGGAGATAAATAAATATGAAATAAAAAAAATGTATATGGCATACAAATAGAAGAATAGGATAAGAGTGGAAAGAGTAAAATAGAGCAAGAGAGGAGAGGGTGACCTCAGACAAAGGTGTGAAAAGTGTTGAGACCGGCTGGTTTTAGACACCCCATGCGGTGGATAAGACGGTTCTCAAGCTGTTCTCGGCTGGCAGTGTCAGAGGAGCAGGATCGGATCGCTGTGACCTGGATGTCGATGGGACCATGGTGGTCAGGACCATTGAAGTGTATAGCAACTGGTGTTGACTTTTGCTGAGCGATGTCATTTAAGTGCTGGCTGAATCTGTCCCCAAGTCGTTTGCCTGTTTGGCCAATATAGGTTTTGCAGCAACGTTTACATATGATCGTATAAATGACATTGCGCGATTCACACGTGAAGCTACTAGTGATGGTGTACGTAGCCTTAGGAAAGGACACCTTCTGGGTTGAGATGACATACTTGCACGTGTTGCATCGTGTCCGACCACAGGGTAGTGTGCCAAAGTGAGTGGCATTCTCCTTTGGGAGACGGCTGTGAACAAGAAGATCCTTCAAGTTCTTGTCACGTCTATATGCCACCAAAGGTGCTTCACTGAATACTTTTTGGGTCAGAGGCTCTGCTTGGAGGATAGGGAGGTGGCGGAAAAGGATCTGTTTGACAGTAGTACTGTGAGGGTGATGGGTCAAGATTAATTTGACTCTATCCGAAGTGGATTTATGGTGAGGTTTGAGGGCCTCCAGACGAGAGATGGGGAGCACACGTTGGAGAGCAGAGGTGAGAACATGTTCTGGATAAAGTCTGTTACGGAAGAAATCCAACATCTCATTTGCTCGTAAGTGGAAGTCATCGTCGTCTTGGCATAAACGGCGGAGGCGGAGAAGTTGTGAAAAAGGAAGGGAGTCACGACAGGCCCGAGGATGAGAAGAGGTATACAGGAGGTAGCTGTGGGCATCTGTCGGCTTGTAGTATAATGAGGTATTAAGGCCGGAGGGCGTGATAGAAATAGTAATGTCAAGGAAGTTGACAGATACTGTGGAGACGAGGGAGGTGAACTTGATGGTGGGGTGAAAGTGGTTCACAAAGTCGATGAAGCGGTGTAAATCAGTCTCAGACATATCTGTGAGACCTATGCCATCATCGATATATCTGCGGTAAAACCCAGGGAAAGGACCGGAGTATTGTTGCCATATCTGATGCTCCAAGTGGCCCATGAATAGACAGGCATAGCTGGGACCCATCTTCGTTCCCATGGCAACACCGCTAATTTGGTCAAAAAACTGACCATTGAATTCAAAGGAATTCAGTTGAAGGACCAGTTCAGCAAGACGGAGAAGAGTGACAGTGGATATAGAAGGGCAAGTGCGTTGGTCCAGAAAAAACTGAAGAGCTCGGAGACCATCAGAGTGGGGAATAGAGGTATACAGAGAGCAGACGTCCAGCAAGAAAAGACGGTAGGAGCGGTCTGCTGGGAGTCGGATAGAGGAGAAAGTTGTAAGAGCGTGATTGGTGTCTTTGATGAAGGAGGGAAGATTCTCAACGATAGGCTGGAAAATGCTATCGAGAAAGTCAGAAATGTGTTCAGTAGGACAAGAACAGGCTGAGACAATAGGTCTTCCAGGGTTTTCGATCTTGTGAATTTTGGGGAGCATGTAGAATACAGGCTTGCCCAAAGAGCTGTCATGAATCCTGAGATGAGATGCTTCGGGAGGAAGATCATTACTAGTGATAAGCTGTTTAATCGTGTTGTGTACAATGCGATTGTTAGAGACAGTCGCATCGCTTTGTCTGAGGTCACCCTCTCCTCTCTTGCTCTATTTTACTCTTTCCACTCTTATCCTATTCTTCTATTTGTATGCCATATACATTTTTTTATTTCACATTTATTTATCTCCCACTCATTCTGTCCCCTTCTATTTCCAGTCCCCTCTTTTATCACGTTGGGTAGTTTATTTTCCGGTTTCGTTTTTTAGTTTCTTAGTATGCATTGTGTACATCCGGCGGCGGAAGTCGCTTTCTGTTCAGCCACGCGCTTATCAACAGGACAGCGATTTTGATAGAATTTCGGTTCTTGCCTTCAGGGAAGTACCCAGTTTTTATTTTTTTTTTTTTTTTTTATTTAGTTTTTATGTGTCCTATCTAGCCTTCACTTTCTTTCCTTTCCTGACGAAGGCCTTGTGGCCGTAACGTAGACTATTTTCTTTGTCTTTTGTCCTCGTAAGACGAATCACCTTTTTTCGATTTTTTTTTCAAACCCATCCATCGTATTCCACGTCTTACCGCAGTTCCCCTCCACTTCCTCGATTATATATATTTTTTTTTTGACTGCACCGTGTCTCTGTTATCTCGTATCTCTATCTACATATCCTGCTTATCTCCCTGATCCTATCCTATCGCCTTTTCTCAGTATTTTATATCCTATTCACCTATTTATTTTCGTATTTCCCTATTCTTCCTTCATACCTTATATTACCGCAATCTACCCTATTTATTTATTGTTTCAGCGTCTTATATTTTATTTATTTCATATTTTACGTTTTTTATTTTCTGGACGTTTTACTTTTCCCCACTATGCCCTCTCTGAAATATTTTATCAACTCTCTCCGTGTGTCGGTTACCACCAGCTTTAGCTCCCTACCTCCTGATATATCCCGTGTCGCTATTGACTTTGCGTTCGTTACTTTCAAGAAAACTAGATTCACCTCCCATCTCCACTTTATTCACACCTGCCTCCACCACAAAATTCTTCCTAATGGATTTTCTTCCAATTTTCATCCATCTGCTGGTACACTCAATCCTAGGGAACAACGTCTCCTACAACGAATTGAGACCAGATGTGGCTTTCAACGTATGCGCGTAGTGGCCGCCAGTCACTCCCGCCTTTTATCAGACCTCAGTGCCCAACAGACCCAGCTTCTGCTTCGCTTACGTTGTCTCACCTCCAACAACTTCCCTTTCTATTCTATGATACGCACCACTATCCACACACTGAACCGGCAGCTGCATGAGTTCCTTTCCACGTCTAAACACCATAAACTATCCCGTATCATCCCTACCCCCATAGCTACCCCTCCATCCTCCACTCCATCATGCACTCAGATAGTCTGCATCCCCCCAGATCTACCCCTCTCTGAGGGAGAGCGCTCTGTTCTTAGTAAGGGCCTAAAATTTGTTCCTCTTCGTCCGACCCTAGACCAATACAATCTCCTCCAGGATGTTCATCGGTTTCACCGTCGCATGAGGCTGAAGCTCCATTTTAGAGAGAAAGACAGCACTCCGCAGTCTCAGGCTGAATCCGACATCTTCGCACGCTTTTCTGACTCTACTAAACCTCCCTTTACACCTAAACCTGGAGCCTCTCATGCCCTGGACCTGTATATCAAGAACACCATCCATGACATTCAGCAGCTCCGCCCTCGTAGATTGCATTATTCCAATCTCACTTCGGCGGAGTCCGGTGCTCTCTCCCTTCTTCGCCGTAGAGACGACATTGTCATCAAACCGGCTGACAAGGGAGGAGCCATTGTCGTCTGGCAGAAGGACTTGTACCTAAGTGAAGGTAAAAACCAGTTGACCAATGGCTCTTTTTACAGGTCCAGGACCAGCGATGCGACTGTCTCTAACAATCGCATTGTACACAACACGATTAAACAGCTTATCACTAGTAATGATTTTCCTCCCGAAGCATCTCATCTCAGGATTCATGACAGCTCTTTGGGCAAGCCTGTATTCTACATGCTCCCCAAAATTCACAAGATCGAAAACCCTGGAAGACCTATTGTCTCAGCCTGTTCTTGTCCTACTGAACACATTTCTGACTTTCTCGATAGCATTTTCCAGCCTATCGTTGAGAATCTTCCCTCCTTCATCAAAGACACCAATCACGCTCTTACAACTTTCTCCTCTATCCGACTCCCAGCAGACCGCTCCTACCGTCTTTTCTTGCTGGACGTCTGCTCTCTGTATACCTCTATTCCCCACTCTGATGGTCTCCGAGCTCTTCAGTTTTTTCTGGACCAACGCACTTGCCCTTCTATATCCACTGTCACTCTTCTCCGTCTTGCTGAACTGGTCCTTCAACTGAATTCCTTTGAATTCAATGGTCAGTTTTTTGACCAAATTAGCGGTGTTGCCATGGGAACGAAGATGGGTCCCAGCTATGCCTGTCTATTCATGGGCCACTTGGAGCATCAGATATGGCAACAATACTCCGGTCCTTTCCCTGGGTTTTACCGCAGATATATCGATGATGGCATAGGTCTCACAGATATGTCTGAGACTGATTTACACCGCTTCATCGACTTTGTGAACCACTTTCACCCCACCATCAAGTTCACCTCCCTCGTCTCCACAGTATCTGTCAACTTCCTTGACATTACTATTTCTATCACGCCCTCCGGCCTTAATACCTCAGTATACTACAAGCCGACAGATGCCCACAGCTACCTCCTGTATACCTCTTCTCATCCTCGGGCCTGTCGTGACTCCCTTCCTTTTTCACAACTTCTCCGCCTCCGCCGTTTATGCCAAGACGACGATGACTTCCACTTACGAGCAAATGAGATGTTGGATTTCTTCCGTAACAGACTTTATCCAGAACATGTTCTCACCTCTGCTCTCCAACGTGTGCTCCCCATCTCTCGTCTGGAGGCCCTCAAACCTCACCATAAATCCACTTCGGATAGAGTCAAATTAATCTTGACCCATCACCCTCACAGTACTACTGTCAAACAGATCCTTTTCCGCCACCTCCCTATCCTCCAAGCAGAGCCTCTGACCCAAAAAGTATTCAGTGAAGCACCTTTGGTGGCATATAGACGTGACAAGAACTTGAAGGATCTTCTTGTTCACAGCCGTCTCCCAAAGGAGAATGCCACTCACTTTGGCACACTACCCTGTGGTCGGACACGATGCAACACGTGCAAGTATGTCATCTCAACCCAGAAGGTGTCCTTTCCTAAGGCTACGTACACCATCACTAGTAGCTTCACGTGTGAATCGCGCAATGTCATTTATACGATCATATGTAAACGTTGCTGCAAAACCTATATTGGCCAAACAGGCAAACGACTTGGGGACAGATTCAGCCAGCACTTAAATGACATCGCTCAGCAAAAGTCAACACCAGTTGCTATACACTTCAATGGTCCTGACCACCATGGTCCCATCGACATCCAGGTCACAGCGATCCGATCCTGCTCCTCTGACACTGCCAGCCGAGAACAGCTTGAGAACCGTCTTATCCACCGCATGGGGTGTGTCTAAAACCAGCCGGTCTCAACACTTTTCACACCTTTGTCTGAGGTCACCCTCTCCTCTCTTGCTCTATTTTACTCTTTCCACTCTTATCCTATTCTTCTATTTGTATGCCATATACATTTTTTTATTTCATATTTATTTATCTCCCACTCATTCTGCCCCCTTCTATTTCCAGTCCCCTCTTTTATCACGTTGGGTAGTTTATTTTCCGGTTTCGTTTTTTAGTTTCTTAGTATGCATTGTGTACATCCGGCGGCGGAAGTCGCTTTCTGTTCAGCCACGCGCTTATCAACAGGACAGCGATTTTGATAGAATTTCGGTTCTTGCCTTCAGGGAAGTACCCAGTTTTTATTTTATTTTATTTTTTTTATTTAGTTTTTATGTGTCCTATCTAGCCTTCACTTTCTTTCCTTTCCTGACGAAGGCCTTGTGGCCGTAACGTAGACTATTTTCTTTGTCTTTTGTCCTCGTAAGACGAATCACCTTTTTTCGATTTTTTTTTCAAACCCATCCATCGTAAATAAATTAGGAGGTTGCTGTAAAACTGCTAAGGAAATATATTTACTTACTTAGTCGTTCCCCTTCTACCATAAGGTGTAGAGGTTTGGGAGAGAGAGCGCCAGACTATCCTATCGGCTGTCTTCCTCCTGGCCTGGTTCCATTCTAGTCCTCGGTCCTTCAAAGGTTGTCTAATGTTGTCCTCCCAGCGGACTCTGGGTCGTCATGGGGGTTTGGATCCCTGGCTCTTTGTTTCACATGCTTGTCGTGGTCTCCAGTCTTCTCCCATTCTGCAGACATGGCCAAACCATCTTTGTTGGGACTGTTCTACTTGGGTCTGCAGAGGGTGGCATTTTAGGCCTTGACGTATCGTCTGGTTTCGGACCATGTCTCTTCTTGTTTCTTCAACCACCTTCCTCAGATACCTCATTTCTGAGGTTTTAATCAGGCTTTTGTGGGTTGTAGTCATTGCCATGACTCGCATCCATATGTCATGGCTGGGACATAGGTGGAGCGGTATACAGCCATCTTCGTTTTCTTACCAACCTCTCTCTTGCTAAGGAATCCTCGATTTATGGCCTGAAAAAGTCTCCCAACAGTTACAAACAGGCAACAAGGACACGAAATATAGACGTGTAAAAGAAAAATACTATAGACATTGCAAACAAGTAATATATATTAACACAGATAAAGCAAGGAAACTACAAAACCGAAAACATTAATCAGTACAAGAAATTTAACAATCAACGGAAATCAAAAGCAGAAAAGTGAATTAAAAAACAAGAAGTCCTGCTATAAAACTCTCCGCTGAAAGAACCGGGGAGACTATGAACACTAGTCCAAATAGCGTCCAATGGCATGGATGAAAGTGACGTCATAAACATACACAAATAGGACACAAAATGAAACACAAAACTTAAAAGAAAGATTGTGAAAAAGTGACGGATGAAATAAAGAAGTCTGAAAAAGAGGAAAGCCAATGAATAACAGAGTCAAGCAAAATGATGTTGTACATTAAGACCATTGGGAGCTGCGGTAGCGCAGTGGTTAGTGCACTGGCTTCCTTGCTCGGTGGTCCATGGTTCGATCCCCAGTTGAGGTGGGATTTTTTAGACCGCAAACGGCTCTAGGGTCGACCTAGCCTCATGAATTGGGTACCAGAACAACTCTGGGAAGGTTAAGTCAGCCGGCATGATGCTGACCACATCACCACTAGTGTGCCGATAGTCAAGAAAATATGGGCCTAACACCGTATTCCCAATATGCCTCAATAGGCATGTACGGGATCCTTTATCTCCCTTTTATTAAGACCATTGGGAGAAAGGCAACCAATTTCGAAAATGAGACGATTCTCTAGAGAAAATCGAGAACTGTCATCGCATAAGCAGGAGCGTAAACCGATTTACCTGGATGTCAAGAGGACCAGAATGGTCTGGGATATTGAAATGAAGGGCCACAGGTTTCTGTTCTCTGTGATGAATAAGCTAGTCTGTCAGCTCTTTGCTATGTTCAGCAATGATTCTGCCCTTTAGTCTAGCAGAGATGCCCCACCCTGATTTCTCACCATGGATTACAGACTCATCAGTGTACACAATTGCATCATCATCCTCAGCACGATCATTTATCAATTGATAAATTTCCAGCTCTGTCCTCCCATTGACCCAAGGTCTGAACTCTTTACCAAGGCTGATGACTTGCTGGTAGTTAATCCAGTTCTCACTTGACTTACTCTACTTTTCTCCCTTGAATATATTTTCAACTGGGGTCACCTGTCTAATAGTTTCCTCTGCCTGCGCCATCCATGACATCCCCCTCTTTATTCTTGCTGCTTTGATGTCAGCTATGTTCTCATGCAGGGGATGCCTCTAGTCTGTAGTTACTTGCATATAAGCTTTTGCCAGGGCATATTTGGATCTACTTGACCAGCAATCCAAGCATGTGCCACATTGTCACAATGTAGGTATCTTGCATACATCTCAAGACTATACACATCCCTTCATTATGAATGCGTTCCAATTGTTCACATTGTGATATTGACAGCGTGAGTATTCCCAGGCCATACTCGATTACAGACAAGACCAGCTGATAATACAGGAGAAACGGTAGTCTCTGCTCGATTGAATGTTACTCCACGGTATTATATAAAACTATTTCAACTAATCGCAGTCGTAAAATGAAACGCTCTGACCCCATCGAGGCCAGCTCCTTGACGTGGAGATGGGGCTCAAGTACAGCCATCAGCGGCTGAAAAACCAAGACTGGCCAGGCCCTCCTACACTCGAGCAAGACCACAGTCTGCCCTAGCAGGTCAAGGTGCTGAAGACGGAGGCATCCAGCCAAGAGGCGCACCACAGCAATCAGGATGCCACGCACACACGCTATGGAAGTATGCCTATATCTGCAAAACGTTATGGCACTCGCCCTGTGACGGACACCCAGGCAGGTGCAGTGCCGGGCCCTCTGCCTCGGAAGGGCCCAACTGCTACTACTGGGGGTCCTTCTCAATTGCCCCGTGGAGCCAGGAGGCATGAGAATAGAGCTACTGTCAAAGCAAAGAAAAGACCATTTAAAATAATGCACTGGAATGCTGAAGGCGTCAATAGTAAAAAAGACGGCTACAGCAAAAAATTAGAGCTCGAAAATATCTTGAATGAAGAGCAAGTAAATGTATGTTGCTTGCAAGAAACCCACCTCAACACGGACATAGCCTTCAAAATCAGAGGCTACCAGTGCTACCGATCTGACCGAATAGACAGGCGAAAGGGTGGAATACTGACACTCGTGAGGAATAACATCAGTGCATGTCAGCTTGAAACATATATGGAGGGGGCGGAATACCAGATGCTTCATCTCAGGACAGAAAGTTCAGAATTCCACCTGCTCAACTACTACTGTCCGAGCGACCGCCCACTGGCGCTAGATACAATCCCAGCAAAAGAAAGACTGATTGTATGCGGAGACTTCAACAGCCACTCACAGAGCTGGGGCTATGATCACATGGACAGGAGAGGTAAGGAGCTTGAAAACTGGCAGGATGACAATGGGCTTATCCTGATTAACCAGCCAATCGACCCACCAACCTTCTACTCGAGATCATGGCACACCACCTCTACACCAGACCTGGCATTCCACTCACCAGGCCTAGAGTGGAACACCACACGCGTTGTAGGGAAACAACTTGGAGGAAGCGACCACCGGCCAGTCTTCCTAATTGTGGAAAATGAACTTGTCAAGGAGAGCAGCACTCTCTCTAGGTGGAACTACAAGAAGGCAGACTGGACAATGTACCAGCACCGTACTAGTATACTGGCTAGAGATCTGACTGTAGACAAAGACATCAATAAGCTAGTTGATGAATTCAGCAGATGCATATTACAGGCTGCTCGTGAAACAATACCTAGAGGGGCTCGTAAGCACTACAAACCATATTGGAATAGTGAACTAGAGCAGCTGCACAACGACGTGGAAACATCTCGAAAACAGGCAGAGACCAGTCCATGCCAAGAACACCACAAAACTACCAGCAAGCTAAGGCCAAATTTCAAAGGGCCAAGTTGCAGGCCAGGCGAAGAAGCTGGAAGGAGAAAACCTTGAACTTCGAGAGAGATACAAGGAAACTGTGGAACCTGGTAAAACAACTTAACGATGAAGGTACAAGCCCAGAGAAGCAACAGGAGACTCGTGAGAAACAACACGCAGGACGAGATGGAACCATACCTGAAGTTATGGAGGCACCAATCACATTCAGAGAACTGGAGCTTGCAATATCCAAATTGAAAATGAGAAAGTCGCCGGGAGTTGATGGAGTGTCAAATGAAATGATTAAGAACTTGGGAACCGCAGCAAAAACAAAGCTGCTGCAGATCTTCAATATCTGTTGGAACTCAGGCAGAGTTCCACAGACCTGGAGGGAAGCAATCATGATACCACTCTTAAAACCAGGAAAAGACAGTTCACCTGCCTCCAGGTACAGACCAATCAGCCTTACAAGCTGCCTCTGCAAAACAATGGAACGTATCATCAACCTCAGGCTACAGTGGTACCTTGAAAGTGAAAACCTTCTTGTACCACAGCAGGCGGGCTTTAGGCAGTGTTATTCTACTGAAAATCAGGCAACTTACCTTTCCCAAGAGATTGAAGATGCGTTCCAAGATAAGAAACTGGTACTAGCAGCATGGATAGATCTAAGGAAAGCATTTGACAAGGTTTGGAAAGAAGGGCTTCTGAAGAAACTGAGAAACTGTAGAGTGAATGGTAGGATGTACAAATGGGTGAATGCATACTTGTTTAACAGAAGAGCCCGAGTACAACTAGATGGCCTCAAGAGTAAGAAAGTTCTACTGCGTCATGGCGTCCCTCAGGGAGGGGTTCTGTCCCCCACACTTTTCCTAGTATACATCAACGACCTGGTTGCTGAACTACCACATGGAATGACAGTGGCAATGTACGCTGATGACCTGGTAATATGGTGCGCAGATGAGCATGCAACAGTGGCCACCAAACTGCTACAAAGAGCTATAGATGCCTTAACCTCATGGGCAAATAGATGGTGTGTCAGCATCAACACAGACAAGTGCAGCACTACACTCTTCACCCTCTCTCCCAAACAAAAAGCTGGTGTCATCAAGATAAACGAAGAGCTCCTGAGAGAAGATAAACAACCCACCTATCTCGGAGTTACATTCGATGATAGGCTGACATGGAAGCAGCACATCAACAAGGCAGCAACAAAGGCCAGGAGGAAGTTTGCCATCCTGAGAAAACTAAGTGGAACCACATGGGGAGCCAGCGGGAAAATACTTAGTAAAGTTTACCAGCAGGGCATACTACCACACCTGGAATATGGGTCAGCTGCGTGGTGTCCAGCATCAAACACCACATTACAAGAGCTAGATAAGGTGCAAAACCAGGCGCTTAGGGTCATCGCGGGGGCAATGAAATCAACGCCTATAGTGGAGATGGAGAAAATGGGGAGGATACAAGCACTGCGAGAACGCAGAGACACGAAAGTGCTAACACAGGCAGAAAAGTTCCTCTGTATGCCGAGCCATCCAATGAAGGACAGATTCCAAAACTTAGCAATGGGGCGACTGAAAAGAAGCAGCTTTATCCACCAGGCCAAACGATTTCGTAGACAAACCTCAGACTTGCCTGAAGTTAACAGCCCCCTAAAGTCTGTGCCAGAACAAACCCTTTGGAGAGAGGAGCCTGGACTACCAGTACACATCCAGACAAAAGTGAAAGGAATGTTAGACAGGGATGAACAGAACAGCGTGCAACGTAGGACAGTCACTCTCAGTTTCCTGGATGATGAATACCCACAGGACCTCTGGGTCCGAGTAGACACGGAAGGGTCAGCACAGAATGCAGTAAATAATGGAGGAGCAGGAGTGTACATAGAATACCCAAACAACACTAGGGATACGGTCAAAGTACCAACGGGAAAATTCTGTAACAACTACGATGCAGAAGTCCAGGCAATCAAGGTAGCAACTGAGAAACTACTGAACACCAATCTCGGTCCACAGCCGGTGGTATTCCTGACAGATGCAAGATCAGCACTCCAAGCACTTCAGTCCAGAAAATTGCCAGGTATACAAGCCCTTCTTTCTGAACTGTGCAACCAGTGCAGGGTCGCCATGCAGTGGATACCGTCTCATTGTGGAATACCAGGAAACGAGAGAGCAGACGGACTGGCTAAAGAAGGTGCTGCAGACGAACAACCGGATGTACCAGTTACGTACCATCAGAAGAAAAAGATGATCAAATCAATCAGAAAGCCACCAACATCAACACAGGATGACTACCTAGTTATGAACAGATCAGAACAAATTGTCATTCTGCGCCTCAGAACAGGACACAACCGCCTCTGCAGCCACATGCATACAAAATTCAAAATTGGCAATTCAGCCATGTGTACATGTGGACAGGCACCCCAGACAGCGGAGCACGTACTGCAAGATTGCCCCGAATACGATATATTGAGGCAAAGCCACTGGCCCAGAGAAACAACACTGGAAGCAAAACTATACGGACCTCTGTATGAACTACAAAAGACAGTGAAGTTTATACAAGAAACAACATTGCAGATATAGACAATATATTTCAAGCGAACGAAAGAAGAAGAAGAAGAAGAAACTCTCTGAGATACCCCTGGTCGCATTCTGGATTTCTGTTAAAGACGAGTATTCTGTTATTGCAAAATGAGCTTTAATTATTTAGATGCAGTTTTCTACGTCATATTTATGTGAGTTGGGATTTTCAACACTTACAAGCATTAAAAAAAAAAAAAAGGAAAACCTCTGTGTTGAAGATGAAAAAAGAGTTTTAATTATTTTAAACAATTAAAAGAAAATCGAATTGAGAGTTTTCTTTATTCTGAAGTACCCACGAATTAGTGTATTTTATTTAGTATACATCACTAATTGTTTATTCAGCCGCAAATTTTTGGAAAATTGAAAAGTGTGCCGTGAACACAAAAAAGTTGAGAAACACTGGTCTAGAAGATCTGCTTTTAATATGGAGCTGTTTTCGTCGCACCATTTAGAAACAGTCTGAAGAGTCTCATGTATGCTTTTTAGCCATTTCTTGTCAATCTGATCCAGTTATGTAAATGAGCAAGTCATCGGCAAAAGTTAATGGCTCTCCCAAACACATTGGTTGAATTACAGCTATTTTTGCTGTATAGATGTTAAACTTCTTCTTCTTCTTCCTTGTTCGCCCTGAAAAGGACGGTGGTTGCGTTGTGTCTGTTTACGCCGTAGCTGTGATATCTGCACCTTTCGGTCGACACATCCGACTTCAGCACGGCATTTTTGGGACCGGGTTTGCCTTCCCTCTGCGATCCGTACTCGCTCAGCCAGACTGCACTGCTGCAGACTGTTTCCAGGACCACCACGTGGAGGTGGAGTACGGTCTTGACCAGCTCTGGTTCGCTGATCCTGATGCAAGCAGTCAAGCTATGGGTATTGGTTCTGATGTCCAAGTTCCCAAGCGAAATGCAACTGATCTATCCATTAAAGCAGCTTCTATCCACCTTGTTAGCAAAGTTTTACACCACATGCAATTACAGTCTATTAAGCTGGCAATGTCCACACTGTTGTAAGCATCCTCTAGGTCAATTGCCACAGCCACCGTTTTCTTGTTTACCATGGAAACTCTCATGTACATCATACGCAAATGTACCAGCATTGTCCCATGTTACTTTCATTGGTCTATAACTGCCCTGGGTATAAGGGAGATTGTGTGCATTTTCAAAGTGGTTCATTAACTGTCTCACCACTATCTTCTCAAGTAATTTGCTGTACACATTTTGTAAAGTGATGAATTGATAGCTGCTGTGCATTGTGGGGTCTTTACCAGGTTTAGGAAGTGGCCCTAGCCAGTCTTCAGACACCTCAGCATTCTGTATGCTGTTGTTGAAAACCCTCACTACATTCACAATGCTAGTCTCATAAAGCGGTTGATACTGTATACCATCAGGACCTAGGGCAGTGTTTCTACTAGTTTTTACAGTATACATAGTCTTCTTCAGATGAGGTCAAAATATATCTAGCCTCTGATGTCATTTTCCCGTATACGGTTCTTAATCTCGACGGGCAGCATTATCACCCTTATCCATCTGAGTAATATACCGACTAATGCATATCTTTTTTCTTCATCGGTCTTTAGACTTATTCCTGTGGAGTTCGAAATATTGGGTATTTGCTGGCTTATATTTATAAGACCACCTAAAAACTAGCAGGAGGGGCCTAAAAAGAGGAACGTGGAACGTTAGAACTCTAAACGGAGGAGGAAAGCTGGACAATCTCATTTTAGAGGCAACAAACAGGAAACTTGATATACTGGAAGTTGCGGAGGCAAGATTATTAGATACAAGCTACATAAAAAGAGACTAATACACGCTTATACACTCAGGAGGGGAAAAGCACGAAAGAGGGGTAGGAATTTTAATAAAGAAGAAATTAGAAAAATACGTATGTGGATACTGGACACACAATGACAGAATGATGTTACTGAAAATGAGAGCAAAGCCATTTGTCATATCAATCTTACAAACATACGCGCCAACTAAAGATCACAGTGAAGAAGAAATAGAGGAATATTATGAAGAGCTACAACACAAACTTAAACCAGTAAAATCTACAGATGTGTTGATAGTAATGGGTGATATGAATGCAACATGGTGATATCACGAGAAGAAAGAAGACATAAGATTAAGCTGGGAGAACAGGTCCTGGAGCAGGTAGACTACTTTAAATACCTCGGAGCTATTATTGACCGAAAGGGAGGCATCAAAGAAGAGTTGGCCACTCGAAAAGCAGCAGCTGGGAGACTTTTTCAGGCCATAAATCGAGGATTCCTCAGCAAGAGAGAGGTTGGTAAGAAAACGAAGATGGCTGTATACCGCTCCACCTATGTCCCAGTCTTGACATATGGATGCGAGTCATGGGCAATGACTACAACCCACAAAAGCCAGATCCAAACCTCAGAAATGAGGTATCTGAGGAAGGTGGTTGAAGTAACAAGAAGAGACATGGTACGCAACCAGACGATACGTCAAGGCCTTAAATCCCACCCCCTGCAGACCCAAGTAGAACAGTCCCAACTAAGATGGTTTGGCCATGTCTGCAGAATGGGAGAAGATCGGCTACCACGACAAGCATGGGAAACAAAGAGCCAGGGATCCAGACCCCCAGGAGACGACCCAGAGTCCGCTGGGAGGACAACATTAGACAATCTTTGAAGGACCGAGGACTAGAATGGAACCAGGCCAGGAGGAAGACAGCCGATAGGATAGTCTGGCGCTCTCTCTTCCAAACCTCTACACCTCACGGTAGAAGGGGAACGACTAAGTAAGTAAGATATGAATGCAAAAATAGGAAAAGGAAAATACAAGAAAATAGTAGGACAGTAAGGACAAGGGAAAAGAAATGATAGAAGCGACAGACTTATCCAGTTCTGTGAAGAAAACCAGCTGGTCATATGTAACACCTTTTTTGAACACCACCCAAGGAAACTATACACATGGAAAAGCCCAGGAGATGTAACAAGAAATCAAATTGACTATATCATGATAAAACATAGATTTAAGAACAGTGTCACAAGTGCAAAGACACATCCTGGCGCCGACATAAATTCAGATCACAATCCGGTCGTCATCAAAGTAAATATAAAGCTAAAAAGAGCAGGAAACAGAAAAAAGGAGGAAACCCAGATAGAAATATCAGCACTAATACAACCAGATATAAAACAAAAATATCTTGTTGATGTCAAAAATAAGTATGAACAGTTATTGACAGAAAGCATGGAACAGTACAGAAGAGAAAACCCAGAAGAAAAAGTAGCCGCAAAATGGGAATGTTTAAAAACAAGCATACAATCAGCAAATGCACCTAAAGAAGAAAAAAAAATCAAATTTGGATGACAGATGACATCTTGAATAAAATGGCAGAAAGAAAGAAAGAGCAAAAAACACTCCAGAATATAAAACATTAGACAATGACATATGTACTATATGTGTAGACAAGCAAAAGAACGGTGGATAGAAACAAAATGCAAGGAAACAGAAGGCCCAAACATTCTCAGATCAGAAGTAGAGAATGCCATTCATATGATACAAAAAGGAAAATCAGCAGGCATGGATAACATAAAAATTGAAATGATAGAAGCCTTGGAGAGCTTTGGTATAGATACAATTACAGAAATATGCAATGATATATACAATACAGGATATATACCACACGACATGAAGACATCAGTTTTTATAACATTGCCCAAAAAACCTAATGCAACAGAATGTTCAGACTTCAGAACAATCAGATTGATGAGTCATGCAATTAAGATACTGCTCAAAATCATTCAGGAAAGATTAAAAAGTAAGGTAGACAGTGAAACCCGAGAAGAGCAGTTTGGTTTTAGACGGAACAGTGGAACAAGAGAGGCAATATTTTGTACAAAAAAGTATGTACATGTGCTTCATTGACTATAAGAAGGCTTTTGACAGAGTCCATCATGAGAAAATAATTGAATGCCTCGAAGACATAGGTATTGATGGAAAAGACGTTACTCAGTAACCTTTACTAGGAGCAAACTACTACAGTAAGATTTGGAAGGAATTATTCACCAAACATAGACATAAAAAGAGGTGTCAGACAAGGTTTTGTGCTGTCCCCCTGCCTATATAATTCATACACCGAAAAAAAATTTCAAACAGATACAGGAAATACCAGGACTGAACGTCGGTAAACATCCTTAGATATGCAGATGATACCGTGTTGTTAGCTGAAAGTGAACAGGAGTTACAAAAACTAGTGAAGCAAGTGAACAGTAAAAGTCATGAATATGGATTGGACATTAATGTTGAGAAAACAAAAACTATGATAATATAATATGATAATAGCCGCCATTAAAAACGCATCGAAATCGTGACATGTTTTCACTGTTGAAATGTTTATGCAAGTGAGCGATTTTCAAACCCCGAAAGTGTGCAAGTGATGAAGTTCATGTATTCCCACTTTACTGTCGATGTGATGTTTACTTCAAATTTTGCGTGCTTCACGTGCAAAACAAGGCTTTTGATAAATTCTGGCTTTATTTAAAGTCGAATCACATTGAAATTTGGCACACGCATTAGTCAAGTTTCAGCGAGTAAAACGCCATTATCTGTTTTCATCGAACGAAAGTCTGTTAATGTTTTTGTCATGCCTCGACTGTCGTCACAAGAGCGATGGCAAGCTGTTGGTATGCTCAGCAGTGGAATGGCGACCAGAGAAGTTGCCAGACATTTCAATTGTGACCAGTCCACTATAGTGAGGCTGAACCAGCGATTTCTGGCGACAGGTACCACCAATGACCGTCCCAGGCTTGGTCAACCTCGTGTAACAACACTAGCTCAAGATCGCCAAATTCTATTGTTACATCTCCGCAATCGCTTCCAAACAGCAACTCGGACAGCAGCTCATACACCTGGCACTCGGAGACTTGTCAGCGCAAACACTGTGCGACGGAGACTTCGCGCCGCTGGCTTGCAAAACAGACGTCCCAACATCGGTCCTATCTTTAATATTCGTCGTCCAAGGGCGGGATGGAGATCAACAATGTTCTCCGATGAAAGCCGGTTTAATGTCTATTTTGCTGATAGAAGAAATCTTGTACTGGATTGGCCTGCAAACTCTCCTGACATGAATCCGATTGAACACGCATGGGATGAACTGAACAGAAGGGTCCGCCAGTATGACATCAACAATGTGAATGATCTCGAGCGAGCACTCATTGAAGAATGGAACGCCATACCCCAAACATTTTTCGAGACACGCTGCAATAGCATGAGACGCCGATGCCAAGCCTGTATTGATGCTGTAGGGGGTCATACACGGTATTAATGATGGCTGTGACTGAATGACAGTGAGTGCGACTTTTGTTTTTACACCTAGGGTTGACAACTGCTTAGGAGCCGGTTCTGAATTGTCTCATGTTTAATAATACAGCAAATTTGGGTTAGTAAACGGATCAGAAATGTAAAATCGGTGGTTTCATTTATTTTAAATTTAGCACAACGAGTTGTGGTTCATAAACTAATGCGATGCGTTTTTAATGGCGGCTAGTAGAATAATGGTGTAACCGCGTATACCGTGAGTTTTCAGATATAGACTATATTAACATAAAATAAATTTTTATAGAAACAGAAGATAAAAGAAAATCTCAACGCAGATGTTTAATTAAACCAGGTTAGCTTCGAAACGCCACGCATTATTTTAGGCCAAGCTTCGCTTCGAAACGCCAAGCATTAATTAGGGTAGCTTCGCTTACGCCAAGCATTGGTCACGTGATTTCCCACCAATGGTTAAGCTCAGTCCTTTTTTTCTTCCCCCGGAATGAACGAGAGATGAAGCCATTTTTTTTAATCAGTAATGAATTTAGAGCGGTCGAGACAAGACGTAATTCTCTTTGCTCAGTGATATTCTATAGAGGAGATTGACTTCGCACAATTAAAGCAACTGTGTAACTTGAAATGTAGAATGTTATATTTTGTGAATTCACGAGAAACGTAAGTAGTGCTAAGAATTGCATGCAATAACTGTTAGAGCCCACAGTCATAACTGAAACGGAGCTACGCTCGAAAACTGGGTAAAGAATTGTAAACCCAGGCATATATCTGAACCTTTTACCAAGAATGAAGGTCCTTAAGCTGAGAGAAAGTCAAACTAAGGAATACTAATGAATAAGAGAAAGTTTGGCTCTTCATTGAAATGAAGAGATAAGAAAAACGTGAAATCTAGACCACATTAACAAATAAACGAAGGAACACTAGAAGGATAGAGGAGCCACGCCATGTTTTAGCAACTTGAAAAGATTACGAGATGCAATAAGGAATATTGCATCATTAAAATAATGCATTGACTTTTTATGCTTGTTTATTAAATGTCAACATGCTATTATGCAAATTTGGTGTGGTTACCATTTGACTTAACCCAGTTCTTGTTGGAAATTGAATAAACATTTGTTTCATTGAACACAAATGCTGTTGACGAATCATATGTTTGCAGTTAGCCATCATACAAATTATTAAAGGATCATGCCAAAGCTAATCGTTGCAGGTGCAACACAAATAATAACCATATGCTCTAAAAATAAAACATCATAGAGGATTGTCCCCGAACCTGGTAAATTCCTGTAAGTCTGTAGAGAGAAATCATCACCTCTAGCAGGCTAGCTAGTAATCAAAATCTAATACTCTCGATTCAAAACAGCAATCCCCACTACCCTACCCGGCCACACATCTCAATTTGGTGCCGTATGACCAGTCCTCTAAAAAAGAGCAGAAGCGAAGATGGATCAATTAATGGAAAATTTTCAACAGCTTGGTGTGGACCAACAACAACAACAACCACAGAACCAACCTGTAAATGCACAACCGTTGCAGCCCCCAGTCAATCCAAATATGGAGGAACCCACATTGATAGCGCTACAGCGCCTTACTGAGAACTTAGAAAAGAATAGCAATTATGCAAAATTATCCCAAGTTAGGTCCATAGTACAACCATTCGAGGGAGATAAGAAGAAATTCAGGAGATGGTTGGCCGACATAGACAAATTTGCGGCAATAGCAGAAACAACAAATGATGAAGAGAAAAAGAAAATCGCTCTGTTAGGTTCTGATTCGTACGTGACTGATTTTTTAAGAAGGAGGTCCCAGCAGTACCCCACAGAAACCTACGAGTCCTTAAAGAAAGAGCTCACCCAGAGATATGGGGAAATAATAGACAAAATGCATGCTTGGTCAGTCCTTAGAAGCATGAAACAGGAAAGAGATGAATCGGTACAACTTTTTGGAGATAGATTCCTCAATATGGCAGAAGAGGCGTTTTGCGGAGAAATCCCTACCACACCTGATGTAGAAATACAGTTAGTGGGGATATTTGCCGATGGCCTTAGGGCAGAAAATATCAGAAGGCATATCATTAGAAAAGACACCAAGACCATTGCTGAAACAATCCAAGCAGCAATACAGGAGGAGAATCTTCACCGAAGGTTCCAACAAAGAGCAGTTAGGGAACCCCGACCACAATATAGGGACTATAATGAGCATGAGCCTATGGAAGTTGACCATGCCAGGAGGCAATGGACTCACCCACGACAACGAGATCATAGGCCCCGCAATTATAGACCCCCCACACAGAGGCAAAACGACGTCAATAATGTCAATCCGAACGGATGCTTCACATGTGGTAGGCTTGGACATGGTTACAAGTCCTGTAGAGCAAATTACAATAATGCACCATCCAGAAGAGGAGGTTATCAACCACAACAACCCGCATCACCCCCACGTGATTACACTAGAAATCAGTATACCAGAGGCACACCTCAACCCCTCATGCGTCAGGGAAACGGCCGCGCCACTCACTAAACAAGACTGTTAGTGAGGGCAACAATCACAGAAAATGGTCTAAAACAAAAGAAACAACACAGAATAGAAATTGTCAAGTAGGCCCATCCGGAAAAATACAATATGAAGAAATGTTGCATGATGGAACTAAAATACATCCGGACCCCAGTTCATGCATCATGTCTATACAGGGCCAACAATATAGGGCACTGGTAGATACAGGAGCATCCATCAGCCTTATTAGGTTCCAGCTGTTCAAGAGGATCCAACACTTAGTACGATTTCAACCGTCCAAAACACACCTAGCTTCAGTCACGGGACAAAGACTAAATTCAGTTGGGACAGCATGGCTAAAATTTTCCTTAGGCGAAACAAATTTTGAACACCCATTTGTCATTACTAAAGGAATGTCTAGAAATCTTATCCTAGGGAGAGATTTTTTTAACAAACACAAAGTTCGAATATACTATGACCTCCACAAAATCAAAGTCAACAATACGTACATAGATCTCCAGGACGATATCCACATAGCGTCTTTAGTAAGGATTACAGCTCCCATAACGGTGGCTCCAAACTCCCTGGTCATAGCAAAAGGCAGAGTAAAAAATTCTGAGTACATAACACCAGGGCAATCAATTCAAGTACAGCCCCTAGCAGAAGAAAGCATTATTGATGACCCATTGTTGCAAATTACAGAGGGAATCGCTGAAGTCTCGAAGTCCAGAGATTTCCCCATCATGATATTGAATATGTCAGGAAAAACTACCACTATAAATAGAGGCACAGTTGTAGCGCAAGTGGATACGTCAACAATAAGACAAACCAAAACCAATAGAGACCATCCACAAATTGTCTCAACCACTCCCACTGGACATAATGCACGAAATCGCAGTACAAATAACCATAGTACACGGAAAGTAAACAGTTATAAGGCTTATGCAGAAAAAGGCAGTAACATCAGTCACAGTCATGTTACACCACAGCATACCCTACCCAGATGGCAGAAACGAACCAGTCCATACATAAGAAGAGAAAGGCCACAGTATGAAAATGACTATAATTACTCATTCTTGCGCCCCAGCACACCAAGAGAAAAGATGAAGTGCTGTATATCACAGAGTAACAGAGAAACAGAAATTGTCTTGCCAGGAGGATATCCAAAGCGACAAGACAGTGATACATGCCCCATGGAGTATCAATATAACTCAAAAACAGGTGGATATGATAAAGTCCCAAAACCAATTGAAATTTCCGAAGAAAAGGAAGAATTCTTATATGACTATACCACAGGAGGATACTATAGCAGCAAAGTTGGAAACAGAAAGAATGAAAAATTTTCGCCCAGGGAAAGAAGACAGCCCTATAGCACAAACAGAAGAAATACAGTAACGTACGCGGATAAGCGCAGTTACGACAGAAATAATCAGAAAAAATGGCACAACAACGACTACCCCAGAAATATAATAAAAAATGAATATACAGTAAATGCAGTGACAAATGGAAATGCACACAGTACATGGCAGAGGAGACAGTACCAAGCACAGCCCAATGAACGGCAAAGAACTACGCAAAAGAAAGCCACATACCAGGAGCAGAGATTTTCACAAGATGCAAGAAAAAATGTCCCAAAATTATGGGAATGAAACGGAGGCATCAAGACAGACCAGAGATATCATAGCAGATCATAAATACAGAGAGAGAATAGCTCAGTTACTTGCAACCCTGAATGCCACAGAAGATAATAAGCAACGTTTGAAAACGTTTGTAGAAAAGCACCAAGATGTATTCGCACTCAATGACATGGAATTAGGCAGAACTAACACTGTCACAATGGACATTCAAACAACCACAGAGGAGCCAATACATATGCAACCCTATCATACGCCCTTGAAAAATAGAGAACTCGTGGAAAGGTCTATAAATGAAATGCTACAGGCAGGAATCATCGAAAGATCCCGTTCCCAATGGTCCTCACCCATAGTGATCGTAACAAAGAAAGACGGCTCCAGTCGCTTTTGCTGCGACTACCGTGCCCTTAACAAAATCACAAAAGTCATTTCCTACCCCCTCCCCAGGATAGACGATCTACTTGCGACGTTAGGAAAGTCTACATACTTTACCACACTTGATGCAAGGTCAGGCTTTTGGTGCATCCCCATGACACCTGAGGCAAAACAGAAATCCACATTCTGTTCACATATGGGAAGCTTTTTTTTTGGAATGTTATGCCATTTGGTCTAAAAGGATCTCCAGCAACATATATGTCACTCATGGATGAAGTGTTAAAGGGTCTACATCCATTTGCCCTGGCATACATAGACGATATCCTGATACATACCGCAGGCACGATGGAAGACCACCTCCGCAAGGTTGAAACAGTGTTTGATAGACTCAGGCATCACCAAATAAAGTTAAAACTGTCGAAGTGTGAGTTTCTAAAGACAGAAACAAAATATTTAGGCTTTGTCATCAATAGACATGGCGTCAGACCTGATGAAGATAAAGTCAAAGCCATAAGAGAAATGCCTAGCCCCAAGACGGTGAGACAAACACGCTCATTTATTGGTACAATAGGGTACTATAGACGCCACATCATCAATTTCTCCAGAGCAGCAGAGCCTTTGATAGCCCTTACCCGCAAGTATGCACGCTTCAAATGGACAGAAGACTGCCAGAGATCCTTTGAGTATCTAAAAAATGCCCTAACCACCATCCCACTGCTTGGACATCCAGATATTTCTCAGCCCATGATACTATACGCCGATGCCTCAGATAACGCAATTGGTGCTTGTTTGGTCCAACCTGTACTAGAAGATGAAACACCCATCCTACCAAACATTCCAAATGAGAAACCCATTGCATTCCTATCCCACGCATTGTCAAAGTCACAAAAACGGTGGACCACCACTGAGAAAGAAGCATATGCTATTCACTATGCAGTACAAAAGTTTGACTTTTACGTCAGAGGAACTAAACTCATTATAAGAACTGATCATCAACCTTTGGTTAACTGGCTCACCAAAACACAAGAACAGCCAAAGAAGTTACAGACATGGGCAATGAATTTACAGTCCTACGACACCACCATCGAACATATCCCAGGCGAAATGAACACCTGTGCAGACCTCTTATCCAGGATTAAATATGATGATGAAACCGAAGTGAAAACAATTAGAGTCAAAAATGATGGCACATCCTCAGAGATTGACGATAATGCTAAAGAAATTAACGAAATTACTTCACCAGGTCGAAGAAGTACCTCAGATTCCGCCACTCAAGTAGAAGAAGAAAGCCAAGAGATGTTTGACATGAGAGTAGAACAAGCGAAAGATGCAGAAATTGTCAAGCTGCTCACATACGTGAAAGAAAACCCAACAAAAAGTAAAGATTTTACAGTACACCCAACGGATGGAATTCTATACTATATTGATCAGAAACAAGAAGGGACACTAAGAAAAGTCATTCCAGCACATCTAGTCCCAGAAGTATTGCTACAGTTTCATGATAACAACGGGCACATGGGAAGAGACAAAACAATTGATGTCATAAAGAAAAGGTATTATTGGCAAACTTTCTACAAGGACATTACAGAATATGTAGCCACCTGTAGAACATGTAAATTGAGAAACATGAAGCCACATTTAATTCCCCTTCAAGAAATGCAACCTTCCCATTACCCCATGCAAACAGTGAGCATTGACTTATCAGGTCCTTACCCACTCACCCAATCAGGCAACAAATACCTCCTGCACATAGTTGACCAATACTCTGTTTGGCCAGAAAGTTACCCACTCAGTGATGCCACATCGCAGTCCATCACGCAAATTTTTTTACAAGAATTCATTCCCAGGCATGGCTGTCCAAAACGAATCATTTCAGACAACGGTAAACAGTTTATAGGTAACCCATTTAAAGCCACCTTACACCAGCTGAATATTGAGCATACTACTACAACTTATTATTGCCCAAATGCAAATGGCAGAAATGAACGCATGCATGCCACCCTACATGATATCATTAGCAAATATATCAAGGGGAATCACCAATACTGGGATCTATACATTAACCAAGCTCTTGAAGCCATCCGAGTAAACGTGAATGATACCACAGGAATGTCACCATTTTTCATGCTATACGGAAGAGAACCAAATTTTCCGTTAGACAACCTACTTCGCCCACAAAGAAAATACATGGGAGAAGACCCCGTCGAAATAATCCTTCAAGAAAAGTATAAAGCTCACCAGATTGCACAACGAAATACGCAGAAGGCATTTCACAAGAAACAGAAACAACATGATAAATCAGCCAAGCTACCAACGTACAAAATAGGAGACAGAGTATACTACAAGAAACATGTACGCAGTTCAAAATTCGATGACCGATGGTTAGATGGCTACAAAATCATGAAACAAACTACGCCTGTAAACTTCATTATTTGGAATGAAGAGAAACAACACCAAACAAAAGCTCACGTAAAACAAATAAAAATTGATAATCACCGGCCCATTCCGCCTCTGACGACAAATACAAGACCAGTCAGAAAAGCCACCCTAAATTATAATCCATCCAGCACAGATTCGTCTGACATATCAGAGTCAGAGACGACAGACTCTGAATTTTACCAAGACGACCACATACCCAGACCACCCACAGATGAAATACATCGAGCAAGACAACAACGAGACTCGTCCGAAAGCGAAGAAGATATCCCACCACTTGAATTACGTAATAGACTACAAGACAGAGACCTGCGCATTAGAAATGAAGAAATCATGCCACAGACGTCACACGATGACAACACGAAAACACCTTATATCCACACTCAAACTTACTCCCACAGTGATAAATCGTCAGCTGATACCTATCACACCCCCAGTTCAGGCAGTTCTAGTTTTAACACTAGTGAAAACCAAACACTGCTATACCACAAGAACAAGATTGCTCGTTCAAAACAATCAGATCCTGAAGAAACTATACCCAAGCAGATTGTTGAACCATATACCAGCGATCTTTATGGAGACGAAACAGAACAAGACAGCATAGCTTTGTCAGACCCCAACGAACATAATGACAGAAAAATGGTAGAATTATACCAACAAGAAACAGACATTGATACAGCTAGTTCCATTGAAACCAGTGATGCGGATAGTACATTATTTGTACCAGTCAGCTCCAGCGTCAAACGCGCCTATAAAACAGAATCTGATGACTCAATCCCTAGCAACAAAATTCCGCGTATACAGCACAACTATATCAGACGAAAGATTCTGAAGAAACGCAATCATGTTCCAAAACCAAGCCGAGAAGTGTTAGCCTCATCTCAACTAGTCAAAAACAACAGTGTGCAAATTACTGTGCCCATTGTAACCGGTGCTAACGTTCAGCACAACCAGGTCAGAAGAAAAATCAAGGCGAAACATATACCTGCCTCAAAACCAACAGATGGTCCAGCCATACAAACCCTAACCACAGTAAAGCCATCACCGCATTCGTCAACATCCTCGGTGCCCCAACAATCAGCAAATGCAGTGTCGTCGCCTACCACACCAGTCACCACTGCTACTCAGTATGATCCTCGCCTAAGCAGTCGGGACATTGCAAGGTTAGAGATGGCAGAGAAAATGTCAGAGAAACTGAAGGAACTACTAAAGCTTTGCTGAGACACGCCCCTCGAGTCTTCAATGTACATGCCATCCCATGTACGGCCACCGCGAATGTGCACTTACGTTTAACAATGTACTAACTCTCCCCATGTACTTTATTTTCAGCTTCTGACAGTTCAAATGACTTGCTTCCAGACTAAGATGTCAAAAGCCTCACTGAGAAAGTTATTTTTTCCAGCCTTAGAATACGGATGCCCAGAAAGAAATCAAGACCAGCACACGGAGGATTTTCTTTAGATAGCATAATTGTGAAAATAAAAATGTTAAAACAATTGATAACACACGGTGTTACGAGTTTACAGACACCCTTATTTAGTTACATACATTCTCTTAATATTTAGAATGTTACACAACTTTACCTATAACACATGTGTCACACTATTCTGTTGTAACATTCATCTCCACTTTTGTAACTGATCATATTCCACGCTCCATTCACCAGCATTTTCATGCAGACACTTTACACCAGTAGTTTTTTTTTTCTTACCTCATACTAATATTTCTTTGATCTATATTATGCTAAACTCCTTGATATCTGCCACCTTGATCAATCATACTGTTCCTACTATAATATCTCTCAACAGCACATAATTCATACCCAAAACTAGTATGGTAGGTTATGCTATTTTTCTCCACAGGATTATTTCAAATGTACATTATTATTTTAGACCCAGATGTATATTAGTACTGTCAAAAATTTTACTGCCTATCACAAATACCCCAATGACATTTGCGCATGCTGAATTTCTGCAAATGAAGAATCCCTTGAGAGCATTAGTATATGCTAACCCCAGATTGAACAAATTGCACCTATTTGTTGATGATGCCTTTGCCCATGTTAAAGAAATAGCATTTGCACATGCTGACCTAGCAAATGAAATACCCCATTACCGCATGATAACCACTAATGACACATGAGATGAAGAAGCAACTGGTTATGTATGATGAAGATGCCATTTTATATTAAGGTGAAACTTTATGTTGTCACAGCTGAGATTTTGTTGTAAGGTTTATGCACAAAATCCCCCACATTAACATTGGAGGAGGAATAATCTTAGTCTTTCGTGGTTACGAGATAAGACAAGGATATAATAGAATATTTGATGAATACCATGGAAAAAAAATCAGAGCAGATGATTGTTGCACATACGAGGACCATATTTGAAGTCATTATTGAAGGATTATCAGTAGACAAGAGACACAAATGAATTATGATAATCCCATGGAACCACAGGTACTAAGGACACAAAATGGAGATTAAATAATGGAGAAAAAAAAAAATAATGACTGAATAATTGCTACGCCCAGAGGTAAAGGAAATAGAGATGCATCCGCATTTTGGAGAAGATATCTCCTTGATTTTTGCTTATTGCCTTTGTAATATGAACATTGTTGTATAACAAATGACTATTCCTTATCACGAATTACAGAATGTTGTAAGATAGTTGGAATAAATTGACAATTTAAAATACTCATAACATACCCAGAATTACAGGAGAGAAAATAAATAAATGATTGATGAAAGTGGACACACTGAGATTTGCTCACCCCGAGGATATTGAAAAAAAAAAAAAAATAATAATAATGTTATCCCAAGGACAGACATGTCACAGATATACCATGGAGATACTATAAAAAAAAAAAAAAAAAAAAAGAATATCTAGATTAGAAATGCAGCAAACTTGCTCAAGGACACCATGAAATAGACCCCCGCCCCACACTTAAGATAACTGACGGATGAGATTTTTGAATTATAAGTACCATAAGTCACCCATCTGGCTGTAGTCAGCGGATGTTACAGGCACCACATAACTCTGACTAACCCTCGACCAGCGAAGGCAGAGTTGGTGTCGAAATTTTGCACATATGTAAAAAGACATGTTGTTATTCATGTTTTAGTAAAGTCTAGACATTTATGTTAATAGTTCTATAAATGATTAGTTGATATATTGATGATAAATATTCGCAAATATAGTACATGGACAATTAATAAGGATATATTTCCAGTACAGAATAAGAGGAATAGGAAGGATCCACATTTTAAATATTGGAGCACCATGAGCGAGGAATTGGACTTATAAAGAAAATGGAAATGGTACACTGTATGCAAGGATAACCAGAAATAATATGGATAAATAGTAGTCAGAGTGCCAGGAACTTTGTCTTACGAGAATATTGTAGATTCCTCACGATCAATTGATTATTTTCTTCCTTTCTATGTCACAATTTTTTTTGAGTGATGACCCCAAAATTTTTTTTTTCATCTCATATTGTCAAACAGTTCTTACATCTCAGTTGATAGTTCCATAAATAATTGTTTGATGTGTTTTGCATAAAGGTATTGCTAGATAAGGTACATAGGGAGTTACTAAGGATGAATTCTCAAGATAACAGGAGGACTAGAATAGATACAATGATATTGGAACACCATAAATGATACATTGGTGTTATAAAAAAAAAAAAAAAAAAAGGAGACAAATATAAATTGTATACAAGGATGCCTCGAGAGTCACAACATGGATACATATTGTCAAGAGTATAAGCAGTTGTCTTAAAAGAGAAAATAAAGTAATACGGAACCCAATGTAGAAAATTCATGATGATTTGGAAACTATATTTTTCTTTTCCCTTATATTTCATAATATGATAGTAACACATTCGTCTGTTGGTTGCTGAATAATTTGATGTTTGAAAATTGATGTATGGCAAGTCAAAGAAGATCTTTGAAAAAAAAAAAAAATATATATATATATATATATATAAAATAATATTTCTAGGACAGAGTTCACAGAAAAAAAAATACTGTATTGACAGAAAAGAAGGAATGATTTGAAATAACTGACTAATGGACAGGATCACCACCAGACGTACGGATATTAGAGACAAACATCACATATTTTGAAAAAAAAAAAAAAAAAAAAAAAAATGTAATATAGAACATTTTCTACAGTGACGGACTTAGAACGAATTTATACACTTACCATTTGGAAAATGTCAATAACAAGGAAACATTCAGATAAATAAATAAGGATAAGCCATGAGGTTCTAATGCTTTTATTGTGAAAAATGATTACTTATAAAAATGATGCTAGTTGTATTATCGTCTGATAAATATGCATATTATGTTTAGAGATGTTTTCTACATGTAATAATGAGCAAGTGGCTCATTCACTAGAAAAAAAAAAAAAAAAAAAAAGAAGAAGATGATGATGAGTACCCATGAAAACATTGGCTATTCTATGAAAGTGGATTGCCATTACCATAGGAATTAGAGATTTTGGACATTTCTTGGAATATTGCAGAGTACTTGGGAAATAGAATAAATAAATACGCCAGGAAAAAAAAGATTTGTTAAGTCTTGCAGAATTATATATGGAGTAAATAACAGGAACAGAAAAGAGATAACACCCCCCACCATATCCAAGAGAATGTAATCAACTATATTTTTGAATGAAATGTAATAGATTATGATAATCCAGCCAAGTTCTGCAAATAAGATAGTTTATTTGTTCATTCCCCAGTGTTGCCACTCGTCACATTTTTGTTTTAGTGATGACCTTATGAGTGTTTTGCAGATTTTGTTGGGCAGTGTTGCCAATTTGTAAATTTGGTGAAAAATATTATGATGTGATGAATAAGTTACACTTTTTGAAGTTGATGTCCACTACTAGTTTTTTTTACATAGCAGACGACCTCATATAGACATAGGACCCCAGTATAGGAATTAGATTAAATTTTTTTGGAAATATTTTTGGACTTAGAAAAATTTTTGAACATTAAATTTTTCTGAAAATTTTTTTTTGAACTTAGAAATTATTGGGGATGAATTTTTGTTATTGATAGTACTCAAATGTCTCCCTACGGGATACATTTGCAGGGCCCCGGGATCTGTATGTAACCGCGTATACCGTGAGTTTTCAGATATAGACTATATTAACATAAAATAAATTTTTATAGAAACAGAAGATAAAAGAAAATCTCAACGCAGATGTTTAATTAAACCAGGTTAGCTTCGAAACGCCACGCATTATTTTAGGCCAAGCTTCGCTTCGAAACGCCAAGCATTAATTAGGGTAGCTTCGCTTACGCCAAGCATTGGTCACGTGATTTTCCACCAATGGTTAAGCTCAGTCCTTTTTTTCTTCGTGTAGTGAAATTGACAGAGATACAACGGTAAAATACCTCCAAGGATAACATATAAGGATAAAAAACATAATGCGTAGGCTGCTGATGTACATGATCGCCCAGACCGCGGGTCATCACCCTCCATAAAAATTGACTTGCTAGACAGGCGGGGAACGGCGGATAAAAGGGAAAAAATATGACTGGAAAGATTGCGTGAGACTAGAAAGGCTAAGGAGACGCAATTGGGGGGGATGGAGGAAAGTAAAAATTCACGTCCCCCAAATTGACACGAGGTACGGAATGGACGCTTTTGCGATACCAAGCCCTTGATTTGAATTCAGCGGCTAAACGCAGATGTTCGAAATATTACAAAAATTAAAAAGTAATTTTTTCTTAATATTAATGTTAGGAATATAAAAATTAGCTGGCCGGATGGCCCATTCAGAGCAGTGAACTAATATGTTCTTACTTTTACAGACGGATAGATAATATTGAAGATAATGACAAAAGACAGTGTTGTTCACATCATCGACAGACTGTATTGAATCTAAAAGTGTCGCTAATTGCACACAAAAACACGACCTCGAGACGCAGGTGTTCAAATCTACGTAGTATGGAAGAGAGGGGTTTTGGGTGGTAGCTGTGTCTAAAAATAACTTTTAACGACAAAATTTTGGAGGGGAGAGAAAGGTTGGTTCAAAAATCGAGTACATTTTTGTAGAAACACAAGTAGAGACGGACAGACTAACAGATAACCATCCATACTTGACTGAAGCATGACTGAAATGACTTTAGGGTAGGAAATTTGAATTTAAAATAAACCTAGGCAGTGATTGGCCACAGACAATCATATCATTAGCGCTCAGACGCGAAAGTGGGGCCATTCTTCAATAGTTGTTCAGTGATAGACACAGATTTTAAAGTGTGGTGATTTCCATATGAAAGAACGTGAAAGAAGTTTAGGGACGCCATACTATAGCCAGCAGCTCAGCTGAGTTTTGCTAGCAATTCTGTGTTATTTATTCATAATCTGGTAAGATTGAAATTATTTCCTTATATATTTTGAATATTGTTTCATGTTTGAGTGATTTGATACTGCCATATCGAAATCTAGCCTTACAAACAAGTAGGGATTTGCTCTAGACCCCCCGCCCTAGTCAGGGTCTAGGGACCAACAATGTACATAAACTCCAGCAAGGATTATGCAAGACAGATCAAGTGTTGAGAATAATGAAACATATTACCTATCCTCTTTTAGGGCAGAAAACTAATAAATATTTTTCAGAATCTATAGTCTGGGAGGATCTATCTGATGTAAAACCACCATGGTAAATGTGCTGTTTGGTCAGAGAGATCTGACCTGTCTGTATGATGTGGTTGTTGTGTCAGTGTTGTGTCCAGACGTGGGTAGAGAATAGATTTTGACACATGGCCCATACTTTGATTGCAGAGCTGTGAGTTTCTGTTGTCAACAAAGCAGTGTCTATTCAGTTGGTGACTTTACTCGAGTGTATCTGTGCAGTACTTGTGACAGAGACCACCATTATTGCCCGCCAGCACGGAGAGGTGGGACCACCTGATTTCAGCACCAGAGCTACAACTACAAGATGAGTGAGCCTCTGGTCTGCTGGACATTCACCAACGCTGTGTAGTTACTAATACCCCCATAAAAATTCCCACCATTTTCTGGACACTGTGTAGTCAATATAGACAGGTGTGATGAGGCCACCCCCAACAGCACAAACAGTAACTATCCTCCCAAGTAGATGACTACTAGAACATTTTAATAAAACTAACTAGTATAGTACATATATATGTACAATATTGCATTTATGATATAATATTCCATGCATTTCTTTCATAATCTCTAAATCCTTTTAAGTTCTGGTCAACCTAAAAAATTGATCCAGAACAAAATAAATGTAATATAATTTTATCAAAAATTTTACACACGTGAGTTAGTTCAGTGTATTTTAACATTTAATAATATTATTAGTCTTGTTAAATATCTGTGGGTATATCTATAACCTATTACACCACACTACATATCATAACCCTAGACACTTTACGTAGCCACATTCATTAAAAAAAAATAAGTGTGAGGTCGTAGTGGTAGCAAGAAAGGCCTTCTGACAATTCACAACTACATTTTATCTCAGGAGCCATCACAGCTGGCCTCATACAATTACATTTAGTAATATCACCATCATACAATACCATCAAACACCACTACATATATTGGGGGCTCGTCCGGGATAATTAGCCCAACAGTAATATTAGGATCTCCTGGTGGGAGAAATAAAAGTAGGGAAATAAATTGTAAAATTCCCTTTAAAATTAAAAGTGTCCCTGCAGATAAAAGTTGGTGAATCTTCACAGCCAGTAATAATTAATTAGTTAACTGGTTAGTTAGAATTGGTTAGACTATAGTCATAAGAAGTACTTAGTGTATTTACTGGTTAGAGATTTATCTTGTATATTATTATTATATTGTCTAAAAAGTATGGCGGAGCTGGCAAAATTTAGATCAGCTGCTGTGCTCACCGCGAAGGAGATGGGAATGGATGGTCAAATTTTAATTCAATACGTAACGGCTGAATGTGATAAATATATTGAACGGGAAGAAAGGAGATTAGAAAAAGAGGCTGAAAGAAAATTGGAGTCTGACAGGTGGGTTGAAGAGAAGAAGTTAGAGGCTGAGACTAAGAGGTTGCAGATTGAGGCTGACAAAGAGGCAAAGGCATTGGAGGCCGAAGAAAAACGACAGCAAAGGGAGGCAGAAGATAAAAAGGCCGAAAGGGAGGCAGAAGATAGAAGGTTGCAAAAGGAGCACGAATTACGACTAAGGGAGCTGGAATTACAAGGCCAGGCTCCTGAAAATGGTGCCAGCCCTTTTGCCTCAGATGCTACGCCCAGTCTGGGAGCCTCAAACTCAGCTATGGGGTTTCATTTAGACCATTTTGTTGAAAAAGACGATGACATAGAGGGGTACCTAGGACGTTTTGAGTTATTAGCTACTACATATGGGTTAGAGAGAGAGAGGTGGAGCTTAAAGCTATCACAGGGATTGAGAGGTACTTCTTATGAAGTATTTGCCAAAATGAACAGGGAAGACCAAGACAATTATGACATGTTAAAGCAGGCTTTGTTATTAAGGTACGAGAAGAATGGTGAATTTTATCGTAAGAAATTTAGAAATGCCAAACTGTTGTCTGGGGAGACATACCACCAATTCTCTGCTAGACTAGAAACCTATTTGGAGAAATGGACGGCTCTGGGGAAGACCCAAGATCTTAAAGAAATGATCATGATTGAGCAATTGAGAGAGTCCATGGCTCCAGACATGAGAAAATTTCTCATGGAACAAGGTGCAGAGAAGTTGGGGGAAGTTTTAAATGTTGCTGAGAGGTATCAGGCAGCCCAGGCAGAGGTAAGTGGTGCTAAGAAGAAGCACATAGACAATTTTAAAGCTCCACAGCAATTTAATAAATTTGATACTAGAGAGCAGGGAAATAAAGGTAGGACAAACTTTGAGCGGCCAAGAAATGACTATCGCGACAGAAACTCACAGTTCAATGACCAAAAGTTCAATGAAAGAAAACCGTTGAACCAAGGAAAAAGATGGTGTAAATGGTGCAAGAAGGATAACCATAACACCGAATTTTGTAGAAGGAAACCTTCAAACATTGCTGCAATGAAGTCGGGGACGCAAAGATTAAAGGTTAATCCTAAGGAGCAACAGGAACCTTATCACCCCCCAGTTTGTGAGGATGTTATTTGTAATGGGGTCACCATAAGGTGCCTTTATGATACAGGTTTGGATTATGATTCAGTTGTGAAGTCTAGCCTAGTAGACCCAAGTCAGTATACCACAGAAACAGTGGAAATACAAGGGGCGACTAAGGACATACCACTCATGACACTTCCCATCGCAAGGATAACGGTGAAAACTCGCTATGTGGAAGGAGAAATCAGAGCAGCAGTGATAGATGAACCAATCTACCCTCTGATATTGGGGTGTAGATACGTCTTCTTGGGGAATCCCGAGAAACCTGTGATCATGGCGACAGTGCAGACCAGGTCACAGAAGAAGGAGGAAGAAGGTGAACCTATAAATGCTCATCCAGAGGAGATGAGGAAGGCGCAGGCTGAGGATAGGACACTCAAGCCATGTTTTAAAAAATTGCCCAAATGCCACACACCTCCGAGCAAGGGGGAATATTTCATGAAGAACAAACTCTTATACAGGAAGGCCGGAACTGGAACAAATGGTCATAACCAGCTGGTTCTTCCCACTTCATATAGAGATAAAGTGATGGAACTCGGGCATGCGATTCCCTTCAGTGGTCACATGGGGATCAGCGCCACAGGACAGCGTATAGCTTGTCATTACTTCTGGCCAGGGATAACGGAGGATATAAAAAGATATGTCAAATCCTGCCCAGAATGTCAAAGGGTAGCTCCAAAGCACTGGACTGCTCCTGCAACTCTAGGGGAAATGCCCATAGTGGGAACACCTTTTGAGAGGGTTGCAGTGGATATTGTAGGACCTCTCACTCGGACCAAGAGGAGGAACAGTTACATCCTTACTCTGGTGGACACTTGTTCTATGTGGGGAGAGGCGGTAGCCCTGCCATCAATTGATTCAAAACATGTAGCAGAGGCACTACTTACAATATTTACCCGATTAGGATTCCCGCATCAAATCTTGACGGATAATGGTTCTCAGTTCAAGGGGAAACTAACGGAAGAAGTTTTTAAGCTATTTCAAGCCAGGCACTTTCATTGTAGTCCGTACCATCCACAAGGGAACGGCCAGGTAGAGAGGTTCAACGGGACTCTCATTTCTATCCTGAGAAAGCTGGCACACGAAAAACCGGATCTGTGGGATCAATTCCTGCCCGCCGCATTGTTTGCGTACCGGGAGGTACCACATAGTTCAACCGGGATGGCTCCCGCAACTCTGCTATTTGGGAGACCAATAAAAGGTCCTTTAGAAGCTTTATTAAGGACCTGGACAGATGAGAAGGCGGAAGAGACTGTTACCTCATCGTATCAATATGTGAACGAACTGACCACTCGTTTGAAAGCTGGATGGAAACTGGCAAATGATAATTTGAAACAAGCCAGGAAGAAACATGCAGCATATTTTAATAGGAAGGCAAAGGACAGGGAACTGGCAGTCGGAGAGAAGGTGCTGCTTCTACTACCCGGAAGCCAGAATAAATTACAAATTGGTTGGCAAGGTCCATATACGGTTCTAGAGAAGGTGTCTAGAACAAACTATAAAATTGACAAAAAGGGGAAGGAGAAAGTTTATCATGTAAACCTGTTAAAGAAGTATCTGGACAGACCACTCCAGGAAAGCACCCCCTTATTGACCTTGGCTATTGCAACCCAGATGCAAAAAGAACCACTCACCTCACATGAATACCCATTACATCCTTGTGAAACCGCAGCACAGGTAAAAGTCAGTAAGCACCTGACTAAAAACCAGAGGGAGAGAGTTCAACAGGTTCTGGAGGAACATACAGATGTATTAACAGATAAACCAGGCCATACAAATTTGCTACAGTATGACATGAAACTGGTAGACTCAAACCCAATCTGTATGAGAGCCTATTCTATTCCGTTCGCGAAGGAGAAGGCATTGAAGGAAGAAATAGAGTATTTGTTGAAGGAGGGGATTATTTCGCACAGTGAATCATCTTTTAGTTCTAGTGTCGTTTTGTTGAGAAAACCGTCTGGGGAACACAGACTGTGCATAGATTACAGGAAACTGAATGCTGTCACAGAAGGACAAGTGGATCCATTACCAGACACAAAACAGTTATTTGCCAGACTGAACAAGGCAAAATACTTTTCAAAGGTGGATCTTAGTAAAGGCTATTACCAGATCCCAGTGAAGCCTGAAGTGAGACCTTATTTGGCTTTTAGCACTTCGGATGGACATTATGAATTCAATATGCTACCATTCGGACTGAAAAATGCTCCGAGTGTGTTTTCAAGGATGATGCGCAAATTGTTGGATCCCCTGAATAACCCATGTATCACAAATTTCATGGATGATATTCTCGTCGCCACCGAGACATTTGAAGAACACATTGAAGCTCTGGAGATGTTGTTTGATAGACTTCGGGAGGCGAACTTAACGGCTAGGCCAACAAAATGTTGTATTGGATGCAAAGAGTTGGAATTCTTGGGGCACACTGTATATCAGGGTAATATGACCCCTGATCCTAAGAACTTGGAAAAACTGCAGAGAGCACCTAGGCCACAAACAAAAAAAGACGTGCGATCATTCGTGTCGTTATGCGGATTTTATCAGAAATACATCAAAAATTTTAACGCTATATGTGCTCCTCTGACTGATCTGACTCGCAAGGGACTTCCAGATAAAATTATTTGGACTGCACAATGTGAACTAGCGTTCCAAGAGTTAAAGGAAAAACTCACTAGCAAGCCTATTCTCAAACTGCCTGATTTGACACAGGACTTTGTCTTAAGAACCGATGCAAGTAATGTAGGACTCGGAGGGGCTTTGTTGCAAAGATCATCTTCACCTGATGGGGAACTGAAACCAGTCGCTTATGCAAGCCGCAAATTGAATAAGGCGGAACAAGGATACTCCACAAGCGAAAAAGAATGTTTAGCGTTAATATGGGCAATAAAGAAGTTTCAAATCTATCTGTATGGTAGGACTTTTGTGGTGGAGACGGACCATCAGCCTCTCGTGTTCTTGTCTCAGGCTAAGCATGAAAACGCAAGATTGCTGAGGTGGTCTTTATTGCTTCAACCTTATCAGTTCAGTATCCAATATATCCCAGGCAAATTGAATGTCGGTGCAGATTTCCTCAGTCGGCACCCCTGTGATCAAAATTAGAGTAGCGGCAGACGTGAGGAGTAATTTTACCTATGTGTATCGCTGGTTTTGGAACTTGCCATAGGCATGTTTTCAAGTGGGGAGATGTGTAGTGAAATTGACAGAGATACAACGGTAAAATACCTCCAAGGATAACATATAAGGATAAAAAACATAATGCGTAGGCTGCTGATGTACATGATCGCCCAGACCGCGGGTCATCACCCTCCATAAAAATTGACTTGCTAGACAGGCGGGGAACGGTGGATAAAAGGGAAAAAATATGACTGGAAAGATTGCGTGAGACTAGAAAGGCTAAGGAGACGCAATTGGGGGGGATGGAGGAAAGTAAAAATTCACGTCCCCCAAATTGACACGAGGTACGGAATGGACGCTTTTGCGATACCAAGCCCTTGATTTGAATTCAGCGGCTAAACGCAGATGTTCGAAATATTACAAAAATTAAAAAGTAATTTTTTCTTAATATTAATGTTAGGAATATAAAAATTAGCTGGCCGGATGGCCCATTCAGAGCAGTGAACTAATATGTTCTTACTTTTACAGACGGATAGATAATATTGAAGATAATGACAAAAGACAGTGTTGTTCACATCATCGACAGACTGTATTGAATCTAAAAGTGTCGCTAATTGCACAAAAAAACACGACCTCGAGACGCAGGTGTTCAAATCTACGTAGTATGGAAGAGAGGGGTTTTGGGTGGTAGCTGTGTCTAAAAATAACTTTTAACGACAAAATTTTGGAGGGGAGAGAAAGGTTGGTTCAAAAATCGAGTACATTTTTGTAGAAACACAAGTAGAGACGGACAGACTAACAGATAACCATCCATACTTGACTGAAGCATGACTGAAATGACTTTAGGGTAGGAAATTTGAATTTAAAATAAACCTAGGCAGTGATTGGCCACAGACAATCATATCATTAGCGCTCAGACGCGAAAGTGGGGCCATTCTTCAATAGTTGTTCAGTGATAGACACAGATTTTAAAGTGTGGTGATTTCCATATGAAAGAACGTGAAAGAAGTTTAGGGACGCCATACTATAGCCAGCAGCTCAGCTGAGTTTTGCTAGCAATTCTGTGTTATTTATTCATAATCTGGTAAGATTGAAATTATTTCCTTATATATTTTGAATATTGTTTCATGTTTGAGTGATTTGATACTGCCATATCGAAATCTAGCCTTACAAACAAGTAGGGATTTGCTCTAGACCCCCCGCCCTAGTCAGGGTCTAGGGACCAACAATGTACATAAACTCCAGCAAGGATTATGCAAGACAGATCAAGTGTTGAGAATAATGAAACATATTACCTATCCTCTTTTAGGGCAGAAAACTAATAAATATTTTTCAGAATCTATAGTCTGGGAGGATCTATCTGATGTAAAACCACCATGGTAAATGTGCTGTTTGGTCAGAGAGATCTGACCTGTCTGTATGATGTGGTTGTTGTGTCAGTGTTGTGTCCAGACGTGGGTAGAGAATAGATTTTGACACATGGCCCATACTTTGATTGCAGAGCTGTGAGTTTCTGTTGTCAACAAAGCAGTGTCTATTCAGTTGGTGACTTTACTCGAGTGTATCTGTGCAGTACTTGTGACAGAGACCACCATTATTGCCCGCCAGCACGGAGAGGTGGGACCACCTGATTTCAGCACCAGAGCTACAACTACAAGATGAGTGAGCCTCTGGTCTGCTGGACATTCACCAACGCTGTGTAGTTACTAATACCCCCATAAAAATTCCCACCATTTTCTGGACACTGTGTAGTCAATATAGACAGGTGTGATGAGGCCACCCCAACAGCACAAACAGTAACTATCCTCCCAAGTAGATGACTACTAGAACATTTTAATAAAACTAACTAGTATAGTACATATATATGTACACTATTGCATTTATGATATAATATTCCATGCATTTCTTTCATAATCTCTAAATCCTTTTAAGTTCTGGTCAACCTAAAAAATTGATCCAGAACAAAATAAATGTAATATAATTTTATCAAAAATTTTACACACGTGAGTTAGTTCAGTGTATTTTAACATTTATTAATATTATTAGTCTTGTTAAATATCTGTGGGTATATCTATAACCTATTACACCACACTACATATCATAACCCTAGACACTTTACGTAGCCACATTCATTAAAAAAAATAAGTGTGAGGTCGTAGTGGTAGCAAGAAAGGCCTTCTGACAATTCACAACTACATTTTATCTCAGGAGCCTTCACAGCTGGCCTCATACAATTACATTTAGTAATATCACCATCATACAATACCATCAAACACCACTACACTTCCCCCGGAATGAACGAGAGATGAAGCCATTTTTTTAATCAGTAATGAATTTAGAGCGGTCGAGACAAGACGTAATTCTCTTTGCTCAGTGATATTCTATAGAGGAGATTGACTTCGCACAATTAAAGCAACTGTGTAACTTGAAATGTAGAATGTTATATTTTGTGAATTCACGAGAAACGTAAGTAGTGCTAAGAATTGCATGCAATAACTGTTAGAGCCCACAGTCATAACTGAAACGGAGCTACGCTCGAAAACTGGGTAAAGAATTGTAAACCCAGGCATATATCTGAACCTTTTACCAAGAATGAAGGTCCTTAAGCTGAGAGAAAGTCAAACTAAGGAATACTAATGAATAAGAGAAAGTTTGGCTCTTCATTGAAATGAAGAGATAAGAAAAACGTGAAATCTAGACCACATTAACAAATAAACGAAGGAACACTAGAAGGATAGAGGAGCCACGCCATGTTTTAGCAACTTGAAAAGATTACGAGATGCAATAAGGAATATTGCATCATTAAAATAATGCATTGACTTTTTATGCTTGTTTATTAAATGTCAACATGCTATTATGCAAATTTGGTGTGGTTACCATTTGACTTAACCCAGTTCTTGTTGGAAATTGAATAAACATTTGTTTCATTGAACACAAATGCTGTTGACGAATCATATGTTTGCAGTTAGCCATCATACAAATTATTAAAGGATCATGCCAAAGCTAATCGTTGCAGGTGCAACACAAATAATAACCATATGCTCTAAAAATAAAACATCATAGAGGATTGTCCCCGAACCTGGTAAATTCCTGTAAGTCTGTAGAGAGAAATCATCACCTCTAGCAGGCTAGCTAGTAATCAAAATCTAATACTCTCGATTCAAAACAGCAATCCCCACTACCCTACCCGGCCACAATGGGGCGCATCTCATGGAAAGAGAAAACAAATGAGGAGGTCCTAGAAAATCTAGGTATGAAAAGAGAACTAATGAGGGAGATCAAAGTTCGGCAGCTAAAATACTTTGGCCACATAAAAAGGCATAACACCTTGCAGAAGACCATAACAGAAGGGAGAGTTGAAGGCAAACGTGCAAGGAGAAGAAAGCGCTATAAGTGGGAAGATAACATCAAGAGATGGACAGGAAAGAGTCTATCAGAGTGCACCACCAAGACAAGAGACAGAAGACGTTGGAGATCCATTACAGCCAACCTTCGTTGTGGAGATCGCAGCTGATTATGATGATATTTTTCCTGTTCATTTGTCGATTTAAAGGTTTTTGTCCATGCCCACCTGTGTCACGAAGGCCTCCCACACTTTGCCCTTGGTTTCCCTTACAAACCATAAGTGAATCATACACAGATCCTACAGAAGTCAAAGGGAAACCATCATTGTATTATTCCTTGTAAAATCAGGTTTCAGCATTTCACTTTGAAGTCTGATGATACACGCCATTAGGATGACTAGGAAGGAAACTTAAATGCAGCCATGTCTGGTAGGGATCGTCTTGTATGCTAGGTGACACCAGACAGTCATTCAGCTTCTGAGTGCAAAAAAATAAACACAGTGGTATGAGTGGGGAATGTTGACATTGAATAATGACTGGGGAACTTGAGAGCATTGTAATTTGAAGAGACTAAATGTTAACTTTAATTGTGCTAGACCAGGTGGACTGGATCAGGAACAAAACCATCAGTATAAAATCTTATGATGTTGTTTAACTTGGACTTCTGAATTTCTCGCTCTTGTACAGCCAATACCAAGTTGAAGACTCCTTGGTATTATCTACACTGTAGATCTAGGCTTTTCTGCCATTCCGAAACGTGAGTTGAGTTGAAGTCATGAGCTCTAGTTTCTCCAGCTCGGCTAGCATTTAAAGGATAATCACTTCTGGTCCCAAGCTAGAAGTAAGAAGCATGTGGCATACTGTGCATTCCCCGCTATCCAAGGGAGCTGTCCAACTATGCAGAGCTAAAATACTGTGCTCTGGTTCTGGGCTCTCCCAAGGAATTGTCACATTCTGCACAGAGCCACTTCTCAGCTCCCCCTGCCTATCACAGACAAAGGTCTAATCATGATTAGATATCAAACAAAGGTCTTTGTCATTAGAACAGAAATTACAGCACCTGATAACAGCTAATAGATTCAGCCGGACAATGGGGGAAATAGCTTGATGAACTGACCACAAGACATTTAAACAAAGAATGAAGACAACTGATTTAAGACATTAGTGTCTGTGGGGAATGAAGAAGCATGATCGTTGCCAGTTGGTATGTGTTACCGATGGGTTTTATTTACTGGACTGTCTCTGATGTTGTCAGAGCTGTCGGGCTTACAACATGTGGCCGACGTATTACTTGATGTCACGAGAGGGTTGATGTTATTGAAATTATAAGATATCCTGGACACAAAGTTGTATCAGGTGATACCAGGATAGTGCCAGATAAGAGTCTGGTCTTAAAAGTAATACCCCTGATGCGTGATGCCATATGATGATGGATGGCATCCGCATGTCTGGTTTTGTGTAGTGTGTAGATGTGTTCAGTCAAAACAATGTTCATGCAACAATAACAGGGCAATCCACATAGGACGTCAGTAAACTCACGACGTATAAAGTCAATGAGTCTTGAAACAGCCGTTGACGTTTTTCTTCATTATTTATTGTGGACGCCACAGTGACAAAATGGTTACGCAAATGTGTAGGCACATCAAACAGTCATTATCACAGCAACATTCAATACAGCAATAAACGGTAGACAGCATTACAATGATGAGTCAGATGCATGTTATATTTCATAGTGCTGTAAATGTAGTCAGGTGAAAAACTCCATCCTTTTCTATAACAGCCAGGAGATAACCAGATGTATGAGATCAGTTCATTCTCCTTAATTTGACTTCAGCAAGACAGACACGTCTGCCGAAGTATAAATAATGTCCTCAAAAATATCCTCTAGATAATAAAGGTTTTCTAAACCTAGTTCATTTAACAAAGTAGCAAGTAATGGTCCTTGGTACATGCATCAACCGATGCAGTACAATGCAGCGACATGTGAGCTGGAAAAGAACATCTCGTGACGACGACTTTCGGAGACAGGCTATGAATCGAAATCGCTCACGACCCAAAATCGATAGAGTTAATGAAAAAAGTCAATTTACCTTGCTTTCATGAAATACACAGAAATATCACGCCTCCCGGCATGTGGGAAAACACTAGAGGTATTATCTCGACTAAACGAAATATCCATAAGAGGACTACACATCCCTGACAGAACAAAAGAAAGCGGAGATCCCCTCTTCAACGAGGCATCTCTTTCGCCATTCCAAATCGCTCACTCCACCTAGTCGTGGGCGGAAACCGATCGACAAAGACGCAAGACAAGTCATGCGCAGTCCAGCGCAAAATGACCACAGCTCAAACTTAACTGCATTCGATACCAACGCGAGAAGACAAATGCTTACCGAGAAAAGTGACTATAAATTTCAAGCAGTTGTTGCCCTTGCGTTATAAAACAGATATTGAAATAAAACGATGTTGCTAGAATTTATCACGCAACATATCACCACCTCCTCCCGATAAAAAAAAAATGTGGAACATATTTTTTTTTCCAATATCAAAGAGCATGCGATAAGCGGCTCAAAACGCACGAATTATGCGCTGATAATTAACTAAATTGCCAAACAATAGGCTAATTATAGAGTGTCTGGTGAGGATATACCTCAACAGAAAAATAAATATGTCTCAAAAAATATTCACATCGGGGAGGTGTCACCAACACACATCACGTTAGCATGTAAACACAATATACGTATGCAAGTTACTATAATCATCATTAAACAGCATACTCTAATATTGTCTTTAAAAATGGATGTACAAATCTGATAGGAAAATTTAAATAGTACATTCTTTGACATGTAATGACATAAGTACATAGTAAAGTTAAACTACATGACGATCCAGGACATATGCTCTGGTATTCCGAGGGTAAGTACACAATCTAGAACTCGTAAGGTAAGTCCTCAGCTCAACAATGACATTCTGAGAAAGTACAAGCAATATAATGCTAATTAATAACTAATATGCTTCATAAGGTACAATACATTATTAATAATTGTGGCTGTTTAGTAAACTAACGGCCCTTATATTAACTACTCAGTCCTCCTCTATCATTTTAAAAAACGAACAGAAGAAGATGACAACAAAGCACGATAGTGTGTACATATAAAGTAAGTACAGATGTGCTAATCTATTGTAGAAATATAGGTGTGTTATGACTCTGTAATATATAGGAATATAGGACAGAAGTATTAATTGGAGTCATGTGGGCATCTAGACAAAATGTCAGCCATCACATTATCCGCACCACGGATAGCTCGTACCGTGAAGTGAAAAGGTTGAAGAGCTATAGCATATCGAGTGGATCTCGAACTCTTCAAATTCTTAGTCTGAATAGCTGTAAGAGCTTTCTGATCAGTCTCCAGAATGAAATGTGCGCCCAGGAGGAATCTTTGTAGCTTTAGAATTGACCAAACCATCGCTAACAACTCACGGTCTAAAACCGAGTAGTTCCTCTCTGCCGCATTTAGTTTTCTAGAAATGTACATAACAGGATGCAGAGTATTTGCATATTCTTGCATCAGTGCTGCTCCAATCCCAGTGGATGAAGCATCACTCCGAAGAACAAAAGTCCTATCAAGAGTAGGTAATCTTAAGATGGGAGGAGAAGAAAATATATTCTTGATTTGGTCTAATGAAGATTGGCATTCTTCAGACCAACGGACCAGATTAGGCGAACCTTTCTTCAACAATGTTGAGAGAGGTGCCATGATCGAAGATAAATTTGGAATAAATCTCCCATAAAATTGAATTAAACCTAAGAGACTCCTAACTTGTTTCTTCGTTTTAGGAACAGAGATGTTCAGTATTTTGGAAGTATTGTGGTCTTCTGTCTTCAAGAGACCATGACCAACACGATGACCCAGGAAAGAGATTTCACCAAAACCAACAAAAGCTTTAGAAGGTTTCGCTGTCAAATTATTCTCACGTAGAGTGGACAGTAAGTCATATAACCCTAAATAGTGATCTTCCCAGGTATCACTGAAGAGACAGATGTCATCTAAGTATGCGATGACATCCGAACGATGTGACAGAATTCGACGCATCATGCGAACGAAAGTGGCAGGGGCGTTCATGAGACCAAAAGGCATAACATTCCATTGAAATAGACCCCTAGGTGTAGAAAAAGCTGTAAGAGGTTTGGCATGCTCTGCTAAAGGCACTTGCCAATAACCTTTAGACAAGTCAAGTTTAGTGAAGAATCTAGAATTAGAAAGTCTAATCAGTAGATCTTCTAACAAAGGCATCGGTTCAGCATCGAACTTTGTGACCTGATTCAATTTGCGATAATCAACACAAATTCGTATGTTCTTATCCTTCTTCCGGACAATAACCATGGAAGAAGAATATGGTGAAGTCGATGGTTCAATTATATTTAATTGAATCATTTCATCCAATTCCTTTTCCACCTGCGACTGAAAGTGTATAGGAATAGGATAAGGCCTAACCCTAATTGGATTATTGTCGGTAAGAATTATGTCATGTTCTATGACATCTGTGTGTCCAGGAATGTCAGTGAGAACATCCTGAAATGTTTGTAACATCGACAAGTCTCGTCGATGTTCGTCACCAGAAAGATTAGGAGAAACAGAAACGTTTTTCCAAGATTCCGTGGAATGTAATGGAACCACTGGAAGGGGAAGGTTGACATCAGAGAAGGTAGCTTCCTCATCCTGAATGACAGACAGGGATGAATAATGACCGTGAGGTGCAGGAGCATCATCCGTTGCCTGGAAAATAGGCAGCAAATAGTCCGGACGTTCGTGAAATTCCGAAAGCATGTTTATGTGGAAAGTTTTATGCTTTCCATCAATATCGACCACATAGTCAACATCGGAAATCCGAGAGACTATTGCATACGGACCTTTCCATGCAATAAGAAGTCTATTTTCCCTACTGGGGAGTAGGACGAATGCTTTGTCACCTGGACAAAGTTGTCGTAGACATCTATTCTTGTTAGCAAACTGTCTTGCCTTCTCTTTAGCAATTTCTGATGAAGCAGTTGCTAGCTTACATGCCTCAATGATCTTTTGTCTAAGAGCAATGACATACTCATATGAGGATTGAGTTTCATCGCTAATATCATCGGCAGTGATGAGATCGTGTAATAAAGACATAGGGCCGCGTGGACGCGCGCCAAAGACAAGTTCGAAGGGAGAAAATCCTGTGTGTTCATTAGGGACTTCTCTATAGGCAAAGAGAGCCGCGGGCAAAACCCTGTCCCAATCTTGAGGATGATCTTCAGTTATCTTACCAAGCAAAGTCTTGAGCGTTCTATTCAGACGCTCAACTAACCCATTAGACATAGGATGGTAGATACTACTGAGAGATCGTTCAATATGTAAGGTAGACATCACCTGTGACATAGTGTCAGATATGAGTTGAGTGCCATGGTCTGACAATATTTCTCTGGGGAACCCCAAGCGAGAAAATATCAACCAAAGAGCATCTGCGATATCTGTAGTAGATATGCTCTTAAGAGGAATAGCCTCTGGCCAACGTGTGCACATATCGACACATGTAAGGATAAACTGATGTCCTCTGGCCGACTTGACCTTAAAAGGGCCAATAATATCTATGGCCATTTTCTGAAACGGCCGAATAGGAATGTCAGCAGCCTGGATAGGCGCAGCATGTCGTGGTCCTCTAGATTTGACCTCCTGACATACCTTGCATGATCGGCAGTAAATACGAATGTCCTTATTGACAAAAGGCCAAAAGAAAGCCGCAAGGACTCTCGACTTCGTACGGGCAAAACCCATATGTCCAGCACATTGCGAGTCATGAGCATGTTGCAATATTTGGACTCTCATGCTCTTGGGAACAAGAATTTGCGAATGTGCCGACGTAGTCGAATCTTGTACCATACGTACAAGTACGCCGTTTCTCATTGCAATCCAAGATTTTCTATTTGTATCCTGATTCGGATCACCTTTCTTCGCAAGAACGAAGAATTTTTTTAAAGAAGGATCTTCTTCTTGCAATTTTATGAAAGAGTCACGAGTAATTACTAAGTGACTATCTTGGCTATCAACTTCATTATCACTATTCAGTGAAGTTTCGGGTGTTTGTAGAGCTTGTGCTCTTGTAACCACTGCATTTATAGCTTGCATGTTATTATCTTCCCAAGCAGCAATCTGCTGTGGGGTACACTCCCTAACTCCGTGAATACGACCAATAATAAGGTCCGCAATAGGATTAGGTAAGAGACAAGCATGCACATCTCCAGTAAAGAAAGGAGTGGCAATGCGAATTACAGCAGTAGGATATTTTTCTAGAGTGCCGCCAAATGTGACACATTTAATAACCCTTCCTGTAGCACAAGATGGATCTACAAGCGATTGTCTAACACCAATAGTGGTGCATCCGGAATCGAAAAGTAGTGAGACCGGAGTATCATTAACAAGACCCTTATGTAGAATTAAAGAACCCCTCCCGTCATGCGCAACAGCAGCAGGAAGAGCGGGAAGTGGGTGACCACAACTCAAAGTAGTTATGGTACCCGGTTCGAATAAAGTACTGCATTGGGGGCATTTGTTTGCTCTCTCAAAGTCAAAAGCAGAACTAGTGACAGCGTCAAAGTTTTTACTATCAACAACATGATTACAGGCTCCCTCAGTTTCCTGTTGTACAGCATTAGCCTGCTGATATCTCTTTTTTTTGTGTTGAGATCTACCCCGACTATTATTACCTCTGAAGTTATCAGAGTTATTATTATCTCTGCAGTTATTATTGTCTCTATTGTAATTGTTATCCTGGTTCGAATTCCAGTTTCCACGATTACTATCATGTTCACATTGATGCGAACATCTATTTGTTTGGTTCTGAGGTCTTCGGCAGGAATAACCTCTATTACCATATCCTCTTTTGAAATGCTTATAATTATTAGGGTGATAGTAACGAGTACTATCAGGTTGTCTCCAATTCTTCGAAGAAGAATCACCATGAAATTGGTTTCCATGATTTTGACAGAAATTACCGCTACCCTTTCTATCAAAATTTTGTTGGGATCTACGAGCAAAGTTTTGACCATACGGAGCTGCCGAAGCAACTGGTAAACCTTCTTTCACCTTAGAGTTACCCATGGTTATGTGTGGGTGCGCAGTTACGTATTGGCAACAGAAATCTTCCATTTCTTTTATTGTTTTAGGTTTACGTTCATGAAGGAAAGCAAGGAAAGACTCATTGACAGACGACATGACTTTGTCTCTAAGTATTAAGTCCATAAGTCCTTCATAAGTTTTTTCCGTCTTAGATAGTTCAACCCATCGTGAGAAAGTAATGCGTATTCTTGCAATAAACTCGGAGAATTCAACTCCATTTTCAGGTAACATGTTTTTAAATTGTAGACGATAGCCGTCTTCGTTAAGCTGATATTTCTTTAACAAAGCGGCCCTGACAACCTCATAATTGTTCTTGTCAGGTTCATCCACCATATTTAATATACTTAGAGCTTTACCTGTCAGTATCCCTGATAACTGATAAACATATTTTGCTTTGTCTATGTTATGAGCTGTACATGCTTGTTCAAATCTGTCCAGATAGAACATTATGTCATCACTGGAAGGACTAAATGTTGGTAACTTAATCTTAAAAGTATCATTATTAGCCTTACCAGAAGATGAACCCTTGTTTGAATCATTACCATTACTCATGCTCGTCAATTTCAATTTTTCCAACTCTAAAGCTAAGACCTTTTCTTCATGTTCCATTTTTGCTTTCTCTTTCCTCTCATCAGATTCTCTCTGTAATCTTCTCTCCTCAGCCTGAGCCTCTATTTGAAGTCTTTCAGCTTCTTTTTCAAGTCTTTTATTTTCAGCCTCTTTTTCAAGTCTTTTATTTTCAGCCTCTAGCTGGAGTTTTCTTTCCTCAGCTTCTGATTCCCTTTTTTGTTTTTCCATTTCCATTTGGAATCTTTTTTCATCCACCTGCATCTGCAGTTTCTTTTGTTCAGCTTCCATATGCAGTTTCTTTTGTTCAGCTTCCATTGCTTTATCATATCGAGCAGTTGCAAATTCTTCTAACTTATCACCAGTCTTCCCAAGCAATTTACCCTGCTCAATAAAGTGCTCAAATGTAGACATGTTGTCTAACATATGAGTCCAAAACCTGAAATAATTAACTAATTTATTTCAAACCTAAGTGTAACAAGTCTTAATTAAGCACTTGTATATTCACATGACATTATATTATCCCAGTCTCTGTGGGAAACAAGTCTCCAATCAAAGGACTTGTATATGAAATATCAGCACTCAATTCTTGATCATAAGTGCACTTCTCATTCAATAGTGCACGACACTATTCATCATTCATTTTCATCAGTGTAGTAGTAGTAGTGCATTAGCATAGCCCATTAACTAATTACTATAACTGTAAACAATGACTATGTAAACACATGCAGAATGTAAACATTGAAAATGTAAACAATGCAAACAATGTAAACAATAACAATGTAAACAATAACAAAGATCAGCAACAATACAAAAACGTTCGCAGAAATCAACTAAAAATAAAGCAGAAATTAATGAAATATCACAAAAAATGTGACGATATCTGCGCTATAATTAAACAAAATACATGACACCACAGTGTATAAACAAAAATGTTGTATGAAACTAAATTATAGACAAGAGTAGGCTAACAAATACAAACAAATCAAAACAAAACTAAAGAATGCGAAATAATAACGAAAACAATATTAAAACATGTCATCACAGCTAACATAAATAGCAACAGAAGTCGCTTAGCAAATTCCAGTATCGGAAATTTGCAAACCTTACAGAAAACGCTCACAATAGACGACCTCTATGACGTGGCATAATCTAACGGAGACACCACCCAACCGAGAACCCGCTGAAATATAAACATATAAATATACAAATAACATATAAACATATAACATATAGAATGAGATGATACACAGAAGACTCAGCAGAAGTATAAGGGCACAGTTTACATACAAACAGGCCACTTAACTTATAGGCTTCCAATCGTCGAACAGCAGAAAAACGGATGTCAATCAACGTCCTAAAGAGCGAAGCTCCAACGATGATGGCACATCTGAACTGCTTCCACTGCTAACACGATGGTACAAGAGCTTCTGACATACTGTGTGTTGAGTTGTTTCGGCACTTGACCTTCTAATCCAAAAGTAAGTTGATGGAAATCGGTACTTGGCCTTCTTCAGAAAACAACCCGTTTCAACCGGCACTTGACCTTCACAAAAATGACAGCACTGGAACCTTGACAGCAGCAACTTGCTTGACTTGCGTAAAAGATAACAGCAGTCCGAGTTATCCGGCAATATGTAACAACGCCGGGTACTGTCAAATTCTTGTTTCCGTCAAAAAGTTGAAATTTTGACTTTTACCGGGCAACGCCGAGTACTTTGAAAATTTTGAAGATGTTGACTGTATTGAAGAATGTTAATTTCTTGAAGGATGCTGATGAATTCTTGTTGAAAATGAAGTGGGTAAGGGACCCCGTGTTTGCTAGTACCAGAATCAAACCAGCTTATGGCCACCAAATGATGCGTGATGCCATATGATGATGGATGGCATCCGCATGTCTGGTTTTGTGTAGTGTGTAGATGTGTTCAGTCAAAACAATGTTCATGCAACAATAACAGGGCAATCCACATAGGACGTCAGTAAACTCACGACGTATAAAGTCAATGAGTCTTGAAACAGCCGTTGACGTTTTTCTTCATTATTTATTGTGGACGCCACAGTGACAAAATGGTTACGCAAATGTGTAGGCACATCAAACAGTCATTATCACAGCAACATTCAATACAGCAATAAACGGTAGACAGCATTACAATAATGAGTCAGATGCATGTTATATTTCATAGTGCTGTAAATGTAGTCAGGTGAAAAACTCCATCCTTTTCTATAACAGCCAGGAGATAACCAGATGTATGAGATCAGTTCATTCTCCTTAATTTGACTTCAGCAAGACAGACACGTCTGCCGAAGTATAAATAATGTCCTCAAAAATATCCTCTAGATAATAAAGGTTTTCTAAACCTAGTTCATTTAACAAAGTAGCAAGTAATGGTCCTTGGTACATGCATCAACCGATGCAGTACAATGCAGCGACATGTGAGCTGGAAAAGAACATCTCGTGACGACGACTTTCGGAGACAGGCTATGAATCGAAATCGCTCACGACCCAAAATCGATAGAGTTAATGAAAAAAGTCAATTTACCTTGCTTTCATGAAATACACAGAAATATCACGCCTCCCGGCATGTGGGAAAACACTAGAGGTATTATCTCGACTAAACGAAATATCCATAAGAGGACTACACATCCCTGACAGAACAAAAGAAAGCGGAGATCCCCTCTTCAACGAGGCATCTCTTTCGCCATTCCAAATCGCTCACTCCACCTAGTCGTGGGCGGAAACCGATCGACAAAGACGCAAGACAAGTCATGCGCAGTCCAGCGCAAAATGACCACAGCTCAAACTTAACTGCATTCGATACCAACGCGAGAAGACAAATGCTTACCGAGAAAAGTGACTATAAATTTCAAGCAGTTGTTGCCCTTGCGTTATAAAACAGATATTGAAATAAAACGATGTTGCGAGAATTTATCACGCAACAACCCCCTTCTATGAAAAGAGTAAGGGTGTATAGACATCAAAGGTAGGATCAAGCTGTATAAGTTCCTAGAGAAGATGGTAATATATTAATCTAAGTTCCTACTGGCCCCTCTCCAGATCCTCCTATGATTATGTTATTAGCTCTGCTAGGGGTATTAACTAAATTATCCACCAACAAGAGGAGCTTTCATTGCATTGGGAAATATATGGAGATCAAGAGAAATAGGATCCAACACGAAAATAAGAATCTTCAACTCAAATGTGAAGTCAGTCCTATTGTATGGCTCGGAGACATGGAGAACAACAAAGACAACAACCAAAAAGCTACAGACTTTCATAAATGGGTGCTTGCGTAGAATAGAGGGATTAAAATGGTATGACAAGGTTACCAATGTGGAACTGATGACAAGAACTGGACAAGTGCCAGTGGAACAAGAGATGAGAAGAAGACGATGGCGATGGATAGGACACACACTGAGGAAACCTGTTGATAGCATTACAAGGCAGTCCTTGTTCTGGAACCCCCAGGGCAAGAGAGGCAGAGGAAGACCAAGAAGTACATGGAGAAGAGAGTTGGAAACAGAGGTGAAAATGATGAGGAGAACATGGAAAGAACTTGAGATGATGGCACGTGACAGGAGGACTTGGCATGTGTTTGTTGAAGGCCTATGCTCCTTTGGGAGTGGAGGGTTATGAAATGAAAAAAAAAGAACTTGAACTTAACTTAAATAATTTAAGTAAGTCTGCAGGTAAATATTTACAATTTATTTTTACAGTTTTTCTTTTCTGTTTGAAAAGCTTTCAAGTAAATCAAATTCAATTACAACAATAAATAAATAAAACATTAGAAAATAGTTCAAAGGTATCAAAAGTCATTAAAGTTGTTGAAAGTTCTCTCTTTGGTTAACTATCTCTGCTTGACGAATATCTATATCTTACTAACACTTTTATTTCACTGTCATTGAATGTTAGGATATCACTGGCTATATCTATGCCCAAACACTGTTCATCATGAACTAGTATTGTCTATTATTGTGGTGTGGCTCTGATACTCTATAGTTGCCTTGTTTTGCAACTCATCTGTTAGAATGAAGCTGGTTCCACTCTTGTCCTGGAAGGAAAAATTAGTTGAACTTCCTCCAGGCAGTAGGTACTGGATGACTGGCCCTCTGAACTCAAAAGGCACTTGCACCAGTAGTAACTTCAGTAGTGGCTGACTCTTTTATGAGTAGTTGGGTTGACATGATATAACCTGAAACATATTAAATGTAACTCCTGTATTGTCCATCACTATCCCACTATCACAAAGGTTGGGGATAATAGACAGTTTCAGACAGTGTGCTAGCAGATGCACAGGACATATTATAACAGTAATAACCAAATCCAGTTCACTGTGACTACAATTTTCCTCTAATTCCTTAGTTAGAGTCATTTATCAATGATCTGCCTCCATACAATGATTAGGTCTTGTATAAAATACTAAGTAATAGCTTAAACAATCCAGTAAAACAATCGCTTTCATCCTTCCTTACGTTCCTGGTGTGTGGTCCATTCCATCAAGAAATAATTCTTTACATGTTTTTCTAAACCTACAGACACACTTTTGCCACCATTCTCAATTATTTGAATATATATCTTGGCATTGTTTTGCCTTCAGAAATTACACAATTGTTCAAAATCTACACATTTCCTAACGCACACTGTAATTAATAAATAGAACTACACACACACACACACACACAAACACACAAACACACACACACACACACACACACACACACATATATATATATATATATATATATATATATATATATATATATATATATATATATATATATATATATATATATATATATATATATATATATATATATATATATATATATATATATATATATATATATATATATATATATATATATATATATATATATATATATACAGTAGAACTCCATTTATCCGAACCCCAATTATCCGAACATCCAATTATCCGAACACTTTTTCCAGAAAAAAAAAAATCAGGAGCCACCAGTCATGTTAGACTACATTTCTGAATCTTTTGATGCGGCAAGCTTCAAATGTGTGCGAACAATTTGTAGAGGATATGATGGGCTAATGGTCGGTTGCTTACGTACAAGAAGTCAGTTAGATCATAAAGTCAGTTAATATCTGGTTTACCAATCCAGTGTACGAGTGCGTTCTAGGCAGAACACTGGCTAAACAGACAGTTCAACTTAAAATAATTGTGTCTGCTACTACAGCAGAATAATTTTGGTGTACAAGTATTTCTCTGTGCGATAAGGCATCTTCCAGTAAGCCTAAAGCATATAAAAGGAACCGCAATGTTTTGTCAATTAAAACGAAAACAGAAATTATCAAGAGACTAGGAAAAGGTGAAACTGTGTCTTCACTTGCGAGGATTTTCAATGTTGGGAAAGCTACCGTCTCTGACATCAAAAGTAACAAGGATAAAATTATGACTTTTGCATCGAAATTGGATAGTGAAAATGGGTCGAAGAAACATAAAACCATGAGAAATGCGAAAGATTTGAAATTGGAAGAGGCTTTTTATATATGGTTTGTGCAAAGAAGAAGCAAAGGGGAACCTATCTCTGGCTCTCTATTGTGTGAAAAGGCACTTCAGTTCAACAATCAACTTGACGGTCATTCCTGACTTTAAGGCTAGCCAGGGATGGTTAACAAACTTTAAATCTCGTTATGGCATACGAGAATTGGAGATTCAAGGGGAATCTTTATCTAGCGATGCAACTGCCACTGAAAATTTTAAAGAAACATTCTTGGCTTTTTTGGAAGAAGAAGGTTATTAACTATATGATGTGTATAATGCCGATGAGACTGGCTTATACTGGAAATCATTGCCTCAAAAATCACTTGCATCTCAGCACGAAGCATCTGCCCCTGGGTTTAAAAAGTGCAATTTTGGTAGCCGCGAATGCCAGTGGAAGTCATCGTTCACCGGTGCGGTGCTAATGATCGGCAAAGCCAAAAAACCACGTTGTTTAAAGAATGTGACATGTCTCCCATTGTGCTACAAAACACAGAAGAGTGCTTGGATGAATAGTGAAATATTTCTTGATTGGTATACAAATCAGTTCATCCCAAATGTGAAGAGGTTGAGAGAACAAGAAAAGAAAACTGGAAAAGTATTTTTTTCTACTGGACAATGCACCATCTCATCCAGAGACGGATACATTGAATGCAGTTGATGCAAATTTTAAAGTAATTTTTCTGCCTCTCAATGTAACAGCACTGATTCAACCAATGGATCATTGTGTTATAGCAAAGCTTAAAAAGATGTACAAGAAGGAAGTCATGCGTCGTTTATTGTTGGCTGAAGATGAAGAAAGTGTGGTGGCGTTTTCCAAAAAGCTTAATCTCAAAGACTGCTGCTATATGTTAGCTGATGCTTCGACCACCCTGTCACAGGATAATCTCAACAAGGCTTGGAATAGATTGCTTGGGAAAAAAGGAGGAAATGAAACTACTGCAGTGGACACAAATGATGATTGTATAAATGAAGTTGTGGAACTGTTTCAAGCAATGCCCGGATTTTCGGACTGTGACAAAGATGATGCACACATGTGGCTAGAAGATGATAATGATTCTGGTTTTCAGTTTTTGAATGACGAAGAAATGTTGTCTTTTGTGCAAGAAGAAAACCAAATACATGTAGTGACCGATGATGAAGACTCCTCAGAAGTACATGATGTACTTGTAGATTATGAAGAAAACCCAAAACGTCGACCAAGTCCTGAAGAGGCCTTTATAGCACCAGAAACAGCGATGGCTTGGTACGAGCAAGAAGATGACAGCTGTCCTACACAGCTTCTGCTGTTGAAGGGAATGCGGGACTTAGCAGCCAAAAGGAGACTATCCAGTTTGGTGCAAAAGAGGATTCCTCATTATTTTAAATAGTGGGCTACATCTGTGCAAGTACATGTATACGTAAGTTGCGCCTGGTTTTGAATCGTTTGTAATGTTATTTTGAAAATATTTCTCTTTCTTAACAAAAATAATTAATACAAGTAGTACATGCACTGCAGTGTAATAAAAGATTTTGGTGATACAGTGATCTAATACAGTGTGGGTATTATTATTACAGTACAAGTAAATATGTTTTATAGTGTATTTTCCTTGTGATGGTTAATTATTTTTAGAAATATGTGTACATGTACTCGATACATTATGTAATCCAATTATCCGAACATTTGATTATCCGAACGATGCTCGGTCCCATGGGGTTCGGATAAATGGAGTTCTACTGTATATATATTTCAATTATTTAGGCAGTAAAATGACTCAGGATGGTGACACAACAAGAGAAATTCATACTAGAATTGCTTTGGCAGCTAGCGCCTTCAATAGATTATCTAACATTTGGAAATTACGATCATTGAATATACATACCAAGCTTCGTCTGTTTAATTCAAATGTTATCTCAGTGTTAACATACGGCTGTGAGAGTTGGAAAATAACAAAATCATTGGAGAATAAGCTGAATACATTCGAGAACAAATGTCTTAGAAAACTCATGAACATCAGTTGGAAAGAATTCAAGACTAATCGACAAATAAGAGAAGACTCTAGGCAGAAATATGTCTCCGACTATATAAGGAAAAGACGATGGTCATATATCGGTCATGTCCTACGAATGCAAAACAACAGAATACCATTGCAGGCACTCACTTGGGTTCCTGAGGGTAAGAGGAAAAAAGGAAGACCAAAAGAAACACTCAGAAGAACAATAATAAGAGAAGGAAGAACGTTGGGATTAAACAATGTGCAAGAGCTAAGAGGAGTGGCGTCACAACGTACAACCTGGAGAGCACTGGTTTCTGCCTTATGCGCCGTGTTTGGTGCTTAAAGAATTTATTATTATTATTATTATATATATATATATATATATATATATATATATATATATATATATATATATATATATATATATATATATATATATATTCTTTCTTACCCTCAGGCACATACAGTCGAGCTGTTAATGGGTATCTATTAGTCTGCTCTCAGATACAAACAGCAAAGGCAATCTGCATTAACACGCTGATGCTCACTGTATTTTTGAATTCTTATAGCCTGCTTTTCTATTTAGGGCACGTTCTATATATATGTCGGCGTCTGTGGCCTAATGGATATGAACGCAGTTTCATAATCCAGATATACCAGGTTCGAAACCTGCTGCAGGCGGTTTGGTAGCAAATCGCTTTGTGTGGATTTTTAACAATGGTATAAGCGCCGTACCGTTCAGAAAGCAATGGCAAACTACTGAATGAAAAAAATTGCCTAGAAAAATCACAAACAGCCAATAAAAGCTGGGGTTGATTGCCACGTCCTGTGAAGGATAAGCAACTAACTCTATATATATATATATCCCAAAGGCGGACGCCAGAGGGAGTTTTCTACCCACCGTGTGTTTTGCGTTCCGAAAATGTATGTAAAATCTGCCTATGTGTACAAATCATGAAAACTAAGATTTCATTTATCTACGTTATTCCTGGAGCGATTTTATTCATCTAAGGCTTAAAATACGCTCTGAAATATCCTTTAACTTCCTATCTAATTGTCTTTTACTTTCCTAAGTGCATTTTATTCTATGCGTACTCTAAACAGCAAAATTATGGACTAACCTGAGGTTTCGATGCATTCAACCAGAGATTTCTCCCTTCCTAAAGTACTATTCGTGAAAATCTCTGCACAGACGTGTAGAGCAACATTCCCAGTATTGCATTAGTAACCTCTTCCAAGTGGAACTTCTTTCATAACGCTGTAATTAAATGTCATCTTCCACTTGGTTGCACAAATTTGGACTGGCCATTTCATTTTGACGGCCTAATGCTTTAGTAAACACTACATAAAGGTACCATCTGATTGGTCCGTGTATCGTGCAGTTCTCACAAAGTATGGCGCGCGGTTTGGGTCAGAGTTACTCAGAATGACGTGTTGTGAATCAGACCACTTCACGACACTTGATAACGTGAATATGATGTTGGCCGTCAATTTGGCTTATGGCTGACAATGGAGCCCGGTAACAATGTTTAAAGGGTCAATGCAGGATGACCAACTGGCACGGATAAACACTGTACTCGTTGGGAGAGTTAGTGTTAACAACATATTTATTCATGACAAAAACTTTACATCCATAGTTTACAGACATTCTTCATCAGCAATGGTCATGGTAGAAAAATGTACATAGCATAATTACGATTCACCAAAGGCGTTGACTGACTGCACCAACCGTTACCACATCAAGGTTAACAGATTAGTGATATACATGGTTCTGACAAAGTGTCCATGTTAATATTCTTTACGTAGTTATCAATATTCCTTTGCGTTTCGATCAATTCCTAGCGTTAGTGGGACGCACTAGAACTTGACCTTTCTGGCCAAGTTGAAGCTCTGCCATAACGTTTACAGAAACCTAAGTATCGGATGCGAGATGCTTAAAATGAGACGTTTTCTGGCTAAATATTCAAATCACAAGCTTCTTGGCATAGCTCCCTCAAGAAGAGTGTATTCATCTTTCAGGTGATAATAATTACTACATATTCGTGTCTTCCCTTGACTTGGGTAAGAACACCATAATCAGTCACGTCTATACCCGATGCCAGTTATCTCGATCTGCCTCAAGTAAGTTGCCCGGACAGCAACAAATCACTGCGGCAATAGTGAATGCAGTCAGCGACCCATAGCTTGACTGCTTGCATCAGGACCAGCGAACCAGAGCTGGTCAAGACCGTACTCCACCTCCACGTGGTGGTCCTGGAAACAGTCTGCAGCAGTGCAGTCTGGCTGAGCGAGTACGGATCGCAGAGGGAAGGCAAACCCGGTCCCAAAAAATGCCGTGCTGAAGTCGGATGTGTCGACCGAAATGTGCAGATATCACAGCTACGGCGTAAACAGACACATCGCAACCACCGTCCTTTTCAGGGCGAACGAGGAAGAAGAAGAAGCAGAAGAAGAAGAAGAAGAAGAAGAAGAAGAAGAAGAAGAAGAAGAAGAAGACTGCGACAAACCGCGCCATACCTGTTTAAGAAGGGTGCACGGTCGTACGCAAATAATTAAACATACAATTAACCTAGATGCGCTCAAATGTGCATCTACAAAATGTGACAGTGGATTTTGTTGAAAGGGATGAAAATCTGTATATCACTTGAAATAAGGGAAATAATCCCAAGACTTTCTTATTTTGGTTCTTCTGGGAAAGACTGATTACACACTAAAGATGTTGCTTCCAGAAGAGAGGAATAACCCAGGTAATTAAGAGAACTCGTAAGTGCCTTTACGGTTTTAATATTGATCTTGAAGGGGTGGTATATAATTAGTAACTTGAACAGTCAAAGGAAACTTTAAAAGAGCAGATTACTTGAAAAGTCCAGTAGATATAAAAAGATATCCTTTAATTCGTTTCGTTTCAAAATGAGGAAAATGTGGCAGTTCGATAAGAATTTCTGGTGGGGGAAAGTAAAACTGCCAGCTATAGCCTCCAAGGTGAAAGGCTTACGGCTCCTCAATACTGTAGTTGTTTTTGTGACATCTGTGGAAATCCTAGCGAAATAAAATACGATTCGAGACTTCAATTAAAACTAGATCGAACTTACTTCATGTGGAATGAACCACAAACATAATCGTGGCAGGGGTTAGTGCTGGGTCACTAACTTTCTTGGTTGGTAGGAGATCTCTAGACGGTTATTTTATTATCCAAACCGTATGAGTCAAGGGCTTTTTCGTTCAGTAGTAGGGGACGCGCCAGGTTGCTCCACACCTCGACTAAAGAACGCCCTATGTTGGTTTGACTCTAGCTTTGAGATAACTGTCTCAAGCTCTGACTGGTTACTAAGATGCATCAGTCTTTATACTTGTCTGGTGCTATGGCTTGCCAGAGGAAATATTTCTCATTGGAGTTAAGGCCGGAAACCTTTAATGATTGGTCTTGGGGGCTAGTCGACTGTTTGAAATAATCTTTAACCTAACCATCTACGAATCCTCTAGTCTAAAATTATTGTTTCTATGTGATGATGACCAACCATTGTTTAAAGTTATCTCTAATCTAAATGTTTTCCGGTCTGACTTGTATGGAGTCCACACAAGGTTTGATGACATCATGGGTTCATGTGTGTCATGACTGATGATGTCATTGATTCTTGACTAGGGGTTTATTTATCTCTAACTAGTCATTCATAAGTATTTTACTATAAGGCTAACAGTTGTAGCGACGTAGTAGTCTACACTGTTACAAAAATACTAGACGCACATGTGAGGATCTCAAACATTTAACTCCCCCTCTATGAATATAAAATAACTTAACAGTATGGCATTGAATGAACAAGTCATACTTTACTAATTTTAACAGTAGCAAAGCTCTGAAACATTTTTTGTCATTTCAGATTCTTGAGATCTAAAATTACTAATGGAAGTCTAAATTTGCGCAGATTGATCACAAATATGTTTGATGCTTGTGACTGGCAGGTTATCATGGTGACAGGTGATCATCCAATCACAGCCAAGGCCATTGCAAGGTGTGTTGGAATTATCTCTGAAGGTAGTAAGACAGTGGAAGATATTGCAGCAGAAAGAGGTGTTCTTGCAGAGGATGTGGACCGAAGGTAAGACTAAAACATTTTTTTAATGTTTAGATCTGGTGAAATCTGTCACATTCTCACATCTTGTAAAGCATTTGTTAACTGATCCAGTAGCACCTGATGTTTCACACCAAGTCTAGCCAGTAGCACCTGACGTTTTACACCATAGTCTAGCCAGTAGCACCTGATGTTTTACACCATAGTCTAGCCAGTAGCACCTGATGTTTCACACCAAGTCTAGCCAGTAGAACCTGGTGTTTTACACCATAGTCTAGCCAGTAGCACCTGATGTTTCACACCATAGTCTAGCCAGTAGCACCTGATGTTTCACACCATAGTCTAGCTAGTAGCACCTGATGTTTCAACCAAGTCTAGCCAGTAGCACCTGATGTTTTACACCATAGTCTAGCCAGTAGCATCTGATGTTTTACACCATAGTCTAGCACAGGGGTCGGCAACCTACGGCACGCGTGCCAAGCGTGGCAATGGGAACGATTTTCAATGGCACGCTGAGTGAATTAAAATATTGTACAGTATATGATCTCATTTTAAAATAATTGAATTTTTAATTAAATAGAAGCATATAATTCTTTTAAAGCTATACCTACAACCCTTCAAAACAACCCTTTTTACAACCCTTCAAAACGAAAGTTTTTAGACATTGGAGGTAAGAATGTGCGATCTGATGCAAACTAAAGGCCTGATCATACTATACTGCACGTAAGTCTTCGTTTTTACGGAACGTTTCCGAGAACAAACATTCTTCAACGAATTTCAAGGGCAGTGGTTATACTTTGCGGCGCCCGCTAGTCTGGCGTCTACCTGCTACCGTAGTTTGCAGGATGGGATTCTTGAAAATAATCCCGAGCGAACTTTGACGTCAAGCGGAGACGTAATATCATAATTACGCAATAGTGTCTGGCTAGCTCCTGGACCAGCGTATTTATTTCGTTTTCGCTCGCAGTTTTTGACTCCCAATGTGAGTTTGGAGTAACAATGACTGACCTCGACGAAGTTATATTTCCGTCCTATTCTTCCCCTCTCTCCCGACCACCACCACCTCTACAGTTCTCTCGGCTGTCGCATACTCATGCCCGTACAGTCCGTTGACCGCAGCACAAAAGTTGGTGTTGTTATTAAGTAATACGGTGCCGTTAAAATGACTCAAAAAAAAGACAAAAACTTGATATATGCTCGTTTCAAGACTTTTGGACAAACGAATATGGATTCATACAACAAAAGGATCGTGCTGTTTGTGCTTTATGTTATGAAAGTGTCGTATGCCGTACGTCAAGTGTACAAAGACACTATCAAACCAAACATCAGTCCATGTTTAATAACTGAGGAGAAAAGTGAAGCCATAAAAATGGCTGTTTCTGGCTACAAAAAACAAAGTAGTATTTTTAGTCACGTAATTGGAACCAAAAATAAAGCTACCGAATGTAGTTACAAAGTTGCACAGTGTGTGGCTTCGAAGGGCAAACCTTTCACAGATGGAGAATACATCAAGGAAACTTTTTTGAGCAGTGCTGAAATTTTGTTTAGTGATTTACCAAATAAAAAAACAATACTGTCTCGGATTCGAGAAATACCGGCTTCTGCGAGATCAATCGAGAGGCGCATAACTGATATGGCTGAAAATGTAACGGTAAAACAAACAACCGGGTTACAACAAGCTGTAGTATTTAGTGTCGCTCTTGACGAAAGTGTCGATGTGAATGACGTGGCGCGCCTAGATATAGTTGCGGGATATTGTGACAACGACCGTATTTATGAAGAACTGTGCTGCTTGATACCTTTTGATGGTACAGCCAAGGGAGAGGACATTATAACTGCATTTGTAAGCTATTTCGAAAATCAGAACATTAACATGAATAAAATATTCTGTGTTACTACTGATGCCGCCCCTGCATTTGTCGGAAAGAACAAAGGATTTGTTAAACTTCTTGAGTATCGTATTGGACGTCAAGTATTGAGCTTCCATTGCATCATACACCAGGAGAGTTTGTGTGCGAAGATTTCGTCACTATCCTTGAAATCTGTAATGGAAACTGTTGTCAAGATAGTTAACTTCATAGTTTCTCGCTCATCATTGACCCACAGGCAATTTAAGTCTCTTCTACAAGAAATGGAGAGCGCATATGCGGACCTCCCGCTGTACAGCAGTGTTCGTTGGCTTAGTCGATGTAATGTTTTGAACAGATTTGTATCATGTCTAGAAGCAATCAAGGTGTTTCTTGATGAAAAAGAACAACATTTCCCGGAATTGAATGACGAGGACTGGCTGTGCAAGCTGATGTTTCTGGCTGACATAACTAAAAATCGGAATGAATTAAACTTGCGTTTACAAGGGCAGGGTCAAACAGTATTTGATCTTTTTGAGCACTGGAAAGGATTTGCGTCAAAATTATACATATTTTGCAGAGATATTACCACTAACTCATACAAGTACTTTCCAAACGTAAAGGCTCATTCAAATCGATTTACTGTCAACAGAGATGAGCTTCAGAAGTACGTTGAAGCGCTCAAAGGAGAGTTTGCTAAATGAGGTCAAGACTTCAAAATTCGCGGGCCCTTGTTTTCTTACCTCATCAAGCCCGACTTAATTGATCATACTAACATCCCATTTGACCTATCTCTTTTCGAGTGGATGGATGTTGACAATTTTGAAATGCAACACATCGAATTCAAGGCATCAGAGTTATGGACGATAAAATTTGTAGAATTGCGAAAAACTCTTGAAGGAAGCTGCTTGGAAAAGTCAGCTGCCATCCACAACTGCTGGACATCCCTGCCTGAAGCGTTCACCTGTTTGAAGAAAGTTGCATTTGCTCTACTTTCAGCTTTTGGGTCAACTTATACATGTGAACAAATTTTCTCACACATGAAAGCTGTTTTAAGTCCACAGGGAAGTCGCCTAACACCTGTGCATTCAGAAGCCTGTGTGAAGCTGAAATTGACAAAATACACACCTGATATTGAACAATTAACCAAGGAGAAGCAAGGACACGGGTCCCATTAATTGATTAATGACTCAGATAAATAATAATCAATGATTACTCATATTAAAATTTTAATAACGTGTTTTATGTTTGGTTTATTTAATTGTTTTGTTCTTCAAACGTTTGGACTTTCTGTCTTAACAAAATATACATATGGCAATTTTATTATAAAATTTCAAACTAATGTGTTCAGAACTTAGATTTTGCAAAACATAATATTTGTATTGAAATTTGTTCCTATTTATATTAAAATATTGAATAATCTACAAAGAATAGAATAGTTATTTAATGTATCAGAAACAGGTTAATACAAGATCATTTTTAAATTGTTTCAATAATATTGTTGTATATAAAAATATGGTGGACTTAGGTTGGCACGCTGAGTGACTTTGCAACATTACTTCGGCATGACACTACTAAAAGTTTGCCGACCCCTGGTCTAGCAAGTAGCACCTGATGTTTTACACCAGAGTCTAGCCAGTAGCACCTGATGTTTCGCACCAATGTCTAGCCAGTAGCACCTGATGTTTCACACCATAGTTTAGCCAGAAGCAACTGATGTTTTACACCATAGTCTAGCCAGTAGCACCTGATGTTCCACATCATAGTCTAGCCAGTAGCACCTGATGTTTCACACCAAGTCCAGCCAGTAGCACCTGATGTTTCACACCAAGTCTAGCCAGTAGCACCTGATGTTTTACACCATAGTCTAGCCAGTAGCACCTGATGTTTTACACCATAGTCTAGTAAGTAGCACCTGATGTTTTACACCATAGTCTAGCCAGTAGCACCTGATGTTTCACATCAAGTCCAGCCAGTAGCACCTGATGTTTTACACCATAGTCTAGCCAGTAGCACCTGATGTTTTGCAACATTGTCTAGCTAGTAGCACCTGATGTTTCACACCATAGTCTAGCCAGTAGCACCTGATGTTTCGCAACATTGTCTAGCCAGTAGCACCTGATGTTTCACACCATAGTCTAGCCAGAAGCACCTGATGTTTTACACCATAGTCTAGCCAGTAGCACCTGATGTTTTACACCATAGTCTAGCCAGTAGCACCTGATGTTTTACACCATAGTCTAGTCAGTAGCACCTGATGTTTTACACCATAGTCTAGCCAGTAGCACCTGATGTTTCACACCATAGTCTAACCAGCAGCACCTGGTGTTTTACACCATAGTCTAGCCAGTAGCACCTGATGTTTTACACCATAGTCTAGACAGTAGCACCTGATGTTTTACACCATAGTCTAGCCAGTAACACCTGATGTTTCACACCATAGTCTAGCCAAAGCACCTGATGTTTTACACCATAGTCTAGCCAGTAGCACCTGATGTTTCACATCATAGTCTAGCCAGTAGCACCTGATGTTTCACACCATAGTCTAGCCAGTAGCGCCTGATGTTTCACACCAAGTGTAGCCAGTAGCACCTGGTGGTTTACATTATAGTCTAGGTGCTACTGGCTAGACTATGGTGTAAAACATCAGGTGCTACTGGCTAGACTATGGTGTAAAACATCAGGTGCTACTGGCTAGACTATGGTGTAAAACATCAGGTGCTTCTGGCTAGACTATGGTGTGAAACCTCAGGTGCTACTGGCTAGACAATGGTGCGAAACATCAGGTGCTACTGGCTAGACAATGGTGTGAAACATCAGGTGCTACTGGCTAGACAATGTTTTACACCATAGTCTAGCCAGTAGCACCTGGTGTTTTACACCATAGTCTAGCCAGGAGCACCTGGTTTTTTACATCATAGTCTAAAAGTAGCACCTGATGTTGTACACCAGTCTAGCCCTAACATTTAAAGAAGCCTCGCACCCATTTATAACATTTAAAGAAGCCTCACACCCCTTTATAATTTCTAAAGAAGCCTGGCACCCCTTTATAATATCTAAAGAAGCCTGGCACCCCTTTATAATATCTAAAGAAGTCTCGCACTCCTTTATAATATCTAAAGAAGTCTCGCACCCCTTTATAATATCTAAAGAAGTCTCGCACCCCTTTATAATATCTAAAGAAGCCTGGAACCCCTTTATAATATCTAAAGAGTCTCGCACCCCTTTATAATATCTAAAGAAGTCTCGCACCCCTTTATAATATCTAAAGAAGCCTGGAACCCCTTTATAATATCTAAAGAAGTCTCGCACTCCTTTATAATATCTAAAGAAGCCTGGCACCCCTTTATAATATCTAAAGAAGTCTCGCACCCCTTTATAATATCTAAAGAAGTCTCGCACTCCTTTATAATATCTAAAGAAGCCTGGTACCCCTTTATAATATCTAAAGAAGTCTCGCACCCCTTTATAATATCTAAAGAAGTCTCGCACCCCTTTATAATATCTAAAGAAGTCTCGCACCCCTTTATAATATCTAAAGAAGTCTCGCACCCCTTTATAATATCTAAAGAAGTCTCGCACTCCTTTATAATATCTAAAGAAGCCTGGCACCCCTTTATAATATCTAAAGAAGTCTCGCACCCCTTTATAATATCTAAAGAAGTCTCGCACCCCTTTATAATATCTAAAGAAGTCTCGCACCCCTTTATAATTTCTAAAGAAGTCTCGCACCCCTTTATAATATCTAAAGAAGTCTCGCACCCCTTTACATCATCTTAAGAAGCCTGGCACCCCTTTATAATATCTAAAGAAGTCTCGCACCCCTTTATAATATCTAAAGAAGTCTCGCACCCCTTTATAATATCTAAAGAAGTCTCGCACCCCTTTATAATATCTAAAGAAGTCTCGCACCCCTTTATAATATCTAAAGAAGTCTCACACCCCTTTACATCATCTTAAGAAGCCTGGCACCCCATTATCTTCCAGCTCGTAAAATATACCATAAATCAAGTACCATGCCTATTGGCATAGATCAGATCTCTCCACAACTTCTCATCTCCAGTACAGTTTATCAATTTTGTTGTTGACCTACTTCCATGCCACTTGTCTTCCCTTATCTCTTTTTCTTTCAATCTTACCTCTAGTTATAATATATTCCAGCTTTCCTCTTCTCATTCTTCTTCTTCTATGATCCTTAACCACCGACCGTCAAAGCAGTAAGTGGCCATCACGCCAGGTAGCGTCTTGTAGGGCAACAACAAATTGATTCCACTTTGCTCGGTCGGTGGCCAACCTTCGTACAGTGCCCCAACTCTGGTTCATTCTTTGCATCTCAGCCTCCACAGTCCTCCGCCAAGTTGTTTTTGGTCGGCCTCTCTTTCGTTTTCCTTCAGGGGTCCATAGCATAGCTGTTCTTGTGATGGCATCGGGGTTTCTTCTGAGGACATGGTCAACCCAGTTCCACCGTCTGCCAGCTATGATGGTGTGCATGTCCTCTTGTTTGCTCAGAGTAAGCAGATCTTGGTTGATGATGGTATTTGGTCAAAAGATTCGGAGACTTTTTCTTAGGCATGTTGTGTGAAAAGAGGACAGTTTCGACATTTCCTTCTCTGTAACTCTCCAGCGTTCCGCACCATAGAGAACCACAGAAAGCACACAGCTCTGATATAATCTTAATTTTATGCCTGTGCTGTACTGAGAGGACTTCCAGATGTTGTTTAGACTAAAAAAGGCTGTTCTTGCTTTGTTCATTCTGTTGTTGACGTCTTTGCTTCCTCCGCCGTCTGGTGTTACTATGCATCCTAGGTATGTGAAGGTGTCTGTCTGTTCCAGTTGCTGATTCCCTACTGATATGGGCTCAGGGTTGCTAACATTGAGCGTCATGACCTCTGTCTTCTTTAGATTGATGTTCAAGCCCACCTGCTGGCTATACTTATTAAGTCTATCCTTTTTTTCCTGGATGTGTTGATGTGAATGTGCCAGTAGTGCAATTTCATCTGCATATTCCAGATCTTCCAATGTAGAAAGTGTAGTCCATCGTATTCCTCTTGGACTGCCCTCTGTTTTCTGGCGCATCACCCAGTCTATGACTGTTAAAATTAGAGCAGTTGATAAGGGGCATCCCTGTCGTACTCCTGTCTTCACCTCAAAGGTTAGGTTGCTCTGCCCAACGCTACACTTAAAGTTGGCATAGAGGATTTTTATGATTGACACTATGCAGCTTGGAATTCCATAAGCCCTCAGTATTTTCCATAAACTGTCCCTATGTATACTGTCAAAAGCCTTTTCGAAATCAACGAAATTAATGTACAGCTGTCTTTGCCATTCTGAGCACTGCTCTATAATGTTCCTGAGGGTAAGTATATGATCTACACATCTTCTGATCTTTCTAAATCCTGCTTGTTCTTTCCTCAGTTTGTGGTCTACTGCTTTTGAAATTCTCTGTATAATTATCCTGCCTACTATTTTGCTTGGAACTGAGAGAAGAGTTATTCCTCTCCAATTATTGCAGTCTGCAAGATCTCCCTTCTTGGACAATTTGATAATTATTCATTTGTTCCAATCCGTTGGTGTTGTCCCTGTTTTCCAGACTTAAGCGAATAGTGGTTCTAATAGTTCTGCTGCTAGCTCAGGATCTGTCTTAAAAAGCTCTGCATTCAAGTTATCACCTGGACGAGGGGCATATCCAGAGAGTATCAAAAAATCGCGGAGACGGCCGGATATAGTACTTCATTCTTCAGCAACGCTTCAGGTCATAGTGATTGAACTGACCGTGCCATTTGAATCCAGATTAGACGAGCAACATTCGTTCAAAGCGGCCAAGTATAGTGATCTGGCCGCGGATCTGAGACACGATGGGTTCACTGCAAGAGTCATGGCTGTTGAAGTGGGCGCAAAAGGGCTTGTGGCTGCATCAGTGTATGATCTATTGAAACTGTTGGGGCTGAAGGGACAGGCGAAAACAAGGGCACTGAAGAGGCTTAGTGAAACTGCCGAAGAGGCATCAGGCTGGCTGTGAAACAACCGCAATGGGCGATGGAAATCGTGACAATAAACGCTGCGGTACAGAAAACACCAGGAATTTTTCTAAGTCCACAATACGCTGAGTTTTTTGGTGTACTAGTGAACGGGCTGTGACTGAGGGGCAACAGGCGGTGTATATTATAGGGGTGTCAATGTCAGAATTTCAGTGGCGAGCGCGCAGTGGCTAGGCGCGGCGGCTTCGGAATGGTGTCTCAGTGTGTGCGACGGAACGAACGGAATAATTTGTCTTCTCTTTGTTACTTTCACAATTGCCTCCACGGCTGGCGGAGTTGTGGATTAAAGTTGCTACCATAAGTGAAATTGGTTCATTTTCGATACAAGGCAACAGGAGGCTGAGACGCTTGGGAGTCATGACCCAAGTGGGCCCGCCCCCCTTAGAGTGTAAAAGAGTATACTGGGCCGAAACACTTGTCCGATGGGGGGACTTCTGATGATGATCAGATTGCCTCCTGTTGTATCGCTCTGTAAAGAGTTTCCTATCATCATCATGGCCAGGAGCTTTTCCATTCTTTAACCCTTTGATTGCTGTGATGATTTCTTCTTTTCGTGGAATGTCTGTATTAACATCTAGATCATTTTCAGCCTCAGGAACATTCAATTTTGTCTCTGGTGGTTCCTTGTTCAGAGTTTCTCTGAAATACTCTGCCCATGTTTCCTGTCCCTCTGCTGTCATGATGAGATTTCCTTGCTTATCTCTTACTAATGTAATATTGTTTGCACCTCGTTTTCCGCTGATGATTTGAGTTATTTTGTATACTGTGCTTTGTTCATTTCTCAGTGCTGCATCTTCTGCCTGTCTTGCAAGATCGTCTAGGAAATTCCTTTTGTTGGCTTGGGTTTGGCGTTTAACTTCCTTGTCCAGCTGACTGTACTGTTCGCTATAAAGTTGCTTCAACCTGGGGGACTTCTTTCTTTTCATTTTGTTTTCTTTCTTTTCATTTCCTTTCTCATCGTTCTGGTGTTTAATGTTTCTGGTGTTATCCAGTCTTGCTTCTTCCTTTCCTGGAATCCTAATCATGATTTGCTGCTTTCCTTATATATTGTTGAAATGGTGTTGAATTTCTGGTCTATATCATCAGTCAATGTCTTTTCCTTCCTGACTGTTGACAAATTGATATCGCTTCTTTATATCAGCCGCAAAAGCTTTTCTGGCAAGGGGGTCCTTCAATTTGCTGATGTCAAACCTTTTCTGTGTAGTTACAGTTGGTCTAGCCGTTCTTAGTTTCACTTTCAGTTGTGCTACTACTAAATGGTGATCACTTCCCACATCCGCACCTCTTCTTACCTTCACATCATGTAATGCATGACTCCATCTACCGTTAATCATAATGTGGTCTAACTGGTTTCTGTCCCGACCATTTGGTGATTCCCATGTTAGTTTGTGAATTTCTTTGTGTGGGAAAAATGTTCCTCCAATGACCAGGTTGTTAATGCTACAGAAACTTATTAATTTATCCCCATTTTTGTTTACTGTTCCGCTGCCACATTTCCCCATTACTCTTTCATTATATGTATTGTGTTCCAACTTTCACATTGAGGTCTCCCATTACTACGATAAGATCATATCTAGGTGTGTCTTCCATTTCTATCTGCAGTTGTTGATAGAATTCATCCTTGACCTCATCATCGCTGTCATTCGTTGGTACGTAGCATTGTATTATTGTAGTGTTGGTGAATCTCCCTCTCAATCGTATTCTTATCAGTCTGTTGTTGATGAGTTTCCATTCCAGTAATGTCCTTTCTATTCCTTTCTGTGGAATAATGGCTACACCTTCATTGTGCTGTCCATCCTCTCTTCCAGAGTAAAGAACTGTTTCGCCTGTTGCTGTTTTAACTTTTCCTGTCCCTGTCCATCTGCTCTCGCTTATCCCTAGAATGTGTAATCTATCGTTTCTCATGTCCGCTGTGACCTGTTTTAGTTTACCCATCTCGTTCATTGTCCTGACATTCCAAAATCCTATTCTTGTTTCACGTTTTGCGGTCAGGACGTCTGTTTTCGTGTCAGTGGCTTCCTTTCGGCTTTCACCACTGACAGTCATACAAGCCTCAGACTCCAGATGTCCGTCCCGCAGCAAAGTGTTTCGTTTGTTGTCGTTTCCGTAACTTCATTTTTTTTTTACATAGACAGGGGTGTTAGCCCTATGCTAAAACCCCCAGCCTGGAGGACCAGGGTGTCTGCTTTAGTCTGACCCCTGCCCGCGCAAACCTGTCCAGCTTGGTAGAACCTTCCAGGAGTAAAGCTCCAGCTGGCATAGCTCTGGGGGTAATCAGGGTACGCAAGCTGCCATACCTCGACAAGGTATTGACACCGGTGATGGCAGCCTCTTCTCATAACATGTCCAAAAAAGTGGATTGCTTCTTTCTAATTTGTAAAATGTTTCCTTTGCGCATTGGCCTCTTTTAGGACATCATCATTACTTTTTTTGGCTGTCCGTGGTATTTTTAATATTCTTCTGTAAAACCACATCTCTGTGGCCTCAAGTGTTTTCCTTTCTTGTTTACTGATTGTAATGATCAGATTCTGCTCACTGCAGAATCTAAGGAGTCGCTTTCCATTGTCATTGAGAGTATCTTCTCCATATCTTCCGATAACTCCACCCCATCTAGCATGGTCATTTCCAACTCTGGCATTAAAATCTCCGAGCATAATAACTTCATCTAGGCAGTCATCCACTGTCCTTTGAAGCAGCTCGAAGAATTCCTCCTTGACCTCTGCTCTCTCATGGGAGAAGATCGGCTACCACGACAAGAATGGGAAACAAAGAGCCAGGGATCCAGACCTCCAGGACGACCCAGAGTCCGCTGGGAGGACAACATTAGACAATCTTTGAAGGACCGAGGACTAGAATGGAACCAGGCCAGGAAGAAGACAGCTGATAGAATGGTCTGGCGCTCTCTCTTCCAAACCTCTACACCTCACGGTAGAAGGGGAACGACTAAGTAAGTAAGTAAGTAAGTTTACTGATTGTCCATGACTCTCTCCCATATGTCAGGATTGGTTCTATATAACACTGAAGAACTCACTTTCTTACTTACATTGACAAAGAATTGTTGCACAAAATACTCATTTTATAGAATGCTGAAGTTGGGTCTCGCATTTCTCTCTTCCCCCCCCCCCCCCCCGGGGGGGTGTATGCACCCCTGGTTATGAAAAACTGTTGTAGAGAAAATGACTGGCATGAGAGCACTAAAATATGACAATGAGTTACTGTATATTGGAAGCTTTGATTTTGAACCATCTTGATAACTTGCCTGCCAGTGGTAAATGGAACCAGTTTGATAACTTGTTGCCTGCCAGTGACGCTCAGAGCACGATGACGCTGAAAGATAGGGTTAACTAGGATGAGAATGCTAGAAGATAGGACTGATGTTTCTTTTGACTTAACCACAACTCTCTGTTGAACTTTTATACCCCAGGTCCTCTTTTAAACTCAAGTGCATTTACTCTTGTCCATAGAGAGGCAAAAGCTGCTGTCATTCACGGTGGTGACCTAAGGGACATGACCCCTGCCCAAATTGACGAGATCCTAATCAACCATGCAGAAATTGTATTTGCTCGTACTTCCCCCCAGCAGAAGTTGATCATTGTTGAAGGCTGTCAGAGACAGGGCCAGATTGTGGCTGTCACTGGTGATGGTGTCAATGATTCTCCTGCCCTCAAGAAAGCTGATATTGGTGAGTGTGGCTCATTGACACTGGAAGTGGGTTAAGTTTTGTGTGTAACAGGCTGAGATATAAAATGATAAAGCATCTTATGGCAAAGGTAATGTTAACATATGTAACTAGGTCATGTATGTTAGATAAAAGGTCAGTGATAAACATGCCACATTTGACAATTTTATTAGGTCAACTTGGAAAGCACCATGAACCAAACCAATATTTACACCACCTGCCTGAAAGTGAGGCAGATAGTCAACATTTGTAATCTCTATCTATGTCCAGGTGTTGCTATGGGCATCGCTGGCAGTGATGTCAGTAAACAAGCTGCTGACATGATCCTACTGGATGACAATTTTGCTTCTATTGTGACTGGTGTTGAGGAAGGACGTCTGATCTTTGACAACTTGAAAAAATCTATTGCATATACCTTGACTTCTAAAATTCCAGAGGTGTCTCCGTTCTTGTTGTTCATTACCGCCAACATCCCACTGGCCCTGGGAACTATCACCATTCTGTGTATTGACCTTGGCACTGACATGATCCCCGCCATCTCTATGGCTTATGAGCATGCTGAACAGGATATCATGAAAAGAGCACCCCGAGATCCTTCCAAGGACAAATTAGTCAATGAGAGGTTAGACTTTGAAGATTTTAGCTTGTATTTTTTTCATTTACACATAATAATAATTTTATACTTTGGTACAGTAACCAAAGCTTTGGCCTAAAGTTTACTCAGTTAACGATGTATCATCAAATAAGTGATACTGATATGTTGTTTCATCAAATAAGTGATACTGAGATGCTATATAATCAGATCACTAATATCAAGATACTGTTGTTACGTGCACATTGAAATCATCTGTTATGTGCACATTGAACTCATCTGTTAGATGCACATTGAACTCAACTGTTACATATGTGAGCTCATCTGTTACGTACGTGCTCATTGAACTCATCTGTTATATGCTTATTGAACTCATCTGTTACGTGCACATTGAACATATCTGTTACATGCACATTGAACTCATCTGTTACGTACGTGCTCATTGAACTCATCTGTTACGTGCACATTGAACATATCTGTTACATGCACATTGAACTCATCTGTTACGTACGTGCTCATTGAACTCATCTATTATGTATGTACTCATTGAACTCATCTCTAATATGCTCATGGAACTCAACTGTTACATGCACATTGTTACGTACTTGCAAATGGAACTCCTCTGTTAAGTACGTGCAAATTGAACTCATCTGTTACGTGCAAATGTAACTCATCTGTTACATGCTTATTAAACTCATCTGTTTACATGCTCTTTGAACTCATCTGTTACGTGCACATTAAACTCATGTTAAGTGCACATTGAACTCATGTTACGTGCTCATTGAACTCTTCTGTTATGTGCAAATTGAACTCTTCTGTTATGTGCAAATTGAACTCTTCTGTTATGAGTAGTATAGTAGGCGCAAAACAGGTATAATTGTGCAGGCGGAGAGGATTTTTAAAAAAAAGGAAATACTCCGATCGATTGTGCAGGCGGAGCGGACTTTTTATATAAGGAAATACTCCGGATCGATTGTGCAGGCGGAGCAGACTTTTTATATAAGGAAATACTCCGCTCGGTAATGGCGGGTGTGTAGTGTGTTGTTTATACAACTTGTGTTACAATATTTATACATATATATATCTTTTACAAACAGGTATACATATATACGATATGTAGACATAAATAACAAAGATTTAGTTAATAAATATATTTTTATTTTCAATACTGTTTTGTTACAGCAATAACATCATTATATGAGTAGGGTCACATATTGGCAAGAGGGAGGCGTGTAAAAATTTTTTACGGTAACAAAATTATATAAACAGAATAACGTATTGGCAAGAGGGAGAGGTGTACAATTTTTATGGTAACAAACATTATATGAACAAGAGCACATATTGGTAAGAGGGAGGTCTGTACAATTTTTATATGTTCAAATAACAGTAACACAATTATATGAGCAGGATCACATATTGGCAAGAGGGAGGGGTGTGTACAATTTTTATTTATTTATTGTGGTATTGATTTGGTATGTGTGTTGTTTCTTTATACAATATATATATATATATATATATATATATATATATATATATATATACTACTCGTCAAAAATCAAGGGCCACCAAGAAAAACCTTGGTTCAAACCATAAAACAAATCTGATATAAACGTAATTGGTATCAGTCAAAACGGCATTTATTGAGTACCAAATTGACATGTCACGTAAAGAAATGGAAACACACATTCAAACGCAATGAAGCTGTGAAGTGTGTCACCCACCTTTTCAAAAGTCACACAATAGATATTGGACAAATAGACATTCCAAAATCGGGTATGGCCACCGTTTGCAGCAAGGCATTCAAGACAGCGTTGACGCATCGAGTCCACAAGAGTCCGAAGAGTATCCTGAGGAACTGCTTGCCATTCCTGAAACAGAAATGCAGTCAGCTGTGCAACATCCATTGGCAGGGGGTGATTTGTTGACAATCTTCGACCAAGGACATCCCAGAGGTGCTCAGTCGGAGAAAGGTCAGATGAATGAGCTAGCCACGCCATCCTGATGATCCCATGTTGCTGAATAAACTCATTCACCACACGAGCTCGATGGGGTTGAGCGTTATCATCTTGGAGGATGGCATTACCACCTATGGCCTCCAGAGCAGGCTGAACAATTGGTCTCAAGATTTCGTTCTGGTATCTTGGGCCGGTCAAGTTGCCTTGGATGATGTAGAGTAGGGTCCTGCCGTGTCTGTAGAAGCCTCCCCAGACATGACAGAACCCCTACCATAACGATCCACCTCTCGAATTGTGTCATCAGTAAATCGCTCTCCTGGTCGTCTCCAAACTCGAATCCTGCCATCATTGAATGACACAGTGAAGCGAAATTCATCGGTGAAGAGAACTTGACTCCATTGTTGCCTTGTCCATTAGATGTGCTCGCGACACCAAGCAACACGGGCTCTGCGATGAGCAGGAGTAAGAGGAATTCTGACTGCAGGACGTCGAGCAGCCAGTCCAAATTCATGTAAACGTCTGCGAATGGTGCTTTGACTGACATTAACGTTTACAGTTTGTCTCAGCTGACATCTTAGAGTGGAACAAATCACTGTTCGATGGCGCAGGACTGACAACAAGAGGTATCGGTCATCACGTCTATTGGTGCATCTAGGGTGACCTGGCCGGTGGTGATCCTCCACACTTCCTGTGGCCTGAAATCTCTCCAAAATTCTTTGGATAGTAGAGTGTGACACTGCAAGCCGTCTAGCAACCTCACGGACAGATAAACCACTTTCAACCCACGCTATAGCCCTCATTCTTTGTAAGGTGTAAAGACTTCTTCTCGGTGGCATGGTTTTTGCAAGTGATGAAACTACCCTAAGTCTGCTGATTTTAAAACAAATTAAGAGTGAACTCTATTCACGAAAAGTCGCCATTGCAAGTGGAATGTCAATCAGCACGATTACTTCACCTGTTTGGTTGTACGGAAGTTTGAAAAAAAAACAGATTAAAAATGTGAATTTATGGTCAGCAAACCAAATTGCACGTGATCACCATGGTTGTCGGTGAGTTGTTTTTAGGCTTAACGTGCATAGAGGACTGTCAGAGGAAGATATTGCACCAATTTTTACTACAAACTTCCATCATTTAATCATTCTATGCGCTTTTGTAAAATTGTATTGAAAATAATAGAGTGGCCCTTGATATATATATATCATATATATATATTCTTTTCGGGGAATTTCAAGACTATCAACTATTGGCTGCGAGTCCGGACATTTCAGTACAGCATCAGCTACTTTAATTATGGCATTGTCCGGTCTCCTAGCCTTGACTCGATATGTCGGCAATTGGCTTTGGCCTTGCGATATCCTTCGCTTTTGAGATCATAATTCACCCTATTATGTTGCAAAATAAACCTTCATTCAATTACACATTAATCAAAACATGCATTTTTTTATTCAGATTGGTAACTTTCTTAGCTTTTCAAGCTCGTGAAATAATTAGATTGATGCGTGAATGTCTGAAGTGGTGATAACACATTCATTCCACGCTGTTACAACAACTATGCGATCGTGTTAAATTGCTAAATAATATTAAAACTATTGTAAAGTTTACATTTGAAGGTCAAAACATTGTTAATAAGTGATATACTTACGTTAATAAGTGATATACTTACGTATAGTCATCTTCAAATCAGAAGATGTGATTAAGTTTGAACACGAACCAACATAAGTGGCATGCCGATCTTGATCGACATCGGGGGATGACCCCGGTCGATGTAAAAGCCTCGCTCTCCATTTTTCACTAAAATTCTTGACTGAGAGAGCGTTACTTAAAGTCAATTCGCTCCACCAGCAAATATCATAAGTCTTTGATATTTTACAGGAATAAATAAAAATGGTTCCAAATCTTCTCATACCATGCAAGGAATTATAACACCACTTAAAATGTCAAATCTTAAAAAATTTCAACTTCACTTCGAGAAATCGACGTCTTCCACTTTGTTTTCTACAGCTTGCATTATACGAAATTAAAGCTATGCATCTGCCCCTCCTAATGGTGAAAACCGTATGCAAATCAGAAGTCTGCTGGTCAAGCGAAACCCGTTTGAATGAGGTGGGGTGAGGCAAAAATGCCGAGAGTTGATAGCGTGCCGGGGCCAACTACGCGTAACGTTGCTGTTTGTTTTTATTAGTAAAAAAATACTTCAATAACTTTTATTATTCGGGAATTAATACATTTCAAAAGAGAAGAAGATAAAGAGTATCGTAATGTAAATTTTATTTCAATCCGCTTAATATCAAAGTTGCAGTGATGACTTAAACTTGACGAATTTCCATCAGTTTTCTCCACTTTCGCCCGTTTTCAACAGCACGAAGCGGGCACTTTGTGGTACCTAATACCAGCATACATCGCCGACAACAAACACATTAATACATTACAATACGATTCACACTCAAAACCTTACACTGATAACCTTTGATTTTTTAGATGTCTGGCTGTTTTTAGTGGTGTTCCCGTTAAGAACATTAATAAAACCTGTAGCGAGATTTGGTTCCACTTGCTTGGTTGTAGCGCGACACGCACACACACACACAGCGCAAGGACAACGCGGCGGTATTTCTTTGAAGTTGAAGACGGCGGAAATGTGAATTACGGTTAAGCCAGACAATATTGCAAGAATGAGGAAATAGCTAATACAGGAATGTATGGCGGCCTTTAAAAGTTTACATTTACTGGACATTAAATTATTAACTACAAGAAAACGCTTGGTTGGAAATCAATTAAATAAAAATAATTCACTAAAGGAGATAGATTATGAATTATACCCAAAGGCAGAGCCGGGTTAACGTAGTAGCACAAGTAGCATATGCTACGGGCCCCGCGCTTTTAGGGGCCCCGCGCCAATAAATATGTACATAATTTTTTGGTCATCTTCTAATACGAGCGTTGATGGGAAGGAGCGAAGCTCCTGACCGGGTTGGAAGGAAAGTCCACTGACCCCCCAGCATCGCAATGACATGTCATTGGGCCAAAAGAGCTGGAAAGCTCGAGTGCCGCTGGTTAGAGAGAAGAAAAAAAAATACGAGCGTTAAACCAACGATCTTGTGATTTATGCCATCTTTAGCGCCTTTTCATTTAGTGTCACGAAATTGTGAGAGAAAGAGCATAAGAGGGTGACTTAGTGTGACTCTTCATTATTTTAATCTTAACTGTTTGCGGACGGAAGCCATTTAAGTGGCGTTGAAAATTTGTTCACGTTTTGACGGAAGCTTCTAGGCGACTGCCCCTCTAATTTTGTTTCGTTCTTTGTGAAATGAATTTGCATTAACAATGAAAACTAGAATTTAGGAAACGGAAACTTCCTGTTTTAATTGAGGTATACGGCGTGCTCGCACTCTCTTTCGATCTTGATTAAAATTTCTTGATTTGTAAGGTTAGAAAACTCAAAAAATGAGCAGTAAACACAGAGATATTGGACGTAATTATGCTTCTGGAAGTGAAAAACGTAAAGCGAAGGAAGAAAAAGAAAGAAGAGATCAACTTGTGATATCAAAAACACGTAAGCTGACATAATATTTTGATGTTCATGGTGGTGGTACTCTAACCGCTGAAGCTGGAAGTACAGGAACAACTAGTACTAGTGCCGGGTGTGCAGCAGAAAACATACAGCAAAACCCAGTATACACTGAGTCTGAATGTGAAAGAATAAGTGAAACGAAGAAGTACTCTAATGATGCTGGTGACTGGCCGAACAATATAGATGACTGTGAGCGTGAATATTGCATATCCAAGGGAAGTGAAAAATGTCAACATGTTGATAGTGCCTTCTCTTCATCCGTGCGATTGTATGACACTGAAAAGAAAACTCGATACTGTCAGAAGTCTTATTTTACACATATTCATAAACTTACAAACAAGCAACATGCAAAAAAATGGTTATGCTGTTCAGAAAGTAAAGGGCGCCTATTCTGTTTCCCATGCAAGCTTATGAGTTCAGAATGTTCATCAAAGTTTACTGTGGAAGGGTTTAATGACTGGGAAAATGCAAGCAATCTATTGCGTCGACATGAAGAAAGCTTCTCACATAGACAAGCTTTAATTTCACTGTTGATGCGTAAAAACAAAGGTGACCGTGTCGATTCCCATCTTGTGAAACAAATGGACATTCAAGAAAAGTATTGGCACAAACTTCTAGAGCGAATAATTGAAGTTGTGAAGTTTTTAGCAGAACGAGGCCTTTCATTTCGTGGCAGTGATGAAATTGTTGGGTACCCTTATAACGGGAATTACTTAGGGTTGTTAGAATTACTGGCCAAGTTTGACCCTTTGCTGGCAGAGCATATAAGTACTCATGCAAACAAAGGAATTGGACATACATCATATCTATCTAAAACAACGTGTGAGGAATTCATCAATCTGATTGGATCCAGCATACTGGATCACATTCTCTGTGAAGTGAAGAAATACAAGTATTATTCCGTTTCATTGGATTCTACTCCAGATATATCTAATATGGACCAGCTGACTTTGACTTTGCGCTATGTTTTGCCATCTGGACCAGTTGAAAGATTTGTGACATTTTTGGATATGGAAGGTCATAGTGCTGAACAGCTTACTAAAAGTCTACTTAATTTTTTAAAGGCAAATGACATTGATATTAAAGACTGCCGTGGTCAAAGTTATGACAACGCCAGCAACATGAGTGGCAAGTTTATAGGATTACAAGCACGAATTAATTGATAATGATAATTACTATGCAAATTAAAAATGTATGTGTTCAAATATGTTTTTGTTGTTTTATTGTTTTTTTTTTAAATATAGGGCCCCTTTCTTAACATATGCTACAGGCCCCGCACTAGCTTAATCCGGCACTGCCCAAAAGGATATTGTTCAAATCTTAATAGTTTTAAAGATAATTAATATTTTTCATCGTCATCACATCCGCTAAAAATTAGCTAATAATCTTTAAAAATTTATTACATTAACAAGCCTCAACGGAATTGGATAAAACTGATATAGAATGAAAGCCTCATATGGGGAAAATAAAATGATACATAGGAAGGAAGGATGGATATAAGTGTGTAGTGAACAGAAGAGAAAACAAGTACAGGAAAAGCACTGATTGCCTCAAATCGCCTCAAACCGAGAGATGAAACGGAAATCTTTTGGGATTTTAGGAGGTGCTTTCTCGTACGTGAGATATACACATATATAAGGACAGAGCGGCGCGTTGAAAATCACACACACCAAATCCAGAAGCCAGAGTGAGAAACTGGAAGACAGTATCTGCAAGAAAAGTTATTTTTTCACGCTGCATGCAGGGCAGATTAACTTCAACCAATATAGTCTCACCGTGAGCTTATAAATCCTAAGAGGGTATGTAAGATGTATGACTAATATCATTTTATTTCAGATTTTATTTACGATTTTATTGTATCAGATATAATAAAAAGGGAATGACGCTAACCAGAGATAACCTTCACCGGCATTGTCAGGAAGCATAACCATTAATTGGTTAGCAAAATATAGCATGGCTGGCTCTTGCCTGGAAACTTCCGACATACCAGCAAGTACATAAGGGACTTGACATCCATAAATGGAAGGCAAAGGTTATCGTACCCATGTATCATAACATGTGATTTATTCATGTATTTTGTTAATTCTGCACAGTAGACATTATCTTATCATGCTATCTCTGTAACTTACTACCATGATTCATTCATTTATATACAAACACTGAAGACATGGTCGCATCATGAACAACAGTTGGTGGTGAGATTGTTGGAACAACCTGGCCACCTATTACCTTTTGTTCCAGGTTTTATTATCAATTTTATGATCATTCCTGATCGAGAAACTGAAGACTTGAAGACCGTTGATCCTGCTAACTGAAGCCTAGAGGTCAACCAATCTTCAACACTTTAGCCCCCCGTAGTGATAGGGTGGGCTGAAGGACAGTCTGTTTATTCAAGTGTGTCTCGGGAATCTCGAGCAGACTCAAGTTTATGATCGTTCCTAATCAAAGACTTGAAGACCGTTGATCCTGCTAACTGAAGCCTAGAGGTCAGCCAATCTTTAACACCTTAGTCCCCCGTAGTTATAGGGCGGGCTGAAGGACAGTCTGTTTATTCAAATGTGTCTCAGGAACCTCGAACTAATTTCAGATGAGTTATGTGTTATTCAATCCACCAAATCCTGTGAGTAGTTTCTAAAACGACTGTCTAATGATGACAAATAGTTGGCAAGAAATAATGTGACAAACTTCTTTTGTAATTTTAGTGGAATATAAATCCAAGACTTTTTCGCTTATTTATTTTGATTTCTAACTGTAAATAAGCACACATTTTACCAACTTCCAACACCCATCTCTCATTACACGAATATATAGATGTACATAATAAATATTAAAATTGTAATCATTTGACTTGTTAAATTTTTTACTGTTAAATTTTGAGTTGCTTTTTCTAATTTAATTATATTATCACATAGGGTTACTATAGCGAAAGTAGCAACTTATACTTCTGAAGCCTAAATCTATTGTCCAGCTCAGAGTATTCACAGCTGTAATTCACTTGTGATACCAGTGTACTTCTCGGGCACTGGAACTTCATCCTTTCTGGAGAGAGATTCTACTTCTCCTCTACCACTATTATCATACTAGAAAAACCTTTCGCTACATTGGGGGCTCTTTCGCAGGATATTATTTTTTATCATGAGCCACTATCTATGTATTCTTCTATCTTGAGCCACAAAAAGTTTGTAAAAATAAATTTTTTTGAAAAATTCTAAAACTTAGAAATTTTTTCGTAATAATAGTACCATTGAGTACCAAGTAAATAGGAGACGCTCACAAGGTTTTAAGGATTTGTCTTGTTCAAAGTAATTAATTGATTTTAATTAAGTTAGTTGGTTAGTGAAGATAAAATTATATACCCTCTGGTAAGTAAGCATCATGGCTGAATTGGTGAAGTTTAGAGCTGCGATTATGCAGGAAGGAAAAGACTTGGGTATGACAGGAGATGCTCTAATGCGACATATCACAACTGAAGTGGATAAATATTTAAATAGAGAGACTAAAAGAATGGAAGCTGAAGCTGAAAGAGAGACTAAAAGAATGGAAGCTGAAGCCAAGAAATTAGAAGCAGAAAGAGAAGCCAAAAGATTTGAAGTTGAGGCTGAAGCTAAGAAATTAGAAGCAGAAAGAGAAGCCAAAAGATTTGAAGTTGAGGCTGAAGAAAGAAGGTTACAAAGAGCTCATGAGCTAAGTTTAAAGGAACTTGAACTCCAGGGAGCAGCTAGCAATCATGGTGCTTGCTCACCTCACTCTGAGAGTAGCTCCAACCATAGCACGGCAAATGGAGCCATGAGTTTCCACCTGGATCCATTTATTGAGAAGGAGGACGCCATTGAGTCGTACCTGGATAGATATGAGAGACTGGCCTCTACTTATGGATTGGAACAGGACAAATGGAGCCTTAAACTATCTCAGGGGTTGAGGGGAGTTTCATACAATGTTTATTTAAAACTCTCAAAAGAAGACCAGGAAGATTATGAAATCGTAAAACAAGTTTTACTGGTCAAGTACGAAAAGAATTCTGAATCTTATAGAAAGAGATTTCGAACTGCTAAGCTACTTCCAGGAGAAAACTATCACCAGTTTTCTGCCAGATTGGAAACTTATCTGACAAAATGGATTAGCTTAGGAAAATGTCAAGATATAAAAGAAATGGTCATGATGGAATAACTGAGAGAATCCATGCCTCAAGAAATGAGAAAATTTCTTATGGAGCAAGGAGCAGAGAGATTGGAAGATATTTTAACCATGGCTGAAAGATATCAAGCAGCTCAGTCAGAAGTATCAGGAAATAAGAAGAAGCAGGGGGAGAACTTCAAACCTTCACAAAAATATACCAACTATGAACATAGGGACAATTCCAACAAGAACAAACACCGAACTGATTATAAAGACAAAAACCCTCTAGGATCAGATAATATACCTTCAAGAAAGGAAGGAAAGTGGTGTAAATCTTGCCAAATGAGTAACCACAATACTGCAGAATGCAGACGGAAAAACCCTCCTTATCACGCTGCGTGTTTTACAACAGGGAATAAGGGAAGGAAGGAACTGGCAGTCAGAATGACCTCCATCATCCCCCCGTTTGTGAGGAAGTGACATGTAATGGCACTAAAATTCAGTGCTTATATGATTCTGGATTGGAATTCGACTCAGTCGTGAGTGCAACCCTAGTGCACCCTGATCAACTTACCACAGAAACAGTGGACATACAAGGGGCAATGCAGGGAACCGTCACCATGACACTTCCCATAGCAAGGATCAACGTGAGAACTCGCTATGTGGAAGGAGTGATAAGAGCAGCAGTGAGTGATGATCCTATATACCCGCTGGTAATAGGATGTAAATATGTCTTTTTGGGTGACCCAATAAAACCTGTTGTCATGGCAGCCAACCATACCAGGTCGAGCACCAAAAAGGAGGAGGGAAATCCAATAAACATTCATCCTATACAGATGAAAAAGGCTCAAACAGCAGACAGCACATTGAAGCCTTGTTTTGGCAAATTGCCGAAGGCCCATAACCCTCCAGAGAAAGGAGACTTCTACATGAAAAATGGCCTACTCTACAGACAAGCTGGAAAAGGACCTAAAGGGCATGGACAGCTGGTAGTGCCAAAATTCTACAGGGAGGAAGTTATGGAACAAGAGCATGCTACATCAGGCAGTGGTCACAGAGGAAAAGGGGCTACTTGTCAAAAGATAGCACTGCGATATTACTGGCCAGGAATAATTGAAGACATAAGTTGGTATGTGAAATCCTGTTCAGAATGTAACCAGGTAACCTCATTCAGAAGTGTAGACCAGTTACAGGACCTAGGGAAGCATGGTTGCGGACGTAGGCCTATTAAGAAAACTCACAAGAGAAAACAACAGGTAGATGAGGTGATAAGGAGAAAACAAAATCACAAGTCTACTGTTACACCAGTAACCATGGCAACTCTCCGTATTGTACCGAGAAAGGACGAAAGACATCCCACCCCGACTAGAAATTTGTCGGAACACCATGTCCTGGATCATTTGGAAAATTTGGTTAGTCAACAACCAGTATTAAAAAAGCTGCAGAAACAAACCAGAACCATAGGAGGTAGCAACCAGGGCTGTACCAAACAATGGATGGATACATACCCCACTTCGGTATACTGCCCCTTACAATAGAAATAGGTGTGGGTCCGGCAACGTTGGTGTTTGGCAGTCCCCATACACGGTCCACTGGAAGCTTTGTTGCGGACATGGACTGAACAATAGCAAGCACAAGCACTCAAGGATGAGACTGACTATCTCTTAAAAGAGAAAATCATTTCAAAGTCTGAGTCTCCCTACAGCTCAAGTGTGGTGTTATTAAGGAAGCCTAGTGGTGAACACAGGTTATGCATTGACTATAGGAAACTAAATGCTATCACTGAATCTCAGGTAGACCCATTACCTGACACAAATCAGTTGTTTGCTACATTGAGTAAGGCTCGGTATTTTTCAAAAGTAGATCTAAGCAAGGGATACTACCAAATACCAGTGAAACCAGAAGTTAGGAAACTGTTAGCCTTTAGTACTCCGTATGGACATTACGAGTTCAATGTACTCCCATTTGGTTTAAAGAATGCGCCAAGTATCTTTTCCAGAATGATGAGGAAAGTTCGTAGACCAGTGGCAAACACAGCAGGGTATAGACTTCCTCCTCGATTTTCCCGGCGTGAGTTTAACCCACATTCCCGCCTTAGAAAAGTGTTTTAAAATAAATATTGACATCTTCGAATTTATACGAAGCACAAACCCTTTCCCCCAAACTCAGAGGTAGTGCTAGTTTTCAGGAAAAGTTGCGTCTTTTAATGTATAAAAATCATTTTATGTATATAGCTGATATAGATAGGGCGAGCCATTCTTTTTCGTGTCCCAAATGCGGCAAGTTATGGAAGCTTTTTAGGGATATGGACAGACATGAGAAGACTTGTCCCAGTGATAAAGGAGTGGAAATATTTAAAGGTGGGGTTTATACCCCGCCGGACACCATTTGGGAATCTATCGCCGCGCAGGGTATATATGTCGATACAAAATTCGTGTTTCCCTACCGCGCAACATTTGATTATGAATGTTATTTTGATACCTCTGTAGGAACGGGGACTGGGGGTAGCGTAACTACCTTTTTGTCAAAACACGTGCCTCTGTCTTGTTCGGTGGCTTCCAATGTACCCGGGTTGGAAGAGCCTGTCTGTTTTATCACAACAGGCGATCCTCAAGTTTTGGTTAATAGAATGCTTGACCATCTGACCAGAAACGCCGAGGGCGCTTACGCCATCTTACGTGAGCGTTTTGATGAGGTGTACACTCAACTCGGTGATTTGGAGGGCCACATCGAGAGACTCGATGCTTATTTGCGAGAGCTGCCTGTTTTAGATTTCAACTCGGGGAAATATGACGTCAACGTTAGAAAACTGTTGCGTGGGGTGGTTTGCTGGAGTTGGGGTGTCCTTCGTTCGATTATTATAAGTTTAGTTGGTATGCTTGCTTATCTATCATTACAAAACTTTGTGTCCAAGCGAACCTCGGTTCCGTACGAACTGATTCATTATTACTATAAACTTCCTACAAAGAAGAGTTCATCAGGTCAAAGGACCATCAACAATGCAAGTTGAAGCAATCAAACGTAATCAAAGTAATGTGGGTAAGTCTTCGATTCGAGTCCAATATTTATTACAAGTTGACGCACGAAGACAGTTCACATTGGTATACATTCATATATAGTTCATTAGAAATTACGTGCATAATATTCAGGTCCGTCCGTGTCAATATAATGTGTCAGATGAACATCATGGCTATGTACATGCGCTGCTGTAGTCAACAGCCAGAAATGAGCGCATGAGTTCTTGACAGCTACAAAATTGAATCATAATATGATTCTCCTTCCATCATTTAATTTACTTAATAATCTCATACTTTAATTTAATATCTGAACTGACCCTGAGTTCTATATTGATTTCATATATCGGCTATATACTAAGCCTCTCCTTGGAAGAAATACAAGACACGACTTCTCTGCTTGACGGATAGTGTAAAAAGGGTAATGTAACCAAGTCACCAAGCGTGACCTTCCCAACGCGAATACGTCATAATCTTAGCATATATTTCGCGTTCAGTATACCGTAAAATATCGACATATTCTATTAATGTTATTGACCCCAGGCCGTAAGGAGGCAGCCCCTCCACCATGCAAAGGCACAACAGGCCAATCACCTGTTTGTCTTAAACTATGATTACGAGAAATACAAGAGAGAAAACCGGACTGATTCTAAAGGCGACGAACTGGAACGGACTACGGACTACGACTTATGGAACTTGGAACACAAGAAGTATAAATGGGAAGGAAGAGGAGCTGGTGGAAGAGATGAGGAAAGCAAAACTAGAAATCCTGGCTATAACAGAAACGAAGAAAAAAGGACAAGGAGTCATGGATCTCGATGGCAACACGTTGCTCTACAGTGGTGTACCCATATCTGAAAGAGCTAAAGGGGGCGTGGGTTGCATTGTGGCCCAAAATCAAAAAGATAGTATCAAGGGATGGAACTTTGTCTCGGAGCGCATTATGGTTGTAAAACTAAAAGAAGGAGAAACCATAGTCAACCTGGTCATAGTGTATGGGCCAAATGAGGATGAGAGAGCAGAGGTCAAGGAGGAATTCTTCGAGCTGCTTCAAAGGACAGTGGATGACTGCCTAGATGAAGTTATCATGCTCGGAGATTTTAATGCCAGAGTTGGAAATGACCATGCTAGATGGGGTGGCGTTATCGGAAGATATGGAGAAGATACTCTCAATGACAATGGAAAGCGACTCCTTAGATTCTGCAGTGAGCAGAATCTGATCATTACAAACACAAAGTTCCCCCATAAGCGCATACATGCATACACTAGATGTGAACCAACCAAGAATGAGAAGTCAGTGATCGACTATGCCATTGTTCGGAGAAGCTCATTCAGATATGTCCGAGATGCAAGAGTCTGGAGGGGGCCAGAGATTGGAAGTGATCACTACCTGCTAACAATCAAACGAACAACTGAAAGAGTTGCTCAGCCTAGGAACTGCCCAACATCACGCAAGAAACCAAGTAAACGAGCAGGAGAAATGAGCATTAGGACCTACAAGCTGAGAGAGCCAGAAATTAAGACCAGATATCAGGGGCTTATTGCTACAGCAGTGAGCAACACAGAAGAACGACCTGATGACTTGGAAACCCTCTGGAATAAATTCAAGGATATCATAAAGACAGCTGCTGCAGAAGCATGCGGTGAAGTCCGACTTGGGAACCAGAGAAAGAGGACACCTTGGTGGACAGAGGAAGTCAAAGAGAAAATAAGAGAGAAGAAAATGGCATGGAAACAATACTTAGGAGCTAAAAACACAACAGGACAAATGGAAAAATATAGAGAATATGTGATACTCAGAACAGAAGCAAAGAACAAAGTGCTAGCAGCAAAACAGAAGTCCTGGGAAGAATTTGGAGAAAAGCTAGAAAAAGATGCACAAGAAAACCAGAAATTGTTCTTTAAGACCCTAAAGAACATGAGGAAGGAAAAACAATGCCCTCTCAAATTTATAAAGGACAAGCAAGGCAAATTGCTTACTGCCCCGAAGGAAGTAATGGAAAGATGGAAAGAATATTTCTCAGAACTCCTGGATGGTGAGCATGGTGAAGCAACAGAAATGATAACCACTAGCACAGAAGAGAAAACCAATGATGGTGAAGATGACATAAAGATGGAAGAACTGAGGGCAGCACTAGAGAAAATCAAGATGGGCAAAGCAGCAGGGCATGATGGGATAACACCAGAAATGGTTAAGTACATGGGAGCATCAGGCGACCTATTACTCTTAAAGGTCCTACAGGCAGCATGGTGCAACAAGACCATACCAAAGGATTGAGAGATTGCCATCATAACACCAATTTTCAAAAAGGGTGACAATCGACAATGTGGAAACCATAGAGGCATATCCCTTCTCAGTGTCCCTGGTAAAATCTACTCTAGAATCCTAGAGCAGAGACTCCGACACCTAGCTGAGCCACAATTGGATGAGGTCCAGTGCGGATTCCGAGCAAACCGAAGTACTCAAGACCTAATCTTCACACTCAGACAGCTGAGTGAAAAGGCCCTTGAGTATAAGAGTGAGATCCATCTTTGTTTCATAGATCTGGAAAAGGCGTTTGACAGAGTCCCCTGGAGCAAACTTTGGGACTGTTTGGCAAGGAAGAATATTCCAGCACCTCTGATTCATGCTATACAGAGCTTCTACAAGTCTTGCAGAAATTATGTGAGGACAGCAAACCATAAGTCAGAAGAGTTCAGGACCACCACTGGTGTAAGACAAGGTGATATCCTGTCACCTTGTCTTTTCATACTCCTCATGGACGATGTCATCAAGGCATGTAAGGAGAGAACAAGAAAGTATTCAGTGGGGTACTGGAAGATGAGACAGGTCTATATTTCGGAGCTGGCATTTGCTGATGATGTTGCCCTGATTGCTAAATCAGAGGCACATCTCCAATCCAACCTGCAAGTCTGGAAGGAAGAGCTGGAGAAGAGAGGGATGGTCATAAGCAGCTCTAAAACAAAATCCATGGTGATATCACGAGAAGAAAGAAAACATCAGATTAAGTTGGGAGAACAGGTCCTGGAGCAGGTCGACCACTTTAAATATCTCGGAGCTATTATAGACCGAAAGGGAGGCATCAAAGAAGAGTTGGCCACTCGAAAAGCAGCGGCTGGGAGACTTTTTCAGGCCATAAATCGTGGATTCCTCAGCAAGAAAGAGGTTGGTAAGAAAACGAAGATGGCTGTATACCGCTCCACCTATGTCCCAGTTTTGACATATGGATGCGAGTCGTGGGCAATGACTACAACCCACAAAAGCCAGATCCAAACCTCAGAAATGAGGTATCTGAGGAAAGTGGTTGAAGTAACAAGAAGAGACATGGTCCGCAACCAGACGATACGTCAAGGCCTGAAATCCCATCCGCTGCAGACCCAAATAGAACAGTCCCAACTAAGATGGTTTGGCCATGTCTGCAGAATGGGAGAAGATCGGCTACCACGACAAGCATGGGAAACAAAGAGCCAGGGATCCAGACCTCCAGGACGACCCAGAGTTCGCTGGGAGGACAACATTAGACAATCTTTGAAGGACCGAGGACTAGAATGGAACCAGGCCAGGAAGAAGACAGCTGATAGAATGGTCTGGCGCTCTCTCTTCCAAACCTCTACACCTCACGGTAGAAGGGGAACGACTAAGTAAGTAAGTAAGTAAGTAAGTTATTGACCCCTAAACGTTGCGCACTGCTAAACCCCAGCAGACGCCGTCATTTAAAATAACACCGTAACAAAAACCCTACCTTATAAAGTATTTCCTAGATCGAGACTTTAAATATTTAGTAAAAAGAAACAATAATTTTATGTATATCGCCACCCTCCAGTTAAAGTTTTTAGATGTCATCAATTACCTAGCACCTGGCTTTAGTTATAGCAAATACCTGGCGGCCTATAAAGTGACGGAAACTAAAGGCTTTTTCTGTTACGAGTACATCACCGATTTAGACAAATTAAACGAAACGGCGCTTCCACCCCACTCGGCTTTTTTTTTTCTCGCTAAAAATTGTAATATTTCCAGTGGCGAATACGCCGAATGTCAGAGGGTGTGGGTCGATAACCGTATGGCAACTCTGCGCGATTTTCTGACTTGGTATAACAACAAAGACGTAGTGCCCTTCTTAATTGCTTTAGACCAACAAGTTAGTTTTTACGCGGGTCTAGGGGTAGATATGTTTAAAGACGCTATTTCGGTGCCAGGGGTAACCTTAAAGTACCTTTTCAAAACCATCCCGTCAAATATATCTTTTTCTTTATGCTCGAAGCGAGAGCAAGATTTACACCACACGCTGAGACAAAATATAGTTGGGGGTCCGTCAATAATCTTTCATAGGTTTCACGAAAAAGACAAAACACGCATTAGAGGCGGCAAAGTAGTTCAGTGCCTTAAAGGTTATGATGCAACCGCTCTTTATTTGTGGGGGCTAAGGCAAAAAATGCCCACTGATTTTCCCATTAGAAGACAAAGGTAGGATGGTTTCAGGTACCACAAAGTCAATAAATACACCGTGCAGTGTCGCGACTGGTTGACTTGGGTCTGCACACACAAAAATGTGTCTTTAAAAACCCAGTTCAACGGCCGTGAAATGTCTTTGGGGCATAGGCATATTAGGGTAGATGTCTGGGACAAAGAGTCTCGCACAGTCTACCAGTTTCATGGCTGCCTTTTCCACGGACATCCTAACTGCCCACTAACCACCGGTCGTGACATTAATCCAGTCAATAAGAAACCCTTGACTGAGTTGTACGAAAAGACGCGAGAAATTGGCACATATTTGAAGAACGAGTGTGATGTCAACTTGATAGAAATGTGGGAATGCGAGTGGCAAAGCTTGAAGAAAACCGATCGATCAATCGGTCGCTTTCTGGGCGACACATTCCCGAGCGAGAAACCGTCGTATAATAAATGTAAGTACCCGTTAACAGAACAACAGATTCTAGGTTCTGTGATAGACGAGACCTTATTTGGGTTAGTCGAGTGTGACATTCGAGTCCCCGACTCCCTAAAAGAGCATTTTTTCGGAATTGACGCCCATTTTTTAAAATGTTGACGTCACGAGAGATGATATTGGAGCTTTCATACGTGAATACGCAGAACAAAATAAACTAACTACCCCTAGACGGACATTGATCGGAAGCTACGTGGTGAAAAAATTATGTTGGCGACACCTCTGCTTCGCTGGTACCGGTCCAAGGGCTTAGAAGTCACGCGTATATACCAGGTGATTGAATATACACCTGCGAAACATTTTAAACAATTTGGGAATATTGTTTCTGACGCCCGCCGACAGGGAGATATAGACGATGTTTACGCTATAACGAGCGAAACTATGAAATTTTTAGGGAACACTGCTTATGGCAAAACCCTGACCAATAAGGCGAAGCACGAAGAGGTCTCGTACACGACGGGGGAGGGGACGTCTAAATAAATAAACTGCCCCCGGTTTAGAAAGATGAGTTTAGTGACTGATGACATTTTCGAGGTAGAGATGGTTAAAAAGAAAATTAGTTGGGACCTACCCGCGCCGATAGGTTTTTTCGTTTACCAGTACGCTAAATTGAGAATGTTAGAATTTTATTACGACTGTCTAGATAGATTTTTAGATAGAGCAGACTTTCAGTTATGCGAGACTGATACATATAGTCTTTACTTGGCCCTTAGCACAGATAACCTAGCGGACGCCGTTAAGCCGGCTATGCGGCAAGAATTTTATAGCTTCTACGACCAGTGGTTCCCATCCGAAGTGTGTCCCGAACATAGAGCCGAATTTATTAATAGTGAGGGTAAAACGTGACTGGTTTGTCAGAAATGCCGCAATCAAAAGTTATTTGACAAACGAACACCGGGCCTTTTTAAATTAGAATACAAGGGCAGTGGGATGATTTCCCTCTGTAGCAAAACGTACCACTGTTTTGGCGATTACGACAAAACTACAACTAAAGGACTGAGTAAACAACACAACTAAATAGATAAACACACGTTTTTTAGAGGTACTCAACACGCAACAAGCACAGGGCGGGAAAAATGTAGGTTTCAAGACACACAACTCCACCATTTACACATACGAGCAACACAGAAATGCCCTGTCCTACTTTTACATCAAAAGACAGGTACACGCCGACAGTGTCACCACTTCACCTCTTTCCATCTAAAAAATATCTCTGTACACAACACCAAACAAACCAAAAACCATACCACACACGCGGGCACACACCCCAACACAAACCCAATATCGCAACTCTCTGTCCTATTTTTACACGCCAATGACATGACGGCATCTCCCCTCAACATCTATTTATATTTGTTCTGGCCTGCAGCTGTAACAAAAAACTGTGATATTTAAAATATTTATTAAATACCCTTTGTTATCTATGCTGTAAATATATATATATATATATATATATATATATATATATATATATATATATATATATATATATATATATATATATATATATATATATATATATTGTATAAAGAAACAAGTCACATACCAAATCAATACCACAATAAATAAATAAAAATTGTACACACCCCTCCCTCTTGCCAATATGTGATCCTGCTCATATAATTTTGTTACTGTTATTTGAACATATAAAAATTGTACAGACCTCCCTCTTACCAATATGTGCTCTTGTTCATATAATGTTTGTTACCATAAAAATTGTACACCCCTCCCTCTTGCCAATATGTTAACCTGTTCATATAATTTTGTTACCATAAAAAATTGTACACGCCTCCCTCTTGCCAGTATGTGACTGATACCGCCGCGATAGTTACTTCATTAAGTGATACAGTTAGTGTTATTGATATTGTGTGGTTAAATGATACCACTGATACATCTAAGGTTGCTGATCCACTAAAATGTTAGGTCACCACTGATAATTCTATGTAACTGAACCCAGTGGTAGATAAGTGATGAAGACGTAAATGTGTTCTCCTTATATAGGCCACGCCCCCTCAGGGCTATTTGTAAATATGTCCCTACTGCTGTCACTATGCCTAGAATGATCAGAGTAGGTGTGTACTGGCACATTCATCCATCACAGTGACACACATTGAATTCATGTATCGTTGAACGAATAGCAACGTTGAAATAATGGTTTATTTACGTTACAACACAGACGACGACACAGATGAAATACAGCATAGTACATGATATTGAATAAAGGTATTCATGAAGCTCCCACACTCCACAGCGCTTAGATACAGCGCCTAATGGCGCACACCTCATATAACTGCACGTACACCACTCCTATAGAACTGCGCTCACCGCAGTTATAAATATGGCCTCATAACTCATAGCATAATGGTGCACTTCTCATTGAAGATGTCCATCACGATTTTCCTCAAAGGACTCCGTCCTCCCTGCTCCACCAAGGCTGCTCCCCGGCAGTTGAATAATCATCGTCAGCTATATATATTCAAGGCCTAATCATAAATAGTGGTGCACTTCCTCTAGAAGATGCACATCACCATATTCCTCAAAGGAAAGACTGCGCACACAGCAGTCTGCAGTAATATAACCTGCATAATATCTATAGATGGCCTACAAAGTCATGTCTTCCTCTCAGACTCTATATATGAACTAATCTCCTTCACAAAAATGTCTCTGGCCTACAAAGTAGTCTCTTTACCTCTCGGACTCTTCATAGCGCCTAATTGTAGACTTCTTCACAAAAATGTCTATGGCCTACCAAGTAGTCTCTTTACCCCTCGGACTCTTCATAGCGCCTAAATAGACTATACATATGGCCTACACAGTCATGTCTTCCTCCCAGACTCTATATATGGCCTAATCTCCTTCACAAAAATGTCTCATAAGCTGCATCGACTACAGTCATAAATATTAATACATACCATCCTCCAATAATCTAACACATGGAAGAATGCATATGCAGGAAGAATATTCAGCTACAGGCCTGTGCAAAAAGTCTCCATCGAGACACACATTGAAAAACACTATACCATTTTTCACCGAACACTGGTCGGGACCACACACTTAGAAAAAAAACCAAGGTTGACTTCCTCCGTCAACACTTTCCACCCGAATGCTAGCGGTCACAAAAACTCCCGCCTAAACAGTCACGGGACTTCGCAGTTCACCACCGCTCAGTCCCTTCCACGAACTAGCCGTGCGAACTATTTACAGTTCTAACAATACAGAACGGCGCTCATGACGCTATCTGTACCCTATGACCTCTATCATATATTTGTTCACCCAATTTTACCGTTAATCAAGTCTTCAAGTGATGTAACCCTTAATTTACTGTGACCAACCCATATACAAAGTATCACCTCCCTTTTTTAACCTTAACATCTTACCACCACCCCCGGAGAAAAAATGATTTATCATTTTTTAACAAAAACTACATCAATGAAAATTGAGGGGTCAGCTAAACTCTAAAATACTCATACAAAAATTAGCTTATGTTAAGGTTATAATAATACATCGACAAAAAATATAAGCAAGTGTACAATAAAACAAATTATGCACAATAATCTGCTAAGTACACTAAATAAACAGTTTCAAACAAAGTTAACTATGATCACTGTAGAGCAAGTAGTATACAATAAATAGAAAGTAACAGATAAGATCAAGCAAAAGAAGCATGATCAACATCAAAAATCAGCAATGAAATCAATATAGTAACAAAGATCCATAATCCCATTTGATAACAATCAAGTAAATCAAATCCTTACATTCAACTAGATAAAACCGACATAAAAACTACCTCATACTAAACCATATAATTAACATAACAATCCTGAAGAAGGAAGTATAAGAAGTATAAGAAGTAAACGTATACAAATAGAATTAAGTGACACCAAGATGAAACATAGAAGCATCACGAAAGTATAACTGCTTCAAAAGAAATGAAGTGAAACGAAGAATCATCCGAAAAGACAGAAGAAAATTCAAGAAATGAATGTATAGAATAAATAGTAATACATCCTAATAACTATCTAAACAACCATTGTATTGTAAACAAATACAATCATGACAGAAAATCATCGAACAGAAAAACATAGTATATATATATATACTAAACACTAACGAAGGATATAACTAGATAATGCATAATAAATAATTTAACCAAATTACAACACTTATTTCATAATTAAAATGAAATATCACAGGCATCACACACAAAAAAGTGTGATTTGTAAAAACACAAATATCACAATCTCAAAAGAAAAAAAAAAATTATTATCTCTTTCTCTCTTTTTTTTTTTTTTTAAAGTGGACATATCAATATATTAAGCACTGGACACATAAAAAATACAATACTTTCACAAAGAAAAACAAATACATTTTGAAAATTACAATACAAAAAAGTTTCTTAACGTTAAGTTAAATAAAAATAGTATTTTAAATTTTTACAAGTTTCAACCACTAATTAACAAATCAAAAGTGAAACGAGCTTTTAACAAAATGTGAGACATAAAAAAAAATATTCACATCTCTAAATAAACACACATAAACACCTATAAAAACCCAAATTATTAACATCATACCAACTTGCACATATAAACATAACATTATTTCTCATGAAAAAATGTTTAAGTCAAACTACTAAATTCTTCAAAAAATAATAGTATCTGCTCTCTCTGACAATTCTACATGTTATAATTTAGTTCCAAAATAACATTCAATAACAAAACAATTTCTTCATATAACCTTTGTATAAGGTAATATATTAACTAAACATGTAGTCAGATACGAAAAAGAAAAAATAAATTTAGTAACCAAAAAATTCTCTGAAAGCGACTAACGCATAGTCATAACCAATGAGTTTGTGCTTAGGGCTGACAATCTCATTATGTAAAAAACATTTTATCAATTAGTCCTGCAAAATCATATCAATGTTTTGATGTAACAGCTATTATAGCTCCAATCTTGACAACAAATCACATATGGTCAAATACAATATGAGAAAATGAAATAGTCTTCAGACTAATGTATGAAAATACAAAAATCCATAATTTCATCAACAACAAAAAATTAACAATCAAAGACACGTCAATACAAAATGAAATGTTACAATTCATTACAATAATAATACGTACAATGTTTATCAACAATACAATTATGTAAATAACAAGATAGAGTACAAATAATGCATAAATATGGACATACACAATATCCAATGAAACATTATACAATACAATCATATTATACTATACAATAATACATGATCCTAAAAAAAAATCAAGTATAAGAAACATTGTAGCAATCTTGAATCAATTCCAAAAAAAAAATAAATAGGTTACAACTCCAGTGTAGTATTCTGTACCGCATGGGATGACATCGAATAATACAGGGTCAACAAACTGGCTGGGTTACGCTTGACTGCACACACGGTTGTAAGGTAACAAACATTTCTGTCACAGGTAAAGGAAAAAACAGGCACGCTGACCTTTATCGCACAGCTGCTACTGTTTGAAAAATACAAATGAAAATCTTCATTTTAATCAACTGTAAGATTATCATGAAAAACGGATAGGTTAAACGCACAATTACCTATAACCGTGGTTATGAAAACCTCTGGTCTTCATATGATGTCACCAACTCTTCGTTCACACATAGTATACGACCCGGGATGCTTGGGTCAACCTGACCGAAAATGACGGTCATCACACCAGTAGTAGGCTGAAATAAAGTTATACTCACAACAACGAGATTCTCTCTCGTAATCCAAAAAACATAACAGTAGTAGTACTTGGGACATCAATAGTTACTGTTACTTTATTTACCACCAATGACTTTGGGATTTTGTTGCACACAGTTAACCTGGTTAAGTGTAGTAATATTTTGAGTGTCATTAACTCTATTACCATTCCCCTTATCATTCCATTTGTTCTGCCTAGAACTGCAGTTAGCATTGTTATGCTTAACATATCTTCTAGGATAGAAGTATCTAGTAAATGCACCTTGTTGACTCCTAGAATAATTATTACCAAGTTTGTAATCTTTAATGTAACTATTCCTACCATAATTTCTCAACTCTTCAGAATCAATCTTTTGAGATCTGTTAGACTGTCTGGAAAAACTACCATTTAATGGGCTTCCCTGGTATTGTCTAACATTATGGTTATTTCTTTTATCAAAACTGCTTTTGTTCTTTTCTGTGTTAACCTGCTTATCTGCTGTATCACACTGTCTATATTTGGTATGACCAGTAGTAGAACTGATCGAATCCTTATGGTTACCAACTTTATGTTTGTTATCTTTATTACCAGAACTAGATATTACACATGAAGTATCTTTGCTGGTCTGACGCCAATAGCCATTAATATTCAACGTAGCGTCTTCCGTACGTGGGAAATTATATCTGCCACGCCGAGATTTAAGTCCATCATGTTCCATTTTCGAATTCGCTAAGAGTGTATAGGGCAGGCTCTTTGCTTGTTTATAAACAACCTTCTGTCTACTATTGTCAACCTTAACAGTAGACAAATCTTTGATGCCTAAAACAACATCCACTAAACCATTGACCCTTGTACTCAATTCAGTAATCTCTTGGTTTAGTTTCTTATTTAAGTTATTACATGTCATAACTTTACATCTTTCTTCTGTAAGTAACTTCTCAATCTTAACCATTTTCTTTCTCTGCACCGTTAACTCTTCTAACCTCTGCTTATCATCCTTTTCCTTAATTGTTCTCCTCTGTGGTTCCAATTTTATTAATCTCTTCTTTTGCACCTCTTCTATCTGTGGCTGAAGTAGGGCTACCTGAGCCTGAAGTCCATCAACTTTAGCAGCTTGTTGCTTCAACTCATTAATCTTCTCGGAAGATACATTATTCTTTTCTTTCAGTTGGTGACTGAGAATATTGTTCTCATCCAACACATCATGAAGCATATCTATATACTTCTTCTCACTTACATTGCTATCAATCTTCAACTTCTCATACATTTCTCTCTTATTTTCAATCTCCTGCTTGAGATTACTAATTTTGCCTTGATTATGTGCAATCTGTGTTTCCAAGTCTTTTACTCTACTGCACGCAGATTCTAATACTGTTTTCACACTAGAAAGCTCCAAGTTTGATTTATGCAAATCACTTGTGAGTTTAGATACTGTTTCTTGTAATTTTTTCTTTTCAGCAATATCCTGCAAACAATTTTCTCTTTGTTGTAAGGCAATTTGCTTGTTGTTCTTCCTTCGCTCCTTCTCTTCTAATTCTTTTTTGTTGTCATCCTGCATGTTGTTGCAGATTACATTATGTAAAACCCTATGGATATATTTGTGTCTATCCTGAGTACAATTGTACACAAACGAACGTATGTAATGTAACACCTCCGCCAAATCTCTAGCCATGATCAATCGAGGATTTGAATGAGGGTTATCATCAGTAAAAAACTTTATGGCTTGTACAGCATTAAACAAAAAACCATCAACAACGTATCTATCTAGTGCTGGGCCTTTTAATCCCTCGCCATATTCAGCTTCATTAGCTAAAAACTCTAGTATAGGCCTCATATCTTCTGGATCTGTATCACAGTCCATGGTGATTCAATCACTGAGTGTACAAAATTTATAAACCACTTATAATTCTTATAAGATTAAGTTACATAGCAATTAATCAATTATGCATTAAATCTCATGACAATACGCTATTAACATGAAATACTCAATAGCAAACATAATAATATTGGAAGGCTTGACAACATCATACAGAGACACAGTTTTCACTCAAAAAATCACTTATCTTGTAAGTAGAAAACGGTCTTGTTCTTTCTCTGTTACCACTGATGAGCATCAGACAACACACCATAAGCACACTCCCTTGTTGAAAGTTACAGGAACCGCTACTGAACTCGTCGTTAACTGTCACTTCTGGTACTTGAATGCTGAAACTTGAATGCTGCAAGTATGTTATAGGAAGCATGTACAAATTAGACACATCGCCGTGTTACCGATCAAAGGTTACCAGCGACACCAAACTGTCTGTAAGCAATGCAGGTGTCAATACAGGCTTGAAGTGTTTTACTGCCGACTCATTTAGGCTGGAATAATGTGTCATAATCATCTGTTCCTAACATGACACTAGTCTACTCTTTCCTATTGTCAAATGAATACTAGTCCGTAGGCATAGAAGACGACATAACACAGGTAAAGCTGACCTGGTTCTAAATCGAAGCTCCGCCCACACCAGGCTAACTACTGTCACAGCTGAGAGAACTTGATAGTGCATACGCCACACACAGGGCACACTAAATACAGGTCAAGGTCTGGTAGATACAATCTTACCACGTGAAATCATGAGCCTTACGTCCGAAAAGTTGGCCCACTACTGATAATGCTGTTCATCAACAAATGCTAGCTGACATTCCTAAGTCTATTTTATATGTATGTATACGCCCACACAGAGCCATAATAAATGAATAGGTGAACGTTACGTTCTGAATATTATGCCTGAACACAGCCTCCTTGTAATCTTATCCTTTCAACGCGAATTTTGCGGGTTTTAAATTCCAACTTTACTGAAAACCACCATGTATGTTGATGTATATCGCCGACAAGTATGTTAAATGTACTTTTGTCTCCTTTGTGCATTAACTTCTTCTGTATTGGGTACCATACCCTCAATGACTGGAAACTACCACTGATACCGCCGAATGTGATTCCTTCAGTGATAAAGTTAGTGTTATTGATATTGTGTGGTTAAATGATACCACTGATACATCTAAGGTTGCTGATCCACTAAAATGTTAGGTCACCACTGATAATTCTATGTAACTGAACCCAGTGGTAGATAAGTGATGAAGACGTAAATGTGTTCTCCTTATATAGGCCACGCCCCCTCAGGGCTATTTGTAAATATGTCCCTACTGCTGTCACTATGCCTAGAATGATCAGAGTAGGTGTGTACTGGCACATTCATCCATCACAGTGACACACATTGAATTCATGTATCGTTGAACGAATAGCAACGTTGAAATAATGGTTTATTTACGTTACAACACAGACGACGACACAGATGAAATACAGCATAGTACATGATATTGAATAAAGGTATTCATGAAGCTCCCACACTCCACAGCGCTTAGATACAGCGCCTAATGGCGCACACCTCATATAACTGCACGTACACCACTCCTATAGAACTGCGCTCACCGCAGTTATAAATATGGCCTCATAACTCATAGCATAATGGTGCACTTCTCATTGAAGATGTCCATCACGATTTTCCTCAAAGGACTCCGTCCTCCCTGCTCCACCAAGGCTGCTCCCCGGCAGTTGAATAATCATCGTCAGCTATATATATTCAAGGCCTAATCATAAATAGTGGTGCACTTCCTCTAGAAGATGCACATCACCATATTCCTCAAAGGAAAGACTGCGCACACAGCAGTCTGCAGTAATATAACCTGCATAATATCTATAGATGGCCTACAAAGTCATGTCTTCCTCTCAGACTCTATATATGAACTAATCTCCTTCACAAAAATGTCTCTGGCCTACAAAGTAGTCTCTTTACCTCTCGGACTCTTCATAGCGCCTAATTGTAGACTTCTTCACAAAAATGTCTATGGCCTACCAAGTAGTCTCTTTACCCCTCGGACTCTTCATAGCGCCTAAATAGACTATACATATGGCCTACACAGTCATGTCTTCCTCCCAGACTCTATATATGGCCTAATCTCCTTCACAAAAATGTCTCATAAGCTGCATCGACTACAGTCATAAATATTAATACATACCATCCTCCAATAATCTAACACATGGAAGAATGCATATGCAGGAAGAATATTCAGCTACAGGCCTGTGCAAAAAGTCTCCATCGAGACACACATTGAAAAACACTATACCATTTTCACCGAACACTGGTCGGGACCACACACTTAGAAAAAAACCAAGGTTGACTTCCTCCGTCAACACTTTCCACCCGAATGCTAGCGGTCACAAAAACTCCCGCCTAATCAGTCACGGGACTTCGCAGTTCACCACCGCTCAGTCCCTTCCACGGATTAGCCGTGCGAACTATTTACAGTTCTAACAATACAGAACCGCGCTCATGACGCTATCTGTACCCTATGACCTCTATCATATATTTGTTCACCCAATTTTACCGTTAATCAAGTCTTCAAGTGATGTAACCCTTAATTTACTGTGACCAACCCATATACAAAGTATCACCTCCCTTTTTAACCTTAACAGTGACCCTACTCATATAATGTTGTTACGGCTGTAACAAAACAGTATTGAAAATAAAAATATATTTATTAACTAAATCTTTGTTATCTATGTCTACATATCGTATATATGTATACCTGTTTGTAAAATATATATATATGTATAAATATTGTAACACATGTTGTATAAACAACACACTACACACCCGCCATTACCGAGCGGAGTATTTCCTTATATAAAAAGTCCGCTCCGCCTGCACAATCGATCCGGAATATTTCCTTATATAAAAGTCCGCTCCGCCTTCACAATCGATCGGAGTATTTCCTTATATAAAAAGTCAGCTCCGCCTGCACAACGATACCTGTTTTGCGCCTACTATACTACTGTTATGTGCAAATTGAACTCTTCTGTTGTGTGCAAATTGAACTCTTCTGTTACGTCCAGATTGAACTCTTCTGTTATGTGCAAATTGAACTCTTCTGTTATGTGGAAATTGAACTCTTCTGTTACGTGCAGATTGAACTCATCTGTTACATGCACATTGAACTCTTCTGTTACGTGTAAATTGAACTCTTCTGTTAAGTGCACATTGAACTCATCTGTTACGTGCTCATTGAACTCACCTGTTACGTGCTCATTGAACTCACCTGTTACGTGCTCATTGAACTCACCTGTTACGTGCTCATTGAACTCACCTGTTATGTGCTCATTGAACTCACCTGCTACGTGCTCATTGAACTCACCTGCTACGTGCTCATTGAACTCACATGCTACGTGCTCATTGAACTCACCTGTTACGTGCTCATTGAACTCACGTGCTACGTGCTCATTGAACTCATGCTACGTGCTCATTGAACGCTTCTGTTACATGGTCATTGAACTCATCTGTGACATGGTCATTGAACTCAATGTTACATGTTTATTGAACTCATATGTTACTTACTCATTGAACTCAAATGTTGTGTGATAATCTGTGTTGTAACATGTTTATGAACTCTATTGTTACATGCTTATAAAACTTAATTACTAAATGTTTGAGCTGTGGTTTTGTTTGTCTGAGCTGTGTTGTTTGTGTGAGCTGTGGTGTTGCTTGTGAGAGCTGTGGTGTTGTTTGTGTGAGATGTGGTGTTGTTTGTGTGAGCTGTGGTGTTGCTTGTGGGAGCTGTGGTGTTTGTGTGAGCTGTGGTGTTGTTTGAGTGAGCTGTGGTGTTGTTTGTGTGAGCTGTGGTGTTGCTTGTGTGAGCTGTGGTGTTGCTTGTGGGAGCTGTGGTGTTTGTGTGAGCTGTGGTGTTGTTTGAGTGAGCTGTGGTGTTGCTTGTGAGAGCTGTGGTGTTGCTTGTCTGAGCTGTGGTGTTGTTTGTCTGAGCTGAGGTGTTGTTTGTCTTAGCTGAAGTGTTATATGTTTTTGTTTCAGGTTGATCAGTATGGCCTATGGCCAGATTGGTATGATACAGGCAGTGGCAGGTTTTTTTACCTTCATTGTCATCATGGGTGAAAATGGGTTCTTGATGTCGCGACTGATAGGCATACGTAGAGAGTGGGACTCTGTTGGTATCAATAATTTGGAGGATTCTTATGGCCAGGAGTGGGTAAGGATAGAATCAAATGATGAAATTCAAGTTGTTTGTGTATGGGCTTATGATTGCTACTCATTATTCTTTTCTGGATTTACATGCAGTTAGTTTTTTATCTAAATAGTTACACCTGAGCCTGCATTAATTGTTCAAGTTATGTGTAAGGAATATTTTTTTTCATTTAATGTACACAAAAAACATTTTAAAAAACATGTTCAACACCAGATGGGCTATAGTTAGATTATGTAATGTCTTTTATTTGAGATATAATTGAAATGTTGTGATATTAGCTGTGTCTCTACACGTCACTGAATGAAACACGTTAGTAACACTAGATGGGTTATAGTTAGATTATGTAATGTCTTTTATTTGAGATATAATTGAAATGTTGTGATATATTAGCTGTGTCTTTACCAGTCACTGAATGAAACACGTTAGTAACACTAGATGGGTTAGGCTATCGTTAGATTATGTAATGTCTTTTATTTGAGATATAATTGAAATGATGTGATATTAGCTGTGCCTCTACAAGTCACTGAATGAAACACGTTAGTAACACTAGATGGGTTATGTTATAGTTAGATTATGTAATGTCTTTTATTTGAGATATAATTGAAATGATGTGATATTAGCTGTGCCTCTACAAGTCACTGAATGAAACACGTTAGTAACACTAGATGGGTTAGGCTATAGTTAGATTATGTAATGTCTTTTATTTGAGATATAATTGAAATGTTGTGATATTAGCTGTGCCTCTACAAGTCACTGAATGAAACACGTTAGTAACACTAGATGGGTTAGACTATAGTTAGATTATGTAATGTCTTTTAATTGAGATATAATTGAAATGTTGTGATATTAGCTGTGCCTCTACAAGTCACTGAATGAAACACGTTAGTAACACTAGATGGGTTAGGCTATAGTTAGATTATGTAATGTCTTTTTTTTTAGATATAATTGAAATGTTGTGATATTAGCTGGGCCTCTACAAGTCACTGAATGAAACTCGTTAGTAACACTAGATGGGTTAGGCTATAGTTAGATTATGTAATGTCTGTTATTTGAGATATAATTGAAATGTTGTGATATTAGCTGTGTCTCTACAAGTCACTGAATGAAACACGTTAGTAACACTAGATGGGTTAGGCTATAGTTAGATTATGTAATGTCTTTTATTTGAGATATAATTGAAATGTTGTGATATTAGCTGTGCCTCTACAAGTCACTGAATGAAACACGTTAGTAACACTAGATGGGTTATGTTATAGTTAGATTATGTAATGTCTTTTATTTGGGATATAATTGAAATGTTGTGATATTAGCTGTGTCTCTACAAGTCACTGAATGAAACACGTTAGTAACACTAGATGGGTTAGGCTATAGTTAGATTATGTAATGTCTTTTATTTGAGATATAATTGAAATGTTGTGATATTAGCTGTGCCTCTACAAGTCACTGAATGAAACACGTTAGTAACACTAGATGTGTTAGGCTATAGTTAGATTATGTAATGTCTTTTATTTGAGATATAATTGAAATGTTGTGATATTAGCTGTGTCTCTACAAGTCATTGAATGAAACACGTTAGTAACACTAGATGGGTTAGGCTATAGTTAGATTATGTAATGTCTTTTATTTGAGATATAATTGAAATGTTGTGATATTAGCTGTGCCTCTACAAGTCACTGAATGAAACACGTTAGTAACACTAGATGGGTTAGGCTATAGTTAGATTATGTAATGTCTTTTATTTGAGATATAATTGAAATGTTGTGATATTAGCTGTGCCTCTACAAGTGACTGAATGAAACACGTTAGTAACACTAGATGGGTTAGGCTATAGTTAGATTATGTAATGTCTTTTATTTGAGATATAATTGAAATGTTGTGATATTAGCTGTGCCTCTACAAGTCACTGAATGAAACTCGTTAGTAACACTAGATGGGTATGGCTATAGTTAGATTATGTAATGTCTTTTATTTGAGATATAATTGAAATGTTGTGATATTAGCTGTGTCTCTACAAGTCACTGAATGAAACACGTTAGTAACACTAGATGGGTTAGGCTATAGTTAGATTATGTAATGTCTTTTATTTGAGATATAATTGAAATGTTGTGATATTAGCTGTGCCTCTACAGGTCACTGAATGAAACACGTTAGTAACACTAGATGGGTTAGGCTATAGTTAGATTATGTAATGTCTTTTATTTGAGATATAATTGAAATGTTGTGATATTAGCTGTGCCTCTACAAGTCACTTAATTAAACACGTTCGTAACACTAGATGGGTTAGGCTATAGTTAGATTATGTAATGTCTTTTATTTGAGATATAATTGAAATGTTGTGATATTAGCTGTGCCTCTACAAGTCACTGAATGAAACTCGTTAGTAACACTAGATGGGTTAGGCTATAGTTAGATTATGTAATGTCTTTTATTTGAGATATGGGAGCCGCGCTAGCGTAGTGGTTACAACACCGCTCTGGCGACCGGGTGATTCAGGATCAAACCCGGGCGACGGCATTTGAGGATTTTTCGTCGACCGGGAATTGGACTGGATTAACTCGAGACCTGGCGAGGACATTTGAAGGAGTGTTGTCGACCAGGGATTGGCGGCTCCTGAGCCGACCCAGCTGCAATGGGTACTTCCGAAATCGGAGAGTATTTGCCTGAATGGCGAGGGACACCTGTCTCTGTACAAGTAAAAAGGAATACTCACGTAAAATCAATGTCAGGTTAGACATAGTAATAACCTGAGATTTCGCCTCGAGTATTAGCGGGCGTACGCAAAAAAAAAAAAAAAAAAAAAAAAAATTTGAGATATAACTGAAATGTTGTGATATTAGCTGTGTCTCTACAAGTCGCTGAATGAAACACATTAGTAACACTAGATGGGTTAGGCTATAGTTAGATTATGTAATGTCTTTTATTTGAGATATAATTGAAATGGTGTGATATTAGCTGTGCCTCTACATGTCACTGAATGAAACACGTTAGTAACACTAGATGGGTTAGGCTATAGTTAGATTATGTAATGTCTTTTATTTGAGATATAATTGAAATGTTGTGATATTAGCTGTGCCTCTACAAGTCACTGAATTAAACATGTTAGTAACACTAGATGGGTTAGGCTATAGTTAGATTATGTAATGTCTTTTATTTGAGATATAATTGAAATGTTGTGATATTAGCTGTGCCCCTACAAGTCACTGAATGAAACACGTTAGTAACACTAGATGTGTTAGGCTATAGTTAGATTATGTAATGTCTTTTATTTGAGATATAATTGAAATGTTGTGATATTAGCTGTGTCTCTACAAGTCATTGAATGAAACACGTTAGTAACACTAGATGGGTTAGGCTATAGTTAGATTATGTAATGTCTTTTATTTGAGATATAATTGAAATGTTGTGATATTAGCTGTGTCTCTACAAGTCACTGAATGAAACACGTTAGTAACACTAGATGGGTTAGGCTATAGTTAGATTATGTAATGTCTTTTATTTGAGATATAATTGAAATGTTGTGATATTAGCTGTGTCTCTACAAGTCACTGAATGAAACACGTTAGTAACACTAGATGGGTTATGTTATAGTTAGTTTATGTAATGTCTTTTATTTGAGATATAATTGAAATGTTGTGATTTTAGCTGTGCCTCTACAAGTCACTGAATGAAACACGTTAGTAACACTAGATGGGTTAGGCTATAGTTAGATTATGTAATGTCTTTTATTTGAGATATAATTGAAATGTTGTGATATTAGCTGTGTCTCTACAAGTCACTGAATGAAACACGTTAGTAACACTAGATGGGTTATGTTATAGTTAGTTTATGTAATGTCTTTTATTTGAGATATAATTGAAATGTTGTGATTTTAGCTGTGCTTCTACAAGTCACTGAATGAAACACGTTAGTAACACTAGATGGGTTAGGCTATAGTTAGATTATGTAATGTCTTTTATTTGAGATATAATTGAAATGTTGTGATATTAGCTGTGCCTCTACAAGTCACTGAATGAAACACGTTAGTAACACTAGATGGGTTAGGCTATAGTTAGATTATGTAATGTCTTTTATTTGAGATATAATTGAAATGTTGTGATATTAGCTGTGCCTCTACAAGTCACTGAATGAAACACGTTAGTAACGCTAGATGGGTTAGGCTATATTTAGATTATGTAATGTCTTTTATTTGAGATATAATTGAATTGTTGTGATATTAGCTGTGTCTCTACAAGTCACTGAATGAAACACGTTAGTAACACTAGATGGGTTAGGCTATAGTTAGATTATGTAATGTCTTTTATTTGAGATATAATTGAAATGTTGTGATATTAGCTGTGTCTCTACAAGTCGCTGAATGAAACACGTTAGTAACATTAGATGGGTTAGGCTATAGTTAGATTATGTAATGTCTTTTATTTGAGATATAATTGAAATGTTGTGATTTTAGCTGTGTCTCTACAAGTCACTGAATGAAACACGTTAGTAACACTAGATGGGTTAGGCTATAGTTAGATTATGTAATGTCTTTTATTTGAGATATAATTGAAATGATGTGATATTAGCTGTGTCTCTACAAGTCACTGAATGAAACACGTTAGTAACACTAGATGGGTTAGGCTATAGTTAGATTATGTAATGTCTTTTATTTGAGATATAATTGAAATGTTGTGATATTAGCTGTGTCTCTACAAGTCACTGAATGAAACACGTTAGTAACACTAGATGGGTTAGGCTATAGTTAGATTATGTAATGTCTTTTATTTGAGATATAATTGAAATGTTGTGATTTTAGCTGTGCCTCTACAAGTCACTGAATGAAACACGTTAGTAACACTAGATGGGTTAGGCTATAGTTAGATTATGTAATGTCTTTTATTTGAGATATAATTGAAATGTTGTGATATTAGCTGTGTCTCTACAAGTCACTGAATGAAACACGTTAGTAACACTAGATGGGTTATGTTATAGTTAGTTTATGTAATGTCTTTTATTTGAGATATAATTGAAATGTTGTGATTTTAGCTGTGCTTCTACAAGTCACTGAATGAAACACGTTAGTAACACTAGATGGGTTAGGCTATAGTTAGATTATGTAATGTCTTTTATTTGAGATATAATTGAAATGTTGTGATATTAGCTGTGCCTCTACAAGTCACTGAATGAAAAACACGTTAGTAACACTAGATGGGTTAGGCTATAGTTAGATTATGTAATGTCTTTTATTTGAGATATAATTGAAATGTTGTGATATTAGCTGTGCCTCTACAAGTCACTGAATGAAACACGTTAGTAACGCTAGATGGGTTAGGCTATATTTAGATTATGTAATGTCTTTTATTTGAGATATAATTGAATTGTTGTGATATTAGCTGTGTCTCTACAAGTCACTGAATGAAACACGTTAGTAACACTAGATGGGTTAGGCTATAGTTAGATTATGTAATGTCTTTTATTTGAGATATAATTGAAATGTTGTGATATTAGCTGTGTCTCTACAAGTCGCTGAATGAAACACGTTAGTAACATTAGATGGGTTAGGCTATAGTTAGATTATGTAATGTCTTTTATTTGAGATATAATTGAAATGTTGTGATTTTAGCTGTGTCTCTACAAGTCACTGAATGAAACACGTTAGTAACACTAGATGGGTTAGGCTATAGTTAGATTATGTAATGTCTTTTATTTGAGATATAATTGAAATGATGTGATATTAGCTGTGTCTCTACAAGTCACTGAATGAAACACGTTAGTAACACTAGATGGGTTAGGCTATAGTTAGATTATGTAATGTCTTTTATTTGAGATATAATTGAAATGTTGTGATTTTAGCTGTGTCTCTACAAGTCACTGAATGAAACACGTTACCGGTAGTAAAAATTAAGATCACCATGTCTTGTAATGCGTTTGTTCACTTAGAAAAATTTCTTGAATTTTGTCTTCACAGACCTACTCCCAGCGCAAGAGGCTAGAATACACTTGTCACACAGCTTTCTTTGTCTCCATCGTGATTGTCCAGTGGGCTGACTTGATTATTTGTAAGACCAGACGTCTGTCACTCTTCCAGCAAGGAATGAGGTCAGTTTCACTGTGTACTTTCGGTCCTCTGTCTTTTCCCTGTTTTTTTTTTAAATATCTTTCCCTCCCTACACACAAAGGGGAACAACTTGTACACATATTCTTGCCTTGAGTTTCATCAGTCTCCTGTTTTGCTCCTTTGGAAGCTTGTGACCACCACTACAGTTAACCCCCAAGGGAAGGAATCCTGCCACCAAAACACTTGATGTGCTCTGGTCTTGATTTCTGTAACAGCTTGTTTTAAATGAGGAGCTTGCTAACCTCACACATAATTTCACCTTTTTCATCGCTTACATACAGAGCCTGATATAACTATTCATAACTTCACCTTTGTCACCACTTAAATATTGAGCCTGATAACAACTTACACATTGTCACCACTTAAATATTGAGCTATCTAACACCATACATACCTTCACCCTTTTCACCACTTAAATATTGAGCTGTAAAAACAGTTGTTGTTGTGTAACCAGGGCTGTTGAGCTTTTTGCTCTTTTGCAGCCAATACCAAGTTGAGTCTTTAGTATTATCTACACTATTGTGAGAAGGCTGTAGCTGATGTAATGGGAAACACTGACATGTCTTGAGTAGTCTGTAGCTGATGTAATACAGAACACTGACATGTCTTGAGTAGTATATAGCTGATGTAATAGGAAGGATTGACATGTCTTTAGTCTGTAGGTGATGTAATAGTGAACACCGACGTGTCTTGAGTAGTCTAGCTGATGTAATAGTGAACACTGACATTTTGAGTAGTCTTCAGCTGATGTAATAGTGAACCCTGACATATTTTGAGTAGTCTGTAGCTGATGTAATAGGAAACCCTGACATGTCTTGAGTAGTCTATAACTGATGTAATAGGGAACACTGACATGTCTTGAGTAGTCTGTAGCTGATGTATTAGGAAACCTTGACATGTCTTGAGTAGTCTGTAGCTGATTTATTAGGAAACCCTGACATTTCTTTAGTCTGTAGCTGGTGTAATAGGAAACTAATATGTCTTGAGTAGTCAGTAGGGAACACTGACATATACAGCTTGACCAAGTTTGAGGTCATTTATAATCCTTCAGCTGTCACAAACAAATAAAGACCATTGATAAATTCAACTTGACCAAGAGTGAGGTCATTTATAACCCTACAACTGTCATAGGAACATAAAGACTTGACACATTCAACTTGACCAAGAGTTAGATCATTTATACCCTACAACTGTTATAGAAACATATAAAGACCATTGATATATTCAACGCAGCGGTGAGCAACATAGAACAACAACCTGATGACTTGGAAACCCTCTGGCTTAAATTCAAGGACATCATAAAGACAGCTGCTGCAGAAGCATGTGGTGAAGTCCGACTTGGGAACAAGAGAAATAGGACACCTTGGTGGACAGAGGAAGTCAAAGAGAAAATAAGAGAGAAGAAAATGGCATTGAAACAATACTTAGGAGCTAAAAACACAGCAGGACAAATAGAGAAATATAGAGAATATGTGATACTCAGAACAGAAGCAAAGAACAAGGTGCTAGCAGCAAATCAGAAGTCCTGGGAAGAATTTGGAGAAAAGCTAGAAAAAGATGCGCAAGAAAACCAGAAATTGTTCTGTAAGACCCTAAAGAACACGAGGAAGGAAAAACAATGCCCTCTCCACTTTATAAAGGACAAGCAAGGCAAATTGCTTACTGCCCCGAAGGAAGTAATGGAAAGATGGAAAGAATATTTCTCAGAACTCCTTGACAGTGAGCAAGGTCAAGCATCAGAAATGATAACCACTAGCACAGAAGAGAAAACAAATGGTGATGAAGATGACATAAAGATGGAAGAACTGAAGGCAGCACTGGAGAAAATCAAGATGGGCAAAGCAACAGGGCATGATGGTATAACACCAGAAATGGTTAAGTACATGGGAGCATCAGGCGACCTATTACTCTTAAGGGTCCTACAGGCAGCGTGGTGCAACAAGACCATACCAAAGGATTGGGAGATTGCCATCATAACACCAATTTTCAAAAAGGGTGACAATCGACAATGTGGAAACCATAGAGGCATATCCCTTCTCAGTGTCCCTGGTAAAATCTACTCTAGAATCCTAGAGCAGAGACTCCGATGCCTAGCTGAGCCACAATTGGATGAGATCCAGTGCGAATTCCGAGCAAACCGAAGTACTCAAGACCTAATCTTCACACTCAGACAGCTGAGTGAAAAGGCCCTTGAGTATAAGAGTGAGATCCATCTTTGTTTCGTAGATCTGGAAAAGGCGTTTGACAGGGTCCCCTGGAGCAAACTTTCGGACTGTTTGGCAAGGAAGAACATTCCAGCACCTCTGATTCATGTTATACAGAGCTTCTACAAGTCTTGCAGAAATTATGTGAGGACAGCAAACCATAAGTCAGAAGAGTTCAGGACCACCACTGGTGTAAGACAAGGTGATATCCTATCACCTTATCTTTTCATACTTTTCATGGACAATGTCATCAAGGCATGTAAGGAGAAAACAAGAAAGTATTAAGTGGGGTACTGGAAGATGAGACAGGTCTGTATTTCAGAGCTGGCATTTGCTGATGATGTTGCCCTGATTGCTAAATCAGAGGCACATCTCCAATCCAACCTGCAAGTCTGGAAGGAAGAGCTGGAGAAAAGAGGGATGGTCATAAGCGGCTCTAAAACAAAATCCATGGTGATATCATGAGAAGAAAGAAGACATCAAATTAAGCTGTGAGAACAGGTCCTGGAGCAGGTCGACCACTTTAAATACCTTGGAGCTATACTGCTTGTCAAAAGTCAAGGGCCACTTGGAAAAACCTTGGTTGAAACCATAAAACAAATCTGATATAAACGTAATTGGTATCAGTCAAAACGGCATTTATTGAATACCAAATTGACATGTCACGTAAATAAATGGAAACTGTCGTAGATTTCCGATAGGAGAATTAAGACTAGGTTTGGTCCCTTCTGAATAGGTTTGAATAGGTGATAGACTCAGTGAGAGTTAGTGAAAGGTAATAGAATTTCCACACACGTGAGATGATAGATTTGATATAGTGGCTGTCTCTGAAAGCGAAAAGAATTCTTCTCTCTCTCACCTATCTTCTACAACAGTTGTTACAGCGTCAGACAGACTACACCAATATACATATTACGTATATTTCTATCACTCACAGGCACGCACATACACGTGACGACAGGTAAACACACAGACGTGGGAAAACTATAACAATGATATATATATTATCTAGAACGAGCTGACCAAACACGATTATTAAGTTCAAGAGCGATTTTAATATCAGGAAAAATCGGCTCACAACATCAAAGAAAGTACATCAAGGAAAATACATATACACATAGTCATAAAAAATCAAGGAAATGTTGCAAGGATGATAGCCCCGTTATAGTGTTAACTCTAGGTTTAGCCCGGCCCCGTTAAGAGAACAGATGATGGCGCCCGAGTCACAGATACATAGGGTTTGAGTCTAAGAGTTTTTTCTTTGTTTTATCTCGTAATTATATGCACAGAGTTTGAAAAAAAAATCTGATTTAACCTAAGACAAAAACACAAGAACTCTAGCCTTAGCAACAAATTATGCAGATTGGAAAAGAAAAAAAAAAAATAGGACAGCAACAGGGTGTCAAAGATATAATAGTGAAAATATCACTCAGACCAGCGTACACTCATTCATTCCGCCATGGCTTCTCATTCATGTACTCACGACTTTGCTCGCTCCCTCTTGAACACACTGATTTTAGATCTTCACTCAGACTCAAAAAAAATGCAGTCTCCTGCCAAGAAGTCCCCAGTTCCAAAAGACGTATTTAACTCGGAGTCTCCGGGAACGACTACTTGGGTATGCAAATTTGTTCAAATGTCTGATTAAGTCACCTAACAATTATTCCAGGCGCGGGAGTTAGCAGAGCACAGTGTCAATAGCGTAGGTTTCTAAAAAAATGATGAATGTCAGGTCGGTGCCTTCCCTCAGTATAGGATTCACTTTAGTCACACCACAGATTTGTCCACAAGATATAATCTAGTCGGGAAATGATTGTTAATATTCACGCCACCAGGCAGCAAATTATATAGAGTTTCTAGAAGAAATTAAGTGCTGGCTCCAAGGTCCAGTATTTATCATTACAGTCTTTGAAAACCCGTTATAGGGATATTAGTATTTCTGTCTAACTTGCACCGTCAGATCAGTGTTACTTGAGAAAACCCACGTGGTTCAAAATAAGGACTGTCTATTTCTTCACAAGTATGGAAACTACTACTAGGTGCTGGTAAAGTTAGGGTCACCCCAAAACTTTCACTGTGTGGAGGAAAAATAACACATATAATATAATAAACAGAATCTGTACTGGTTAAAACTTACATTTAAACTTGCAAGCAGAGAGCTTTGCTTATCATTTAAACTTCCCGTGACGTAAGATATATTTAAAAATCAGCAATCCTCATAAATTAAGAACACGTGCGTATTCCGTCACCATTCATGAGGCTGGATTCTAGAGTTTATACGTTAGTTTAGAAAAATACACTCGACTGAGTATTAGCAGTTAAATTAAATTTATAAATAGCTACAATTGCCGTTATAAGCTAAAAATTAAATTTTTATTCTGCTTTCCACTGAATGCTTCCCTAGAAAATATAATAGCCTACCACTTTATTTCTCTTCTGCGCTAAAGAAATAGATTAAAATGAATTAAGCGATTAAACACTTTAACACTCACAAAATCTATATATCTATCATATTAATTACCTCAACCACAGAATTACAGGTAGTCGCACAACTTAGGAATAAAAATGCTGAAAATATTTCTGGAAGTCTAGAAGTTCGACAAATTGCCGAAACAAACTGAGATCTTCGCTAACAGCTATTCTGTTTTCGAGCGACCTATCTACTGTGGAGTCTATGAGCGAGAATGAAATTAAAGTTTCAAACTTGGCCAATATCTTAAAATCAGACAAAGGGCCCAAACTATTTCGCCACGCGAAATTTTCTCCCCTACTCCCAACATTTACGTCCGCTTAACGCGTGTCGTAACTGTCACCTACTGACCACGATGTACGCGTGTCAGTTTCAAATCCCAGACAGCCTGACTCCAATGCAGGGCAGTTTTAGCACTACAGCTGACCATGGCCCGCCGTGAGCGCCGTGTCAGTTTGGGATTTTCCAGACAAATGTCTGGATACTGACCGGTGCAGATGTAAAGTATCACACCTCACCGGGACTTATGCCGAGAAGAAGCTCGCGCGCTCGGTGAGAATGTAGACGATTTGCTACGTCCTGTGTTCAGCGAACCGACTTATCACGCCTTCTGACGCCCTGCAGCCCTGACATCTACGTAATATCGTCCTAGCGCGATTCTCAGTTTAAGAGAAAGGAAAACAGGTAAAGTTTGCGAATTATATGTAAATAATATTCGCAAAACGAATGGATGAAAAATATACAGGAAAAAGGAAATACCGAGATAATAAAAGAGAGAATTTGGGTGAACAAATAGGAAGAAGATGTAGGAAATTAAATGAATATAAACCCTACGTGACAGAGCCTTCCCCCTTTAAGATATGGAAGCACTCCATGTCTACGTTATGGAGTTTAATTTCCTATAACCGTAGCTTCGGGGTGTCTGTCTTCTTCCCTCTCCTCTTCCCCCTCCATCTCTGTCCAATTCCTACTCAAGTCCACTCCTCAAAGTTTCCTTCCCCTGGAATGTCTCATATGCGCGCTTGAAAGAGCGTCGCCGCTTCTGACATTTTTGAAAGATTTCCTGTGATAGCGGTGGAATATCCCTGCCACTATCGTCATCTTCGTCAGTTTTGGCGATCGTCAGGAGATGGTCGGAGGTTGGCACTGGTTTTTCCAAGTATCTCTTTAAGAGATTTAAATGGAAAACCTTCTCCTTTCCTTCAATAGAGATCTGGTAGTTAGCCTTAGAAATCTTTTTCAGGACGGTAAACGGCCCTTGCCATCCGATCTTCAGTTGGTTGTTCTCGGTAGGGAGCAACACCAAAACTTTCTCTCCTGCTTCCAGTTCTCTCTCTTCCGCGACTTTCCTGTATCGGTTAGCGTGCTTGGTGCGTGCTCGCTTAAAGTTAGTCGTTGCTAGGTCCCATCCTAGTTTCAACCGTTCCTTTAAAACCGACACATATTTACTGGCTGAGACAACTGTCTCATCAGCCTTCTCGTCTGTCAGAGACTGAAGTAAGGCTTCAAGCGGGCCCTTAATGGGTCTGCCGAATAAGAGTGTAGCTGGCGGAAATCCTGTGGAAGTATGAGGAGATTCTCTGTAGCCAAATAATGCTGCAGGAATACAGAGATCCCAATCTTCAGGTTTCACTTGTGCCAGCTTACTTAGCATCATGGTGAGGTTTCCATTAGCACGTTCCACGAGCCCATTTCCCGCCGGAGTATATGGCTTAGTGTGGATGTGTTGGGTCCTCAAGATCTTAACGATCTCATCCATCAACAGGTTTCGGTATGGAGATCCATTATCCGTCAACACTTGCTGAGGGAATCCCAACCGAGTGAAAATCTGCACGAGGGCTTCTGCGACATGCTTGGCATCTGCGCATGTTAGCGGGATAGCTTCTGCCCATAAAGTGCATGTATCGACTAAGGTCAGGATGAACCTGTTCCTTCTTTTAGTCCTTTCGAAAGGCCCTAAAATGTCGATCACAACCCGTTCGAATGGTGTACCCACTATTGGCATTTCACCCAAAGAAACTGGGGGTGCCCGTTGCTTGGGTGGCACACGTTGGCACTGGGCACAGGATTTGACATATCTGATAATATCAGTATTTACTCCTGGCCACCAATAATGAGTGGTTATACGTTGGTTTGTGGCGTTCTGTCCCATATGTCCGCTAAAGGGAAGAGAGTGCCCCATTTCTAGGATTTGGCTTCTGTACTGTTTCGGTACTAGGAGCTGGTTGTAACCTTGGTCAGGCTTGCCCGTTCTCCGATAAAGTACGCCATCCTCAGAAAAAATGTCCCGTGCTGTTTGGGTTCCTTCGCCATGGGCAGTTTCCTAAAGCAGGGTGCCAAAGTAGGATCCTTTTGTTGCGCTTCTTTAAGTTCCATAGGTAACAAATTAGGCGCAGGCTCCCGTTCCTTCTTGGTTTGCCCTCTTGTAGTTACTGCTGCCACAATCGGCTCTTCCGGTTTCCCAATACACACGTATCTCCCGCCAAGTATGACTGGGTAGATGGGATCATCCATAACAGCTGCTTTGATCACACCTCTGACAAAGTCAGAGTGTATCTCCACCAATGCGATGGGAAGCGCTGTAGGTGCATCACTCTTACGAACTCCACAAAGTTTGACGGTCTCTCCTGTCTCTTGACCGGGTTTAACCAGCTTTCTGGCAACAATGCAATCATAAGAAAGCCCCGTGTCAAATAAGCAAGAAGTTTGAGAACCGTTCAAAGTAACAGTACCTCGCGTTGAGGGTCTATCCCCAACAGGTTGGGAATCACTGTCAATAATTCCGCCTTGCGAGACTGTCAATAAGCATCCGATGCGTTTCGGCTCGGTGTGCTCGGTCTGATCATATGTCCCGTGCTCAGGGGTTCTCCCTTTGCCACCTTGTCCTTTCTGGCTACGCTGCCATGTAGGGCGGTCGGGTTGATCAGACTGTTTGGGGTGGTTGGGGTACTTGTTCTTGTAGAACTTGGATTTTTCAGGAGGAGGGTTTTGAGGTCCAGTTTCTCTGTGGTTGTTTTGGTTAGAAGCCTGAGAAGATTGCTCTAGGTTATGTTTTCGAAAATGCTCCTCTGTCGGTTTCCGCTTTGTGGCCGGTAGTTCAGCCAGCGCATTGTGATAACGCTCAGACTTTTCCAAAATGTCTTCAAGTTTTTCTGCCCCCTGCTCAGCGAGAAATCTCCGGGTATCAGCAGACAAAGTGTTCTTTATTTGTTCAGTTAGAACAAGTTCCTCAATACCTTCATAGGTAGAGGGGAGCTGCGAAAGCTCAAGGCACTTTGTTAGATATCCCTTAAGACGAGATGAGAACTGGTGAAAAGTTTCAGAATTCTCTTTCCGGCTGTTGCGAAACAGTTGCAAAAACTTGCGAGCGTTCATTTCAAAGCGCTCCAGTAACGCTTTCTTCAACACATCGTAGTCGTCTTGTTGGCTACTTTCCAGCTTAGAATAAACATCATAAGCAGAACCTTTTAGGGCCTGGGAAAGTTTCATATTCCAACGCGACCTCTCTAACCCGTACAGAGTTGCAATTTTCTCAAATTTTTCTAACCATGTGTCAATCTTCTCATTTGGACAAGGAAAAGACTCAAGGGTGAAAGACATAGCGTTGAGTTGAAGAGATTGAGTGTTAGAAGGATCAGTTAGGGAGGAATGAGGAGAAGATTCTCCATTGCTGGAGGTAGAGGCAGCACCACGACTTTGAAGTTCTAGAGCTTTAAGAGCCAACTCATGTTGTCTCTCCTTCTCTCTTTCCTCATGCTGTCTCTCCTTCTCTTTCTCCTCACGCTGTCTCTCCTTCTCTCTTTCCTCATGCTGCATCCTGCGAATTTCCATTTCCTCGTCCATTTTCTTCTGCTGCAAAGCTTCAGCTGCTTTCCTCTCCGCATCATATCTCTCCAGTTCGTCTCTGACAAAAGCTTTCGCTTCCTCTCCTTCCAGTCCCTCCTCTCTCGCTTCGTCCCTGAGGAGTTGTCTAAGCTTTGCCCTCTCGGCCATATTATGTCAGTGACTGAGACACGTGGAGATAGAAAATAGGAAAACGAATAACCTGGTTCCTACCACTTACGAGAAAAAAAAACCAAAAATTCAAAAGATGATATCCTTAACCCTGGGATACCTCCTCCAGAATAAAATCTAACTATCGCTGCTATTCTCGGCAATAAAGCACTCAATGCAAAACACGACTACGCCAAATAAATGGTAGTTAAGATTACAACTGAAAAATAAGTTGCTACAGTGGAAAAGCAAAAGAATATTGCAAAAATTAAAGAGAAAAAATAATCCCTTAATTTTTAAAAATCCACTATAAGTTTGCCCCTGAAGTCAGATCGGGTAAGGGAGGGAATTAATCTGGACAAAGTCCGAAACACACTCCTTAACTTAGTTCAAACGCCGTTCTGCCTCAGTAACTACTCTATATCAGAATACAGAATCTTAAGTTCAAAATCCAGATAGACGAGTCCACGTTTGTCGTACTCGTCTTCCTATTCTAAGTTCAAAGACCGGAAACGAGCCCTCATTTGTCGTAGATTTCCGATAGGAGAATTAAGACTAGGTTTGGTCCCTTCTGAATAGGTTTGAATAGGTGATAGACTCAGTGAGAGTTAGTGAAAGGTAATAGAATTTCCACACACGTGAGATGATAGATTTGATATAGTGGCTGTCTCTGAAAGCGAAAAGAATTCTTCTCTCTCTCACCTATCTTCTACAACAGTTGTTACAGCGTCAGACAGACTACACCAATATACATATTACGTATATTTCTATCACTCACAGGCACGCACATACACGTGACGACAGGTAAACACACAGACGTGGGAAAAACTATAACAATGATATATATATTATCTAGAACGAGCTGACCAAACACGATTATTAAGTTCAAGAGCGATTTTAATATCAGGAAAAATCGGCTCACAACATCAAAGAAAGTACATCAAGGAAAATACATATACACATAGTCATAAAAAATCAAGGAAATGTTGCAAGGATGATAGCCCCGTTATAGTGTTAACTCTAGGTTTAGCCCGGCCCCGTTAAGAGAACAGATGATGGCGCCCGAGTCACAGATACATAGGGTTTGAGTCTAAGAGTTTTTCTTTGTTTTATCTCGTAATTATATGCACAGAGTTTGAAAAAAATCTGATTTAACCTAAGACAAAAACACAAGAACTCTAGCCTTAGCAACAAATTATGCAGATTGGAAAAGAAAAAAAAAAAATAGGACAGCAACAGGGTGTCAAAGATATAATAGTGAAAATATCACTCAGACCAGCGTACACTCATTCATTCCGCCATGGCTTCTCATTCATGTACTCACGACTTTGCTCGCTCCCTCTTGAACACACTGATTTTAGATCTTCACTCAGACTCAAAAAAAATGCAGTCTCCTGCCAAGAAGTCCCCAGTTCCAAAAGACGTATTTAACTCGGAGTCTCCGGGAACGACTACTTGGGTATGCAAATTTGTTCAAATGTCTGATTAAGTCACCTAACAATTATTCCAGGCGCGGGAGTTAGCAGAGCACAGTGTCAATAGCGTAGGTTTCTAAAAAAAATGATGAATGTCAGGTCGGTGCCTTCCCTCAGTATAGGATTCACTTTAGTCACACCACAGATTTGTCCACAAGATATAATCTAGTCGGGAAATGATTGTTAATATTCACGCCACCAGGCAGCAAATTATATAGAGTTTCTAGAAGAAATTAAGTGCTGGCTCCAAGGTCCAGTATTTATCATTACAGTCTTTGAAAACCCGTTATAGGGATATTAGTATTTCTGTCTAACTTGCACCGTCAGATCAGTGTTACTTGAGAAAACCCACGTGGTTCAAAATAAGGACTGTCTATTTCTTCACAAGTATGGAAACTACTACTAGGTGCTGGTAAAGTTAGGGTCACCCCAAAACTTTCACTGTGTGGAGGAAAAATAACACATATAATATAATAAACAGAATCTGTACTGGTTAAAACTTACATTTAAACTTGCAAGCAGAGAGCTTTGCTTATCATTTAAACTTCCCGTGACGTAAGTTATATTTAAAAATCAGCAATCCTCATAAATTAAGAACACGTGCGTATTCCGTCACCATTCATGAGGCTGGATTCTAGAGTTTATACGTTAGTTTAGAAAAATACACTCGACTGAGTATTAGCAGTTAAATTAAATTTATAAATAGCTACAATTGCCGTTATAAGCTAAAAATTAAATTTTTATTCTGCTTTCCACTGAATGCTTCCCTAGAAAATATAATAGCCTACCACTTTATTTCTCTTCTGCGCTAAAGAAATAGATTAAAATGAATTAAGCGATTAAACACTTTAACACTCACAAAATCTATATATCTATCATATTAATTACCTCAACCACAGAATTACAGGTAGTCGCACAACTTAGGAATAAAAATGCTGAAAATATTTCTGGAAGTCTAGAAGTTCGACAAATTGCCGAAACAAACTGAGATCTTCGCTAACAGCTATTCTGTTTTCGAGCGACCTATCTACTGTGGAGTCTATGAGCGAGAATGAAATTAAAGTTTCAAACTTGGCCAATATCTTAAAATCAGACAAAGGGCCCAAACTATTTCGCCACGCGAAATTTTCTCCCCTACTCCCAACATTTACGTCCGCTTAACGCGTGTCGTAACTGTCACCTACTGACCACGATGTACGCGTGTCAGTTTCAAATCCCAGACAGCCTGACTCCAATGCAGGGCAGTTTTAGCACTACAGCTGACCATGGCCCGCCGTGAGCGCCGTGTCAGTTTGGGATTTTCCAGACAAATGTCTGGATACTGACCGGTGCAGATGTAAAGTATCACACCTCACCGGGACTTATGCCGAGAAGAAGCTCGCGCGCTCGGTGAGAATGTAGACGATTTGCTACGTCCTGTGTTCAGCGAACCGACTTATCACGCCTTCTGACGCCCTGCAGCCCGGACATCTACGTAATATCGTCCTAGCGCGATTCTCAGTTTAAGAGAAAGGAAAACAGGTAAAGTTTGTGAATTATATGTAAATAATATTCGCAAAACGAATGGATGAAAAATATACAGGAAAAAGGAAATACCGAGATAATAAAAGAGAGAATTTGGGTGAACAAATAGGAAGAAGATGTAGGAAATTAAATGAATATAAACCCTACGTGACAGAAACACACATTCAAACGCAATGAAGCTGTGAAGTGTGTCACCCACCTTTTCAAAAGTCACACAATAGATATTGGACAAATAGACATTTCAAAATCTGGTATGATCACCGTTTGCAGCAAGGCATTCAAGACAGCGTAGACGCATCGAGTCCACAAGGGTCTGAAGAGTATCCTGGGGGACAGCTTGCCATTCCTGAAGCAGAAATGCAGTCAGCTGTGCAACATCTATTGGCAGGGGGTGATTTGTTGACAATCTTCGACCAAGGACATCCCAGAGGTGCTCAATCGGAGAAAGGTCAGGTGAATGAGCTGGCCACGCCATCCTGATGATCCCATGTTGCTGAATAAACTCATTCACCACACGAGCTCGATGGGGTTGAGCGTTATCATCTTGGAGGATGGCATTACCACCTATGGCCTCCAGAGCAGGCTGAACAATTGGTCTCAAGATTTCGTTCTGGTATCTTGGGCCGGTCAAGTTGCCTTGGATGATGTAGAGTAGGGTCCTGCCGTGTCTGTAGAAGCCTCCCCAGACATGACAGAACCCCTACCATAACGATCCACCTCTCGAATTGTGTCATCAGTAAATCGCTCTCCTTGTCGTCTCCAAACTCGAATCCTGCCATCATTGAATGACACAGTGAAGTGAGATTCATCAGTGAAGAGAACTTGACTCCATTGTTGCCTTGTCCATCGGATGTGCTCGCGACACCAAGCAACACGGGCTCTGCGATGAGCAGGATTAAGAGGGATTCTGACTGCAGGACGTCGAGCAGCCAGTCCAAATTCATGTAAACGTCTGCGAATGGTGCTTTGACTGACACTAACGTTTACAGTTTGTCTCAGCTGACATCTTAGAGTGGAACAAGTCACTGTTTGATGGCGCAGGGCTGACAACAAGAGGTACCGGTCATCATGTCTATTGGTGCATTTAGGGCGACCTGGCCGTTGGCGATCCTCCACACTTCCTGTGGCCTGAAATCTCTCCAAAATTCTTTGGATAGTAGAGTGTGACACTGCAAGCCGCCTAGCAACCTCACGGACAGATAAACCACTTTCAACCCACGCTATAGCCCTCATTCTTTGTAAGGTGTCAAGACTTCTTCTCGGTGGCATGGTTTTTGCAAGTGATGAAACTACCCTAAGTCTGCTGATTGTAAAACAAATTAAGAGTGAACTCTGTTCACGAAAAGTCGCCATTGCACGTGGAATGTCAATCAGCACTATTACTTCACCTGTTTGGTTCTACAGAAGTTTGAAAAAACAGATTAAAAATGTGAATTTATGGTCAGCAAACCAAATTGCACGTGATCACCATGGTTGTCGGTGAGTTGTTTTTATGCTTAACGTGCATAGAGGACTGTCAGAGGAAGATGTTGCACCCATTTTTATTAAAAACTTGCTTCATTTAATCATTCTATGCGCTTATATAAAAATGTATTGAAAATAATAGGGTGGCCCTTGACTTTTGACGAGTAGTATATTATAGACCGAAAGGGGGGCATCAGCGGGGAGTTGGCCGCTCGAGAAGCAGCAGCTGGGAGACTTTTTCGGGCCATGGATCGAGGATTCCTCGGCAAGAGAGAGGTTGGTAAGAAAACGAAGATGGCTGTATACCGCTCCACCTATGTCCCAGTCTTGACGTATGGATGCGAGTTATGGGCGGTGACTACGGCCCACAAAAGCCAGATCCAAACCTCAGAAATGAGGTATCTGAGGGAGGTGGTTGGGGTGGCAAGGGGAGACATGGTCCGCGGCCAGACGATGCGTCAGGGCATAAAGTCCCACCCCCTGCAGACCCAAGTAGAACAGTCCCAACTAAGATGGTTTGGCCATGTCTGCAGAATGGGAGAAGATAGGCTACCACGACAAGCGTGGGAAACAAAGAGCCAGGGATCCAGACCCTCAGGATGACCCAGAGTCCGCTGGGAGGACAACATTAGACAATCTTTGAAGGACCAAGGACTAGAATGGAACCAGACCAGAAGGAAGACAGCCGATAGGATAGTCTGGCGCTCTCTCTTCCAAACCTCTACACCTCACGGTAGAAGGGGAAGACTAAGTAAGATACGAGGGGCGTTCAGAAAGTAATGCATCACATCGTTTTTCTCAGCTAATAATGAAGATAGAAGCATGAAATTTTGCACACTTCAAATATGGCAAGTGCCAATTTTGTGCATCAAATTGCACCGCAACCGGCCAAATAATACGGCTGCCCTAAACCGTTAAAATGGAGCGTGTTAGCAACTTGCGTTATAAACAGCGAATTGTGATAGAATTTTTCGTTGCAGATAAGGAAACTGTTGTGAATATTCACAAGCGTCTATGTGATGTGTATGAAAGTTTTGCAGTCGACAGGAGTACAGTCAGTCGCTGGGTTCAGAGAATCAAAGAATCAGGAAGTGGAGATACGGAGCTGCTTGATCGGCCGCGCTGTGGACGTCCTGCCACAGCCACCAACGCAGAAATGTTGACATGCGCTGAGGGCATTATTCTTACTGATAGGCGAATCACTACTCAACAATTGGCCTTACAGCTGTCAGTCAGCATTGGTAGTGCAAATGCAGTTATAAAAACTCTCGGATTTTCTGAGGTTTGCGCAAGATGGGTTCCTCGAAGTCTCACAAATGACCACCGATTGCAAAGGAAAGCAATTTCTTCTGAATTGTTGGAGCGTTTCAATGCTGATGGAGAGAACTTTTTGGCTAAGATCGTTACAGGTGACGAAACCTGGGCACATCATTTTGAACCTGAGACAAAAAGACAGTCAATGGAGTGGCATCATCCGCAATCACCACGAAGAAAGAAATTCAAGACAATTCCTTCAGCTGGAAAGGTCATGATCACTGTCTTTTGGGACATTGAAGGTGTGATTCGTGTGGACGTTATGCCAAGAGGAGAGACAATCAATTCGCAAGCTTACATTAAGACATTGAAAAAACTCAATCAACGTTTTCGCAGAGTTCGGCCGCACAAGAATCCAGCAGACCTGCTTCTCCTTCACGACAATGCGCGCCCTCACACAAGTCTGGCAACACGGGAAGCAATCACCAAATTGGGTTGGACTGTACTACCCCATCCACCCTATAGTCCTGATTTGGCACCCTCTGATTTTCATCTATTTGGTCCACTTAAAGATGCACTCCGTGGGACAAGGTTTGAAGATGATGAAGGAGTGATTCATGCAGCGAAGAAATGGCTACATGATCAAGACAAAATGTGGTACGGGCTAGGAATACATGCACTTGTTTCGCGCTGGCATAAAGCCGTACAAGTTGATGGGGATTATGTTGAATAATACCGATGTTTACATGACATATCCATGTATATTGTGTATAAATTTCATGCTTTTTTGAATAAGCAGCTCCTGAGAAAAACGATGTGGTGCATTACTTTCTGAACGCCCCTCGTATATTCAACTTGACCAAGAGTGAGATCATGTATAACCCTACAACTGTCATAAAACGTATAAAGACCATTGATATATTCAACTTGACCAAGAGTGAGATTATTTATAACCCTACAACTGTCATAAAACGTATAAAGACCATTGAAATTTTCAACTTGACCAAGAGTGAGATTATTTATAACCCTACAACTGTCACAGAAGCACATCTACCAACAACTAGTTCACACCAAGTCTTCATATCCTATTCCATCCATTCAAGGTCTTTACATGTTTTCTTTATCAGTTTTTATCTCTTTTCTCAGTCCTTTCTCCATGTGCTTTTTTTTTCTTTTTCTTGTTTTACCCTTGGGATTCCAGAATACCTTGTAATGCTATCACCTGGTTTCCTCAGCTCCAATATGTCTTCCCCCACATCCTATTCCACTGGTCTGGTTATGGGTCATAAGTTCAATGATCTTACCATGTCATTTACTCTATTCTGTGGTAGCATCCACTGATGAAATTTTGTAACTTGTCTCTTCTTCTTCGTTCAGTTTGTAGTCATGCTAAATCTGCAGGCCTGTCGCCAGGACGAAGTCCACAGTCTTTACCAGGTCGGCGCGGCAGCCCCATAGCTTCTGCTGGAGCTCAGCACCCCCTGGCCAGGTCGCACGTCGCGGTTCATCGTGGGTTGGACAGTTCTGGAGAATGTGTTCTGGGGTCTGGATTCCTGTTCCGCATGGGCATTCATTTGTGTGGGATATCTTGAGGCGATAGAGATGTCCCAGTAATCTGCAGTGGCCGGTTCTCAGGCGGAACATTGTGGTCTGTTGGTATCTGTTAAGATGGTGTATTGGGTCATCTCTGCTGTATATATCCCCTTCCTCCTTCCACTGGTTTTTTTGTACTTGTTGTGGATTATGGTTTTTGCTTCCCGATACGGCAATGAATGGCTGTATTGTTCCATTTTACTGCCACTTCTTGATAGCGCATCTGCTTTCTCATTACCAGCAATTCCACAGTGGGAGGGTAACCACTGAAGGGCAATGGTTGATGACCTTTGGATGATGTTGTAACTTGTGACTGTGGTTAGTCGATGACTGTGGTTAGTTCTTGTAGTGTAAAACACACAGTTCTTGCATATCTTCACTCTTAAGGCAAAACATTCACAGCTCTTGAATCATTCACAATTCTTGAGTAGTCTTCAGTCTGTTTTTGAGATTTAAAGTGAAACATTACCATTTCTTGGGGAAATGATGTAATTAAAAACAGACTACATTTTACAAATAGGTGATATTTTTGTCTTTTGTGTTTTCTTAGTTTTTTTTTTTTTAAATTCAGCGAGTGGAGAAGTCTGGATACCACTTGAATCATTCCTTAAAATGTAGAAATTAATACTCCAGGGAAGTCTGGATACCACTTGAATCATTCCCTAAAATGTAGAAATTAATACTCCAGGAAAGTTTGGGTACCACTTGAATCATTCATTAAAATGTAGAAATTAATACTCCAGGGAAATCTGGATACCACTTGAATCATTCCTTAAAATGTAGAAACTAATACTCCAGGGAAGTCTGGATACCACTTGAATCATTCATTAAAATGTAGAAATTAAAACTTCAGGAAAATTTGGGTACCACTTGAATCATTCATTAAAATGTAGAAATTAATGCTCCTGGGAGGTAGGAACTGTATAAATGTAATTCATGAATAACTGGCTTGGCTAAATCGTTTCTCTTTGAATTTTCAGGAATCATTATCTTAATTTTGGTCTGTTCTTTGAGACTGCCCTGGCCATATTTTTGTGCTACTGTCCTGGATTAGACACAGGTCTGCGTATGCAACCTCTCAGGTAACAGCTAGCTGTCTTATGTTAATTATTTTCACTCAGGTAACAGCTATTATTTTCACTCAGTGGACAGCTAGCAATCTTATGTTATTTTCACTCTGGTGACAGCTCACATGTTGTCTCATACATTATTATCTAACTTATAAAACATCTCTCACTGTCTCATACATTGTCTGACTTATAAAACAGCTCTCACTGTCTCTTATATTATTGTCTGCCTTATAAAACAGCTCTCAATATTTCTTGTACATCACCTTCTCAGACATATAAAACAGCTCTCACTATGTCTTGTACATCACCTTCTCTGACTTATACAACAGCTCTCACTATGTCTTGTACATCACCTTCTCTGACTTATAAAACAGCTCTCACTATGTCTTGTACATCACCTTCTCTGACTTATAAAAAAGCTCTCACTATGTCTTGTACATCACCTTCTCTGACTTATAAAACAGCTCTCACTATGTCTTGTACATCACCTTCTCTGACTTATAAAAAAGCTCTCACTATGTCTTGTACATCACCTTCTCTGACTTATAAAACAGCTCTCACTATGTCTTGTACATCACCTTCTCAGACATATAAAACATCTCTCACTATGTCTTGTACATCACCTTATCAGACATATAAAACAGCTCTCACTATGTCTTGTACATCACCTTCTCTGACTTATAAAACAGCGCTCACTATGTCTTGTACATCACCTTCTCTGACTTATAAAACAACTCTCACTGTCTCAAACATCACCTTCTCTGACTTATAAAACAGCTGTCACTATGTCTGATACATAATTGTCTGACTTATAAAACAGCTCTCATGATGTCTCATACATTATTGTCTTACTTATAAAACAGCTCACTATGTCTCAAAAATCACCTTCTCTAACTTATAAAACAGTTATCACGATGTCTCTTACTGTATTACCTCTCTTAACTTTATGTAGCTGGGTGGAGAGGGCTGGGTGGGGAGTTGGTCCCCTCCCTCGCTATGCACTGATCCTTGTCAAATATTGACCTAATCAGAGCCGGATTAACGTAGTAGCAAAAGTAGCATATGCTACGAGCCCCGCGCTTTTAGGGCCCCGCGCCAATAAATATGTACATCATTTTTTGGTCATCTTCTAATACGAGCGTTAAACCAATGATCTTGTGATGTATGCCATCTTTAGCGCCTTTTCATTTGATGTCACGAAATTGTGAGAGAAAGAGCATAACAGGGTGACTTAGTGTGACTCTTTATTACTTTTATCTTAACTGTTTGCGGACAGAAGCAGTCATTTTCTTTGGATTTGTTGAAAACCTGTACACCTTCTTTTCTGCTTCTACCTACCGGTGGGGTCTCCTTTCTACTGCATTATGTGCTGGTGGTACTCATAATAAGTCCCATTTGCTCTTTGTGAAAAGACTGTCAGATACCAGGTGGTCCGCTCGGGCAGATGCAACAAAAGCACTTTTACACAGCTTTTCTGAAATAAAACAAGTCTTGGATGATATTTCAGATAACAATGATCAGAAGGCAGAGTGTCGTCAACACACTCGTGGTCTACTTTCAACCATGATGAAGTTAGAAACAGGAATAATGATCATGCTGTGGGATTAAGTATTACACCGTTTTCAAATGACCAGTGCTTCTTTGCAATCTTCTGACCAAGATTTGAATACAGCTTGTGCACTCTATGAATCCCTGCGGGGGTATATTCAAGCTATGCGGTTGATTACTTGCCAGTGTACAGTTTTGTTGGTTTTGTGGGCCCTAAACAGGACCGTGGTGCAGTTTTCTGGGCCCTAAAAAGGAACGTGGTGCAGTTTTGTGGGCCCTAAATAGGACCGTGGTGGGTGCAGTTTTGTGGGTTTTCTATGCCCTAAAAAGGACCGTGATGGGAACAGATCACCAAGGATCGCTGAAGCTATGCACATATCAGGACATACACATGTTCATTCGTAGCAGCATAATTTACAGAGGAGGCCAAAATTCTGTAATGTCATGAAGGATACTGTCAAACGGGTCTGACTGAAGAACTTTATTCCGATATGTCACCGCAAAAAGTCACACATGTAGTCAAGTCTCTAACACTTCACTCCTCTGTATCATAAAGCTGGTCTTACTGCAGTGAAGTCTCTAACACTTCACTCACCTGTATCATAAAGCTGGTGTTATCCGTAGTGAAGTCTCTAACACTTCACTCACCTGTATCATAAAGCTGGTGTTATCTGTAGTGAAGTCTTTAACACTTCACTCCCCTGTATCATACAGCTGGTCTTACTGTAGTGAAGTCTCTAACACTCCACTCACCTGCATCATAAAGCTGGTCTTACTGCAGTGAAGTCTCTAACACTTCCCTCCCCTGCATCATAAAGCTGGTCTTACTGTAGTGAAATCTGTAACACTTCACTCCAATGCATCATAAAGCTAGTCTTGCTGTAGTGAAGTGTGTAACACTTCACTCCAATGTATCATAAAGCTGGTCTTACTGTAGTGAAGTCTCTAACTCTTCACTCCCCTACAGCTATGCTTAATACATTCTTGTGCCATGCTGCCACCCCTACCTGCTAAATGCATACTAGACTAACCCCGCGCTCTTCACCCCTACCTGCGAATTGCGATTAGACTAACCAGCAGGCAAATGTACGGAATACGGTGTGGTCACTGAATTTCAGAATGGATGATAAAAGACACAAGAACCTAAATTTCTTCTACATTCTTATTTATAAGCCTTTTCCCATGCTCCGCCTCCCTACAATAATTTGGTTGTGAATAAAACTACTAAGTAATATATCAAACTATACAGTAATTCAATTCCTTTCATCCTTCCTTATGTTCCGGGTATGTGTCTCATTCCATTAAGAAATACTTCTTTAAATACATTTCCAAACTTCACTTTGGCCATTATTCGCAATTATTTTGAATATTTCCCAAGGCTGGCTTTGCCTCCAGAATTACACAAGCCTGTAAGTTCACCAGCAACACACCGTAATTTTCTAACACATCTTCTTCTTCTTCTTCTTCTTTGATCCTTAGCCGCCGACCGTCAAAGCAGTCAGTGGCCATCACGCCTAGTGGCGTCTTGTAGGGCAACAACAAATTGATTCCACTTTGCTCGGTCGGTGGCCATCCTTCGTACAGCGCCCCAACCCTGGTTCATTCCCCGCATCTCAGCCTCCACAGTCCTCCGCCAGGTTGTTTTTGGTCGGCCTCTTTTTCGTTTTCCTTCAGGGGTCCAAAGCATAGCTGTTCTTGTGATGGCATCGGGGTCTCTTCTGAGGACATAACCAACTCAGCCCCAGCGTCTGCCAGCTACGACGGCGCGCATGTCCTCTCGCTCGCTACGAGCAAGCAGATCTCGGCCAGCGATGGCACTCGGCCAAAAGACTCGGCGAATTTCTCCCAGGCATGTTGTGCAAAAAGAGGACAACCTCGACACTTCCTCCTCTGTAACTCTCCAGCATTCCGCATCATAGAGAAGCACAGAAAGCACACAGCTCTGATATAATCTTAATTTTGTGCTTGTGCTGTATTGGGAGGACTTCCAGATGTTGTTTAGGCCAAAGAAGGCCGCTCCTGCCCCACTCACTCCGATGCCGATGTCCCCGCCTGCCCCACCGTCCGGCGCCACCATGCCTCCCAGGCACGTGAAGGTATCCGTCTGCACCAATTGCCTACTCCTTACCGACATGGGCCCAGGGCTGCTCACACCGAGTCTAACACATCTACACACTTCTTATCGTACAGGTGGATTAATCACTAATAATACACATAATTATATACATACATATATATATATTTTTTTTCTTAACCAGCGGCACTTGGGCTTTCAGCCCTTCGGCCCAATGACATGTCATTGCGAGGCTGGGGAACCTAAGAACTTTCCTTCCAACCCGGTCAGGAGCTTCGCTTCTTCCCATCCACAGAGGGTGTATCACAGGAGCCGTTCAGGTTATTCAGTCAAATTTCCGGTCGTAAACATTCCTTCAAACGCTGACGCCCGGGTTTGAACCATGAACACCTGGTCGCCAGTACAACGCCGTAGCCATTACACCAGCGCGGCTCCCACACACACATATATATATAGATTCGTTCTTACCCTCAGGCATTCACACAGACGAGCTGTTAATGGCTGTTTAAGGTCTGCTTTCAAGTACAGAAGGCAAATCGCTTCCACTAACACTCGCTTTCTTTTGCCGCTCTCTGTGGCTTTCAATTATTGTGACTGACCTGATTCTGTTAGACACGCGTTATAAATAGTTTTGCCTCGAGCGTCCGAGGTAGTCCCCCAACGAATGTGTATTGAGTTCAGAAAATATTGGTAAATTTTGCCTTTTGTACAAATCAGGAAAACTAAGATTTTTTTATCTACGTTATTCCTTGAGCAATTTTATTCATCTAAAGTTTAAAATACGCCCTATATTATTCTACATATTTCTAGTAAACAACCTTTTTCATTCCTAAATGCATTTTATTCTATGCGTATGTTACACAGCTAAATAATGGACTAACCTGAGGCTTTGATGCATTCAACCAGAGATTTCTCCCGTCCTATATCAGTATTTGTAAAAGTATTATTACTTACGGGTAGAGCAACATCCCTAATATTGTTTTGTTAGCCTCTTCCAGGTGGTATTTCTTTCATAATGATGTAGTTAATTGTCCTTCGATCCTTGTTTGCACACATTTGGACTTCCATTTTATTTATCCAAGGCTGTAGTAAACACGGCATAACGGAGCGTTCTGATTGGCCTGTGTATCTTGCAGTTCTTACAATGTATGGCGCGCGGTGTGGTCAGAGTTAAGCAGAATTCGTGTTGTGAGACAGACGTCACTTCACGACACACCTCAATCTATACTCGCAATAAATATGTGTATAAATATTCTCACCACAATACACCACCTCAATCTATACTCTCAACAAATATGTGTATAAATCTTTGCACCACCTCCTTATGGTCTACTAGCCCAAGTAAATGGTTTTGTCCTCAAATAGTAACTCACTAATCAGGGTCCTATTATTAACAATAGCAACCAAATGTATCTCTCCTACTGCCATCACTGGTGTCAATACCTTGTCGAGGTATGGCGGCTTGCGTACCCTGATTACCCCGAGAGCTATGCCAGTGGGAGTTTTACTCCTGGAAGATTCTACCAAGCTGGACAGGTTTGCGCGGGCAGGGGTCAGACCAAAGCAGACACCCTGGTCCTCCAGGTTTGGGGTTTTAGCATAGGGCTGACACCCCTGTCTATGTAAAAAAAATTGAAGTTACGGAAACAACAACGAATAAACAAACTTTGCTGCGGGACGGACATCCGGAGTCTGAGGCTCGTATGACTGTCAGTGGTGAAAGCCTAAAGGAAGCCACTGATATGAGAACGGACGTCCTGACCGCAAAACATGATACAAGAATAGGATTTTGGAATGTCAGGACAATGAATAAGACGGGTAAACTAAAACAGGTCACGGCAGAAATGAGAAACTATAGGTTACACATTCTAGGGATAAGCGAGAGCAGATGGACAGGGGCAGGAAAAGTTAAAACAGCAACAGGAGAAACAGTACTTTACTCTGGAAGAGAGGATGGACAGCACATTGAAGGGGTAGCCATTATTCTGTAGAAAGGACATTACTGGAATGGAAACCCATCAACAACAGACTGATAAGATTAAGATTGAGAGGTATATTCACCAATACTACAATAATACAATGCTACGCACCAACGAATGACAGCGATGAAGAGGTCAAGGATGAATTCTATCAACAACTGCAGAAAGAAATGGAAGACACACCTAGATATGATCTTATTATAGTAATGGGAGACCTCAATGCGAAAGTTGGTACATACAATACATATAATGAAAGAGTAATGGGGAAATGTCGGCGTCTGTGGCCTAATGGATATGAACGCAGTTTCATAATCCAGATATACCAGGTTCGAAACCTGCTGCAGGCGGTTTGGTAGCAGATCGCTTTGTGTGGATTTTTAACAATGGTATAAGCGCCGTACCGTTCAGAAAGCAATGGCAAACTACTGAATGAAAAAATTGCCTAGAAAAATCACAAAACAGCCAATAAAAACTGGGGTTGATTGCCACGTCCTTTAAAGGATAAGCAACTAACTTTTAATGGGTAAATGCGGCAGCGGAACAGCAAACGAAAATGGGGATAAATTAATAAGTTTCTGTAGTATTAACAACATGGTCATTGGAGGAACACTTTTCCCCACATAAAGAAATTCACAAATTAACATGGGAATCACCAAATGGTCGGGACAGAAACCAGATAGACCACATCATGATTAAAGGTAGATGGAGACATGCATTACAAGATGTGAAGGCAAGAAGAGGTGCAGATGTGGGAAGTGATCACCATTTAGTATTAACAAAAACTGAAAGTGAAACTAAGAAGGGCTGGACCAACTGTAACTACACAGAAAAGGTTTGACATCAGCAAATTGAAGGACCCCCTTACCAGAAAAGCTTTTGTGGCTGACATAAAGAAACGATATCAATTTGCCAAAAGTCAGGAAAAGACATTAACTGATGATATACACCAGAAATTTAACATCATTTCAACAATATATAAGAAAAGCAGCAAATCATGCTTGGATAACACCAGAAACATTAAACACCATAACACTGAGAAAGGGAATGAAAAGAAAGAAAACAGAAGCGAAGTCCCCCAGGTTAAAGCAACTATATAGCAAACAGTACAGTCAGCTGGACAAGGAAATTAAATGCCTAACCCGAGCCAACAAAAGGAATTTCCTAGACGATCTTGCAAGACAGGCAGAAGAGGCAGCACTGAGAAATGAACAAAGCTCAGTATACAAAATAACTAAATTCATCAGCGGAAAACGAGGTGCAAACAATATTACATTAGTAAGAGATAAGCAAGGAAATCTCATCACGACTGCAGAGGGACAGGAAACAAGATGGGCAGAGCACTTCAGAGAAACTCTGAACAAGGAACCACCAGAGACACAATTGAATGTTCCTGAGGCTGAAAACGATCTAGACGTAAATACAGACATTCCACGAGAAGAAGAAATCATCACAGCAATCAAAGGGTTAAAGAACGGAAAAGCTCCTGGCTATGATAACTTAAATGCAGAGCTATTTAAGACAGACCCTGAGCTAGCAGCAGAACTATTAGAACCACTATTTGCACAAGTCTGGAAAACGGGGACAACATCAACAGAGTGGAACAAAGGAATAATTATCAAATTGCCCAAGAATTGTTTACTCATCTTTTCATTGTTCTTGTTTGCCACATTTAGACATACTAATTAGTAATTTTCATATTGTTACTCTACAGCACTAGTAATGCTGCTCTTAGGACATAGTGTAAAAAGGGCTTACGTAGTTTCTGATCAGCTTGTGGATCAGTGCCCTTGAATACGATGGACTGTTACATAACCAGCGGTTACAGTAGAGTAGGAGAGATACTTCTTCTTCTTCTTTGATCCTTAGCCGCCGACCGTCAAAGCAGTCAGTGGCCATCACGCCTAGTGGCGTCTTGTAGGGCAACAACAAATTGATTCCACTTTGCTCGGTCGGCGGCCATCCTTCATACAGTGCCCCAACTCTGGTTCATTCTTTACATCTCAGCCTCCACAGTCCTCCGCCAGGTTGTTTTGGTCGGCCTCTCTTTCGCTTTCTTTCAGGGGTCCAAAGCATAGCTGTTCTTGTGATGGCATTGGGGTCTCTTCTGAGGACATGGCCAACCCAGCTCCAGCGTCTTCCAGCTGTGATGGTGTGCATGTCCTCTTGCTTGGTCCGAGTAAGCAGATCTTGGTTGGTGATGGTATTCGGCCAAAAGATTCGGTGAATTTTTCTTAGGCATGTTGTGTGAAAAGAGGACAATTTCGACATTTCCTTCTCTGTAACTCTCTTTATAAAATTAACCCTGATGAAATTATACATTGGACAAAATTGGCCCTAAGGCCTCTGGGCTCACAATACAACGACCGGAGAGTACCCCAGATATCACACAAGCCTTTATATACTAGCTAAGGTGGAGAGAGGAATAAGGTGTTAGCTACCTTCCCCTTCACCACTAAGGCTATACCACTGGTGTCCTAAATAATGTATATCAAAAACTACCCACAGGCTCGTATTGCCAGAGGCATGACACAACAACAGTGGGTAACTTATGATTAACGCTCATGAACAGCTTATATCCCATTTATTCAATTAAACACATGGCCACACCTGGCCTGATGAAAATACACTACGACTATATACGTGCCACAACATGGAATGCATGTACTAATATCAATCCACAGAACAGGTAATCTCTACCACAATCCTAAACTGGACACCACGCCATCACGCGGGAAAAACCCACATAGTAACACTGACTATGAAAATTCACAACAGAAACTTAGCATGTACCAAGCTCAGCGCTAAGTAAATAACCACTTCCCTGGAATCCTTAATAGCAGAAATAGCTAACACTAGAAACAAGGCTCAAATGGCGGGCACCGCGTCAATCTCCTAGATATCACAGACAGCCGAAGCTGGCATTCCAAAAACTGCGCCCGCCATGGATCGCAGTCCAATCTCTACTGACTCTACTCGCGCCAGACTTGCGCATTTCGTTACTTCCGCTGGTCACATGACTATCAGGACGGCTTTCGACCGTCCAACAATCTAGAAATACGCCGTGACACCTTTTATAACTCTGGTAAAAGCTCTCACAGTGTCTCAAATTACCTTCTGTAACTCTGGTAACAGCTCTCACAGTATATCAAATTACCTTCTGTAACTCTGGTAACAGATCTCACAGTATGGCGGTAGACCTACCTGGACGAGGGGCATATCCAGAGAGTATCAGAAAATCGCGGAGACGGCCGGATATAGTGCTTCATTCTTCAGCAACGCTTCAGGTCGTGCTGATTGAACTGACCGTGCCATTTGAATCCAGATTAGACGAGCAACATTCGTTCAAAGCGGCCAAGTATATTGATCTGGCCGCGGATCTGAGACACGATGGGTTCACTGCAAGGGTCATGGCGGTTGAAGTGGGCGCAAGAGGGCTTGTGGCTGCATCAGTGTATGATCTATTGAAACTGTTGGGGCTGAAGGGACAGTCGAGAACAAGGGCACTGAAGAGGCTTAGTGAAACTGCCGAAAAGGCATCAGGCTGGCTGTGGAACAACCGCAATGGGCAATGGAAATCGTGACAATAAACGCTGCGGTACAGAAAACACCAGGAATTTTTCTAAGTCCACAATACGCTGAGTCTTTAGGCGTACTAGTGAAAGGGCTGTGGCTGAGAGGCGACAGGCGATGTATACTATAAGGGGTGTCAGGAAGAATTTCAGTGGCGAGCGCGCAGTGTCAAGTCTCGTCGGCTTCGCGCAGGTGACTCAGTGTGTGTCCGTAGTTGTGATGTGCTACGGAGCGAACGGAATAATTTGTCTTCTCTTTGTTACTTTCACAATTGCCTCCACGGCTGGCGGAGTTGTGGATTAAAGTTGCTACCATAAGTGAAATGGGTTCATTTTCGATACAAGACAACAGGAGGCTGAGACGCTTGGGAGTCATGACCCAAGTGGGCCCGCCCCCCTTAGAGTGTAAAGGAGTATTTCGGGCCGAAACACTTGTCGGACGGGGGGACTCCTTCTGATGATCAGATTGCTTCCTGTTGTATCGCTCTGTAAAGAGTTTCCTATCATGATTACCTTATGTAGCTTACGTAACAGCTCTCATGATATCTCAGATTACCTTCTGTAACTTTGGTAACAGTTCTCACAATGTTGCTTACATATGTCATTATCCAAAGTGTTACTTTATTTAAATATGTTTAATTTCCAGCACTGAATTTGTATTTATCCTGGAGGTCATGTTATTACTGGGCAGAGACTATATTAAGATTTTAGTTCATTCATTCTGTTTCTTATCTTACCTCTGTAACTTCCATCTTTTTTTTTTCAACCCATGACTCTGGTGGGTCATCCTTTTTTCCCCTCTAATTCGTCCATGACTTTGTAACCAATTTGTTTGTCTCAGGTTTACCTGGTGGCTGGTTCCTGTTCCTTACAGTCTTCTCATCTTTATCTATGATGAGGTGCGCAAGTGGATGCTTAGGAGGAACCCAGGAGGATTTGTGGAGAGAGAGACTTATTACTAGCACAGTCCTTATGTTTTAACCTTATGTCAAGATTATTGTGTATTGTAAAATAAATGTAGGTCATGTCATACAGATCACGCTTATTACATTTTATTCAACATTATTCATCACCTCTTGTGTTAATTTCATGAGTTTGTATTTGTCATGACAGTCTGTGTTTATCATTCGAGTCTGTGGTTTATGTCATGAGAGTCTGGTGTTTGTCAGAAGAGTCTGGTGTTTATGTCGGCCATGAGTTTGGTGTGTGTGTCAGCCATGAGTCTGGCGTGTGTGTTTATCAGCCGTGAGAGTCTGGCGTGTGTGTGTCAGCCATGAGAGTCTGGCATGTGTGTGTGCATCAGCCATGAGTCTGGCATGTGTGTGTGTGAGTGTGTGTGTGTGTGTGTGTGCCAGCCTTGAGTCTGGCGTGTATTGTGCGTCAGCCTTGAGTCTGGTGTATGAGTGTGTGCGCGTCAGCCTTGAGTCTGGCATGTGTGTCCAGCTCAGACAGTCCCATCAACCACACCTGGTTTACTTCATCTGTTCAGACAGTCCCAGGAACCACACCTGGTTTACTTCATCTGTTGAGACAGTCCCATCAACCACATCTGGTTTACTTCATCTGTTTAGAAAATCCCAGCAACCACATCTGGTTTACTTCATCTGTTCAGACAGCCCCAGCAACCACACCTGGTTTACTTCATCTGTTCAGACAGCCCCAGCAACCACACCTAGTTTACTTCATCTGTTCAGACAGCCCCAGCAACCACACCTGGTTTACTTCATCTGTTCAGACAGTCCAGGGAACCACACCTGGTTTGTCATGTGCTCAGTCCCCATAACCCCACCTGGTTTACTTCATCCGTTCAGACAATCCCAGGAACCACACCTGGTTTACTTCATCTGTTCAGACAATCCCAGGAACCCCACACCTGGTTTACTTCATCTGTTCAGACAGTCCCAGCAACCACACCTGGTTTACTTCATCTGTTCAGACAGTCCCAGCAACCACACCTGGTTTACTTCATCTATTTAGACAGTCCCAGCAACCACACCTGGTTTACTTCATCTGTTCAGACAGTCCCAGCAACCACACCTGGTTTACTTCATCTGTTCAGACAGTCCCAGCAACCACACCTGGTTTACTTCATCTGTTCAGACAATCCCATGAACTATATGGTCTCTGATAAGATAAATAAAGAACTACTGCACCTTCAAGCATGTCATACAGGGCAACTAACATGAGGTTGGGCATAGGGCTGGTAACGTCATCATGTCAAACAAATGGCCACATAAACCACCACTGCAAATACACGTGACTATTTGGTGCAGGCTTTCCCAAGGTTACCAGCTGGAGTGGTTCAAAGGTTACAAGCTGGAGTGGTTCAAAGGTTACCAGCTGGAGTGGTTCAAAGGTTACCAGCTGGAGTGGTTCAAAGATTACCAGCTGGAGTGGTTCAAAGATTACCAGCTGGAGTGGTTCAAAGGTTACCAGCTGGAGTGGTGGCTCCCAAGTTCTGTAAGTAGTTCAAAGGTTACCAGCTGGAGTGGTTCAAAGGTTACCGGCTGGAGTGGTGACTCCCAAGTTCTGTAAGTAGTTCAAAGGTTACCAGCTGGAGTGGTTCAAAGGTTACCAGCTGGAGTGGTTCAAAGGTTACCAGCTGGAAGGGTGACTCCCAAGTTCTGTAAGTAGTTCAAAGGTTACCAGCTGGAGTGGTTCAAAGGTTACCAGCTGGGGTGGTTCAAAGGTTACCAGCTGGAGTGGTTCAAAGGTTACCAGCTGGAGTGGTGACTCCCAAGTTCTGTAAGTAGTTCAAAGGTTATCAGCTGGAGTGGTTCAAAAGTTACCAGCTGGAGTGGTTTAAAGGTTACCAGCTGGAGTGGTTCAAAGGTTACCAGCTGGAGTGGTGACTCCCAAGTTCTGTAAGTAGTTCAAAGGTTACCAGCTGGAGTGGTTCAAAGGTTACCAGCTGGAGTGGTGACTCCCAAGTTCTGTAAGTAGTTCAAAGGTTACCAGCTGGGGTGGTGACTCCCAAGTTCTGTAAGTAGTTCAAAGGTTACCAGCTGGAGTGGTGGCTCCATGTTCTGTAAGTAGTTCAAAGGTTACCAGCTGGAGTGGTGACTCCCAAGTTCTGTAAGTAGTTCAAAGGTTACCAGCTGGAGTGGTGGCTCCATGTTCTGTAAGTAGTTCAAAGGTTACCAGCTGGAGTGGTGGCTCCATGTTTTCTAAGTAGTTCAAAGGTTACCAGCTGGAGTGGTGGCTCCATGTTCTCTAAGTAGTTCAAAGGAAAATAATGATTTTGTTTGTTATAACCAGCCCTTGGCCAGAACATTGTTATAACCAGCCCTTGGCCATGACATTCTGTTATAACCAGCCCAGGACATTGTTATAACCAGCCCTTGGCCCAGGACATTGTTATAACCAGCCCTTGGCCCAGGACATTGTTATTACCAGCCCTTGGCCAGGACAATCGGTTATAACCAGCCCTCGGCCAGGACATTTCTATTACAACCAGCCCTCGGCCAGGACATTTCTATTACAACCAGCCCTCGGCCAGGACATTTCTATTACAACCAGCCCTCGGCCAGGACATTCAGTTACAACCAGCCCTCGGCCAGGACATTCAGTTACAACCAGCCCTTGGCCAGGACATTTCTATTACAACCAGCCCTCGGCCAGGACATTTCTATTACAACCAGCCCTCGGCCAGGACATTCAGTTACAACCAGCCCTCGGCCAGGACATTCAGTTACAACCAGCCCTCGGCCAGGACATTTCTATTACAACCAGCCCTCGGCCAGGACATTTCTATTACAACCAGCCCTCGGCCAGGACATTCAGTTATAACCAGCCCTTGGCCAGGGCCAGGACATTCAGTTATAACTTGGCCAGGGCCAGGACATTAAATTATAACCAGCCCTTGGCCAGGACATTTCTATTACAACCTGCCCTCGGCCAGGACATTTCTATTACAACCAGCCCTCGGCCAGGACATTCAGTTACAACCAGCCCTCGGCCAGGACATTCAGTTACAACCAGCCCTCGGCCAGGACATTTCTATTACAACCAGCCCTCGGCCAGGACATTTCTATTACAACCAGCCCTCGGCCAGGACATTCAGTTATAACCAGCCCTTGGCCAGGGCCAGGACATTCAGTTATAACTTGGCCAGGGCCAGGACATTAAATTATAACCAGCCCTTGGCCAGGACATTTCTATTACAACCTGCCCTCGGCCAGGACATTTCTATTACAACCAGCCCTCGGCCAGGACATTCAGTTACAACCAGCCCTCGGCCAGGACATTCAGTTACAACCAGCCCTCGGCCAGGACATTTCTATTACAACCAACCCTCGGCCAGGACATTTCTATTACAACCAGCCCTCGGCCAGGACATTCAGTTACAACCAGCCCTCGGCCAGGACATTCAGTTACAACCAGCCCTTGGCCAGGACATTTCTATTACAACCAGCCCTCGGCCAGGACATTTCTATTACAACCAGCCCTCGGCCAGGACATTCAGTTACAACCAGCCCTCGGCCAGGACATTCAGTTACAACCAGCCCTCGGCCAGGACATTTCTATTACAACCAGCCCTCGGCCAGGACATTTCTATTACAACCAGCCCTCGGCCAGGACATTCAGTTATAACCAGCCCTTGGCCAGGGCCAGGACATTCAGTTATAACTTGGCCAGGGCCAGGACATTAAATTATAACCAGCCCTTGGCCAGGACATTTCTATTACAACCTGCCCTCGGCCAGGACATTTCTATTACAACCAGCCCTCGGCCAGGACATTCAGTTACAACCAGCCCTCGGCCAGGACATTCAGTTACAACCAGCCCTCGGCCAGGACATTTCTATTACAACCAGCCCTCGGCCAGGACATTTCTATTACAACCAGCCCTCGGCCAGGACATTCAGTTATAACCAGCCCTTGGCCAGGGCCAGGACATTCAGTTATAACTTGGCCAGGGCCAGGACATTAAGTTATAACCAGCCCTTGGCCAGGACATTTCTATTACAACCAGCCCTCGGCCAGGACATTTCTATTACAACCAGCCCTCGGCCAGGACATTGTTACAACCAGTAACAAATCTGGGTTTATGTCACGAGGTATATCAAGAGACAAGACACCATGACAGAAATCTTACAACAGCACCGCCTCACATCAAACTACAGGACAAGCTTGGTTCCAGCACACAAACTTCAGCTGTCTGCTGATAAACGCTTCATGGCAATAGTGGACTGAAAAAGTCGAACATTGTTTCGTGATGGTGTGCTCTTGATTCCATTTACAATATTTATACTTTCTGACTTATGTTCTTAGCGCGCCTTCATTCTCTTTTTTTTTATATCTCTCATTTATTCTGTTTCCTTCAGTTTCTCTCATCTATTCTATTACCTCACGGTAGAAGAGGAACGAATAAGTAAGTAAGTATTCTATTCCCTACTTCTTTCTCTATCATCTGTTCTATTTCCTGCAGTCTCTCTATCTGTTATGTCATGCAGATCTGTCCATGGTGTGCTTAAACAGTGGATCATCCATATGTCCTATATTTGTCCAGCCATCAAGTTAAAGATTTCCTCCTGTACCATCTTTTACACAATGTTTGTTGTATCATGGACAGAAAGTTTGCATCTTTGGTGCACTTCCGTTTTGTTTGTTATTGCATGCAGTCATGTGGCGAGTCGACGGTTCTGATCTTGCTATGTTACTACAATAAGCAGACTGTAGCTTGTTCGTGCCTTATTTCTCAAGGCCTGGCTCCTTCACGCGTCAATGAATTCAATCTATGCAGAGCATTTTCGCAGTGTAAATGGGTATCTGACTCTGCTTTTTATTTAGCGAAGGCAAAGGTAGCGAGTAAGGGAACTAGTCACCCCCAACTCATAAAGTGGAGGCTTATTATAGTATGGTCTCTAACACTTCACTTGAGAGCTGCGCTGGTGTAATGGTTACTACATTGCGCTGGGGATCAGGTGTTCAAGGTTCAAGCCCGGGCGTGTACATTTGAAGGAGTGTCATCGACCGGGATTTTGACTTAATAACCTGAACGGCTCCTGAGATAAACCCTCTGTGGATGGGAAGGAACGAAGCTCCTGATCGGGTTGGAAGAAAAGTTCACAGACTCCCCAGCCTCGCCCTGGCATGTCATTGGGCCAAAGGGCTGAAAGCCCAAGTGCCGCTGGTTAAAACAAAACAAAAAACACCACTTCCCTTGGGCAGTAGCCTATGTGATAAGGGATTACCTTTACAGTAACACATGTACAGTTACCTCCCCTTATCTTAAGCGTCCATTCACAAACTATACTTACTCCGACAGACAAGGATACATTAAAATGTCACGTTACTTGACCGTCTTAGAATATTATTAATTACCGTGTCATTTATTTCTTGTTCCGCCTTCAAATATTCTAATTACCACGAGCAGCCTCGTCTTAACTGTTACATCCCCTCCCCCTACATTTTTCCGTCAAATAGTGTTACTGTGTAGCAGGCGATAGTGACGTGTTCCAGCCTTCCGGAGTCAGGTAGCCTATGGTTATTAAAAAGCAGCAGTTATTTCTTGCATTCCCAGGTCTCAGTAAGTCAGCTGTGATCTTGTCATCCTTCTTCCCCTTAGACAACCCTTCCTGTCCTTGCGTTGGAAAGTGGTTCTGGCTTTTCAAAGCACATCCTGTTTGCGTCAAATGTGGATTATAAAGAACAGGAAATTGAAGACGATATCAGTTGTACTGTCCCAGCTCTAGCCTAGTCAGTTGTGTCATTGTTTAACCGTGTCGGTGCATTCATCATTCGTCATCTCCCACCCCCACCAACTAACGTCATATTCAGTACAAGTTCTCCACTGTGACCAACAGTGACATAAACCACACTGTTATCCAGGTCACGTGCTTTATATTCATGCCTTATGTCAGTCACACCACATTTCTCAATTATGAATGCGCTAACAACCGTTCATTTTGTCGAATACACAGATTGGTCCTTGTCTGTTGTGGTAGAAACTGTCACCATTTATGTTAACAGCACAAAGATGATATCGATGGGTCCGTTCACCCACCCACCTACACACACGCGCGTACGAAGATAGAAAACGTTGTCTTATAAAAGACCGCGTGCACTGCTGTAATGTAGGCCAGAAAAACCATAAACCTGGAGACGTCATTAACAGAGGACAAATGTAGGGCATATTAAAACGTTGCCCCGTGTCCTACTCGCACTGACTTAATTAATATGCAAGGTGACGAGCAAAGCTTGCTCCAAACGTCCTGCACAGAAAACCTGAAAGTCTGCAAACGGTTGTAACATCCGCTCAACGAGCAGTTCAATCAGGCATGCAAAAGTCTGTGAAGCATGTATCGATGAGCACTGGTTAATATCTGCTTATTTTTAGCCAGTTTTCTTCTCACCATTTTTTTTTTCTTTTTTTTTTTTTTCGTACGCCCGCTAATACTCAAGGCGAAATCTCAGGTTATTTTTAATGTCTAACCTGACATTGATTTTTACGTGAGTATCCTATTTTCTTGTACAGAGACAAGTGTCCCTCGCCATTCAGGCAGATACTCGCCGTTTTCGGAGGTACCCATTAGAGCTGGGTCGGCTCAGGAGCCGCCAGTCCCTGGTCGACGACACTTCTTCAAATGTTCTCGCCAGGTCTCGAGTTAATCCAGTCCAAATCCCGGTCGACGAAAAATCCTCAAATGCCGTCGCCCGGGTTTGATCCTGAATCACCCGGTCGCCAGAGCGGTGTTGTAACCACTACGCTAGCGCGGCTCTCCTCTTCTCACCATAAAACCCATTCGCCCATACCCCTCTTCCCATTTTTTTAAACGGTTATTGTTTGTGCTACCAGAAGTCAGCAACAGAGTTGTTAGTGACAACGCAAAGTTGGACCGTAATGTAGACGGACAATGGTGGTTTCGTAGCCAATGCCAGATTGAAGAATTTTCTGCACGTGTTCCCAGTGCTGTCTCGAGTGTAATTGTTGAGGAAACAACCCTATTTGGCTGCCAATGAATGTTCTGTATTACTCCCAAGTTTTTCTCGTCGATGCTTATGCTTTAGAACAGTTTGATAAATGTCTCACGTTTGACTTTGTCGAACACCTCAGTGTTGTCTGTATGGCACAGAAATTGGCGTGTTTTCACTTGTTTAGCTCTTTCTATTAATGTTCTTTATATATATATATATATATATATATATATATATATATATATATATATATATATATATATATATATATATATATATATATATATATATATATATATATATATATATATATATATATATATATATATATATAAATATATATATATATATATATATATATATATATATATATATATATATATATATATATATATATATATATATATAAAGAACATTAATAGAAAGAGCTAAACAAGTGAAAACACGCCAATTTCTGTGCCATACAGACAACACTGAGGTGTTCGACAAAGTCAAACGTGAGACATTTATCAAACTGTTCTAAAGCATAAGCATCGACGAGATATATATATATATATGTTGCGTGATAAATTCTCGCAACATCGTTTTGTTTCAATGTCTGTTTTATAACGCAAGGGCAACAACTGCTTGGAATTTATAGTCACTTTTCTCGGTAAGCATTTGTCTTCTCGCGTTGGTATCGAATGCAGTTAAGTTTGAGCTGTGGTCATTTTTGCGCTGGACTGCGCATGACTTGTCTTGTTGTTTGGTCGATCGGTTTCCGCCCACGACGAGTGGAGTGAGCGATTTGGAATGGCGAAAGAGATGCCTCGTTGAAGAGGGGATCTCCGCTATTTGTTGTTCTGTCAGGGATGTGTAGTCCTCTTAATGGATATTTCGTTTATTCGAGATAATACCTCTAGTGTTTTCCCACATGTCGGGAGGCGTGATATTTCTGTGTATTCCATGAAAGCAAGGTAAATTGACTTTTTCATTAACTCTATCGATTTTGGGTCGTGAGCGATTTCGATTCATAGCCTGTCTCCGAAAGTCGTCGCCACGAGATGTTTTCTCCCAGCTCACATGTCGCTGCATTGTACTGCATCGGTTGATGCATGTACCAAGGACCATTACTTGCTACTTTGTTAAATGAATTAGGTTTGGAAAACCTTTATTATCTAGAGGATATTTTTGTGGACATTATTTATACTTCGGCAGACGTGTCTGTCTTGCTGAAGTCAAACTAAGGAGAGTGAACTGATCTCATACATCTGGTTATCTCCTGGCTGTTATAGAAAAGGATGGAGTTTTCCACCTGACTACATTTACAGCACTTTGAAATATAACATGCATCTGACTCATCATTGTAATGCTGTCTACCGTCTATTGCTGTATTGAATGTTGCTGTGATAATGACTGTTTGATGTGCCTACACATATATATATATGGATTCTAGGAGGTCCTGTATTGGATTCTAGGGAGTCCATTTACATAACCTAATATGTAAAAGTATGCTTAAGGGGCCCATAGCCTTTATTGGACAATCAAAGGGGTCCATAGCCTTCATTGGAGAAATCAAAGGGGTTCATAGACAATCAAAGGGGTTGATAGACAATCAAAGGGGTCCATTGCATTTATCGGACAATGAAAAGGGGTCCATAGCCTTCATCCGACAATCAAAGGGATTTATAACCTTCATCAGACAATCAAAGGGATTTATAACCTTCATCAGACAATCAAAGGGATTTATAACCTTCATCAGACAATCAAAGGGATTTATAACCTTCATCGGACAATCAAAGGGATCTGTAACCTTCATCGGACAATCAAAGGGGTCCGTAACCTTCATCTGACAATCAAAGGGATCTGTAACCTTCATCGGACAATCAAAGGGGTCCGTAACCTTCATCTGACAATCAAAGGGATCTGTAACCTTCATCGGACAATCAAAGGGATCTGTAACCTTCATCGGACAATCAAAGGGGTCCATAGCCTTCATTGGAGAAATCAAAGGGGTTCATAACTGTTAAGTCATGTTTTATTAAGGGGAGTTAAGGGTTAAAGACTTGTATGTACGGGTCGGTTTTTTTGTACACGCTAGTAAACACGCTCTGCGTGATGAGAGAACTTTTTAGTTGAGGGGTTGTATGCGGAGTAATGTTTAAACTATTACCTGACTAGTTGTTAGTTTGTTTTAAAATATGATAAAGAAAACTGTTCAAAGGTTGCTAGTGAGCCCGCGCATGTGTTATTTTACTGAGCTGTTTTGAGCAGCTGATTTTTCGTGACAGTACGTTTTCTGGCAGAGCTGGGGAATGGACGTGATCCATTCCGCTAGTGTGTACCTGTGGATATCTTTTTGTGGAAGAAATATTTGATAATTGCAGAATGTACTTTATTGAAGATATTATGAGGCCACGGATTGTACAGGCCATTATTCCATATTTATATTCCTGTGAGGGATTGTTTTGCAGATAGATAGAGTGTTGAAGAGAATGTTGTTTTCTCCCAGGGGACTTATTATTCAAAGCCACGGATCTCGTTGGCTGGTTAATGCATTGTATTCATATTGATTCAAAGTCATGGATTATTGTGAACTGCAATGTGGGCAGTTTGTTTTGACGGATACTTTTGCTGTACTATTATGAAAGGAAATATGTGCTGCTATGTCCTGCAGCGTATTCACCTATTTGCTGCTTCATGTTTATGATGTGAATCGTCCTGCAATTGTGTCTACGTGAGTCTGTAGTGAATAAACAGTGTATAACGTTATCAGGAGTTTCAACATTCCTGACTCCTATGTTTGTTATGGTGTGTGGCTCCAGTCTGTTCAGGTATGCCAGAACCCTTTAACATTCGCGTATGTTGTTATCTACAAAGTCACACATCTGTCGGCCATCCGTAAGCCCGACCTTACTGACTTGTCATTGTCAGTCTTTTGATGCGCCACAACCATCCACATCAACTGAACATTATATGTACCACAACAATTTAATCCTCAACATAGTGGTAACAATAACCTTCATCGGACAGTCAAGGGGGCCCATAGCCTTCATTGGAGAAATCAAAGGGGTTCATAGACAATCAAAGGGGTTCATAGACAATCAAAGGGGTTGATAGACAATCAAAGGGGTCCATTGCATTTATCGGACAATGAAAAGGGGTCCATAGCCTTCATCCGACAATCAAAGGGGTTCATAGCCTTCATCAGACAAAGTGGTCCATTGCCTAAATCGGACAATCAAATGGGGTTCAAAACCTTCACTGGACAATCAGAGGGGTCCATAGCCTCCATCAGACAATCAAAGGGGCCCATAGCCTTTATCGATCAAAGGGGTATATGTCACGTAGACAGTGACTTAATTTATTTTTCCATCTCGTCTCAATGTTATTACTCTTTAATGTTCTGTTTTCCTATACATTTTGTTTCTCTTTGCTTTGCTACCTGTGTGGCCCAATTGTTTTCTCCTTCTCAAACCCCACCCGAGGTGTTTACGTTCCGGCCTGTAGCGGCCAGCGTAGCGGTAACGTAACGCTATCTAAACTCACCTGTGGTCCGAAAAGGGGGAATTTCTCTGGTCGCTCTAAGTCTTTTGATGACGAGCGGCTGGTACCCTTTGAGGCCTGTGTAACGAGTGTGATCTGTTTCAGGGGAAGATAACAATCGCGGTCAGTCTTTGGGTTTTCGCCCCTTAGACAATATAGAGCATAATGTTATGCATTTCTCTACCTGGGGAACTTTCGCACGATTTCTGTTGTCTTTTGATGTAGTCTCTAAGAGAAACCTCTGTCTACTCTTATTACGTTACACGCCGATACATCTGTAGAAATATGCATGCCAGGTGTTTATTGGTAAACTATAAGAGTAGATTGGTTTAATAAGCCAACACACTCGTGAATATTTCCTGGCCCGAGATAGACCATTATGGAAATAAGGCAAACATTAACACAGAACTAAATGTTTTTTGCCTATTTCTTGGCATTTTCTCGGGGTGAGTAAACAACTCTTATAATATGATATTCATGTTACAGAGTTTTATATATATATCTGATAGGAATGTGAGGACTTCTCCCAGTAATTTACTTCAGTGATAGTGTTGTGCCGTATTCAGCCTTAATTAAGTGGTGTTTAAGCTGTTTTGGTTTATCATGGGTTAAATGTTAAACTTACAATAACAGACACTCACTAGGCGTAGAATCAGTCCACAGATGCTTATCATGGGTTAAGAATAGGCCAAATTAACTGTCATTTCTGTAAGATAATGTCAGAGGTGGATTATTCACTTAAACACTGAATTATGGGAGATAGTCGCTTATTCCTTGTGGATAGATATTTTTAGTGGCTGGGGAGAAATTTGATATGCTTACTTGTGTAGTTAGACACTAGTTTATAACTTTCAAAGAAAGCAGCCACCAGCCAGAGATATAATTATATCTTATGTGCAGTCACAACTGGATTTTTATAGCAAGAACATTGCATTTTCTATGTATTCATTTGTGGGATATTAATATTTTGTTTCCCCAAAAGGGACATATGATTTATCTGTGTAATTTCAAATGCTGTAATCTGTTTATGTAAATTCACTTAATGTTGTAAGATGAATAAGCATATCCATTCAGCTGTATGTTTAGTTGGAAGAAGAGAAGTAGTTTTTTGATGTCAGAACATTTACTGACAGGTACATGGGTGTACAAAATATATTAAGCCTATGCGGGCGCGTGTTGATAATTGATATTTTTAAGGAACAGGAGACATGGTTAAAGACAGCCCTAAACTATCATAGCAATAACTACAATAAATTTAATCCCATAGTGGAGCGAAACTTTCTGTATAAAGTTAGTATGATTTATTATTTGCTTGCTGTAAAAGGGTGTCTCTTTTCGGTCTCAGTTTCAGGGGATACCGAATTGCTAGTCTAGTTTCCAGTCAGACGAAGAATGTCACCGTCTCTTCGGTCTAGAGCAGTGGTGGCCAAGCTAAGGTTGGCCGAGAGCCAGATTATGGTAAAGGGTAACACCCGAGGGCCAGACCTATAAAATCCTTAAAAAATAACGTTCTGAGATTTAGTTTTACATATATAATGAACCACGTACAGAAAGCAACGGCAAACTACTGTACTGCACATCTGCCAAGACATGTATACCAGTCTTCGGACTGAAATTACTGTTAAAAAAATATAATGAATCTGTTGTTTTAATTTGTTTTGTAATTTGTAATATTCTTCTTTCTTCTTCTTCGATCCTTAACCACCGACCGTCTAAGCAGTCAGTGGCCATCACGCCTAGTGGCGTCTTGTAGGGCAACAACAAATTGATTCCACTTTGCACGGTCGGTGGCCATCCTTCGTACAGTGCCCCAACTCTGGTTCATTCTTTGCATCTCAGCCTCCACAGTCCTCCGCCAAGTTGTTTTTGGTCGGCCTCTCTTTCGCTTTAAGTGGGTAACGTTCCTTTGGTAGTAATTTCCACAAATCAGCTCCAGTTGCTTCTGTTGTGTTGATGAATGGGTCACATTGGTGTTCACATAACTGTAATTGTAGTTCTGCTGGCTGAGATTCCACTGTGCACTTGAATGGGTTGTTAAAAAGTTCCATTTGTGGACGAAACATCTCAAAATCTTGAAATCGACGATCAAACTCAGAAATCAGCTGTTCAATGTCATCTGTGTACCTCCTGAAGTTAACACTCTTTCTCAGACCGCTGTTTACAACAAGGAAAATGAAACATGTCATCCTTTTGCAAAGACAGACAGTTTCTTTTTGAAGCCATCAACATAGCCCATCATTTGAAAAATTGTTTGCCTTTTTTCCTTGTAACTGCAAATTCAGTACATTCAAATGTTGTGTTATGTCTGTGAGAAATGCCAAGTGCTGACTGAAATGAATATCTTTGAGTTTATTTTGAAGATCAATTGAACATGGTAAGTTGTCTAGCAGGAAGTCAAATATTTTATCCTTCAGTTCACAAAATCTTATTAAACATTTTCCTCGACTAAGCCATCTCACCTCAGCATGAAGCAGGAGATCACCGTAAACAGAATCCACTTCTTCTAAAAATGCAAGGAACTTCCTGTGAGTTAGAGAGCTGTGTCCTCCTCTGATCAAATTCGTTATTTTCACTACAGTAGCCATAGTGTCATTTAGGTTTATGGATTTTGCACAAATGGCCTCTTGGTGAACTATGCAATGTAATGTAGGCACGTCAATTTTATTATGTACCTACCATCCACCCCCACTCCCACAATCACTTTCCCATACCAATGCTAAAGACAAAGCAACATCATTGGATCTCAGAGACTTCCGACCGCAGAAAAGATCTGTCATTGCTTTCAGTTTCTCATTATCAAAGTAGGTACCGAGACTGTCTTCGCCTGTCCACGTGCACGATCAGAGATTTGACGTTATCATTTCCGTTTTGTCGGCACTATCTAGTAGAGCTCAATTGGTATGATAGAGAGAGAGAGAGAGAGAGAGAGAGAGAGAGTTGGTGGTGTTGTGGGAGGTGGGGAGATGTTAATCGTACATTTTGGGTCTTTTTGGTTTTGTTTCTGGTGCCTGTGCGGGCTATTTTGTAATACTTTTTTTAGCACAGTGGTCGGAGTATACAGTAATTTTCAATCAACAATAAGAGGCCGGCCAAAACAGGTTGGCGGGCCGGTCAAAACTGGTTGGCGGGCCGGATCTGGCCCGTGGGCCGTAGTTTGGCCACCTCTGGTCTAGAGGGATTCTGAGGATATCTAGCCCCACGAGTGTCACAGCTATACCTGAAACAACAACCCTTTGTCAACGCCATTTCCCTCTCACGGGAGTTCAGCTCACGCATTGTGAAATGAGCCAACGCAACAATCTGAAAACGTCTATTTCAGTAGTAGTTCCCTACTCGCCTATTGGATTACCAGTCAGGGCATTGCGGCTTCCAAAATCTCAAAACAGCCCAGCATGTCTGTTAAACTCTTTCTTTGTGTGTAGTTGTTAACTCATACTGGCTACTAGTTGTTGAATCATGCTTTATTTGCTAAATGATGTGAATGTCCACCAGTGGATAAATGTAGATGTTGGGACTGGTGTAGTAAAGTGTAACGATTGTCAACTCATCAAACCCAGCACAGTTTTGGTCATACAGGTCATCTTGTCCTGGAACGTGATGAGGCTCCGACAAGAATGTGAGTGTAAACAATGAGTGTGTATCTGAATGTCAGTACGCGAATGGTAGAATGATTCGATAGAGTTGACAGGTTGGTAGTACATCACTCATACTCACACTGTTCGAATTCAAGAAGTACTGGAACTACGGTGGTCTTTTTATAACATTTAATGGGACGCACACTTGGACAGTACGTGTATGGTTACAGGAACAAATGTCGACATAGACAGCATAATGTTGATCACAGGAATATCATCTTAAGTTAGCATTCATGCTTGGCAAATATCATAATGGAGCATTCGTAAATAAGCATTCAGCGTTCCATCATGTAAATCATCTGGCTTTACTGACTGGGCACGTCAGACCATAACCAATACATAGGAAGGCTCCTAGACCTAACCTCGTCTAGCGAATATTCCTTCACGTAAAGTTCAATATATATATATTTCATAATATAGGAATCCCAGACATGGGTTCTCACATGTAGCAGTGATCTCTTGGTTCATCGAGCGATAGTACAGGCATCCCTTTTTCTCACTCGATAAATACAAAGTATATGAATTTCAACATGGCTGTTCTCTCTCTCGTGAGCTTCACTCACTAAAGAATATAGACCAAAATTAGTCATTCATTAAATGTCCTCATTTCTTCATAGGTTCTCTCATAGAGGTAATTGAATAATATCATACAATCCAGTGCTGATACATAGGAATGTCTTCTTCCTTTGAATGGATATTCTTTTTAAAAGTACCACTGTGCATCTGCTTATCAACAACGATGGCGAAGCCCAAGTTCATAATAAATTGTGGTTTTACCTTTTTATGCGAAATATAACTTTGCCATTCCTTGGCAAAAGAGAATAAACACTGGGGTAAAGTACATACAACATGTCTAAATGATTATCACTTTTCCCCATCCATAGATAGATCACTATTTCGGCAAAAAGCCTGCTACAACAAAACTCGGCATCCTCACAGGATGACAGCCATGGATCACACCCTTTGCTAGCGATACTTCCGCTGCATAGCCTTTGACCTTTTCTAGCGACAACCAAATTAGTTCGACTTAGAAATGCAAAGATATCCATATATAAGACAGACTCGTCCTACTCATACAAACACTACGTATAAATTCAGGCCATAGATATACTGAAGCAAGAACAATCTATTCCTACCCAGCCACAGAATAAATCGCAGTAGGCCTAGAGTCGTCTGCGGAGTCCGATCGAAGATGACAGAACTATTTTCAAGGGAAGCAACCCAAAAATGACTTCTCCTTAAGCACTTAAAAAGGAAATACTTTGCTTACAAAATATTTGCGAACATAATAAGAATATAAATGTATTATATTGCAAGATAGTAAAAATTGCCCTTTACAGTCTTACCACACCTCCCGGGAAAAAAAAAAAATTTTTTTTTTTTTTTAAATACATCTAGGAGCACCGTAGAATAGGCTCACAACGCAAGAATACTGCGCAGATGAAAATATCAGGAATAACTATAATTCCTAATATGACTGGTGAGAATATATATCTCAAAATCTGAGAGAAATTGTTTCCCTACGAATAAATGTTTCCAGGAAGGTGTGATGTACGTATAATACAATTCTGGTAATTATACAATGCATACCAAAAATTCACACTACAATCTTAAATTTATGATTTATGAAGAAACAATCATCAAAGAACAGCGGTGAATTAACATCAATAAACCGCTAAGTAGCGATACCATCATTCTATTATTAAATTACAAATGTGTATCTTAGTAAAGAAACAAAAAATAACTGTTGTAAAGTTATACATATTAAAAAGATCCAATATTTAACAGTTAAGTGGCATCATGTGGGCATCTGGACAGAATGTCCGCCATCACATTTTCTGAACCACGGATAGCTCGTACCGAAAAATGAAAAGGTTGAAGAGCGATTGCGTATCGAGTTGATCTCGAGCTCTTCAAGTTCTTACTTTGGATAGCCGTAAGAGCTTTTTGGTCAGTTTCCACTACGAAATGCGCGCCCAGAAGGAATCTTTGGAGTTTGAGAATTGACCAAACCATTGCCAATAATTCACGGTCTAAAACCGAGTAATTCCTTTCTGCAGCATTAAGTTTTCTGGATATGTACATTACAGGATGCAGAGTTCCAGAGTACTCTTGCATTAGTGCCGCTCCAATCCCAGTGGATGAAGCGTCACTACGAAGAACAAATGTCTTATCTGTTGTAGGTAACACTAAAATAGGTGGTGATGAAAACATAGTTTTGATCTTCTCTAGTGAAGATTGGCATTCATGAGACCAGTGAACCATGTTAGGCGACCCTTTCTTTAATAGTGTAGAGAGAGGTGCCATGATAGAGGACAGATTCGGAATGAAACGTCCATAAAATTGTATGAGACCTAAAAGACTTCGCACTTGCTTTTTAGTCCTAGGGATAGAGATGTTAAGTATCTTAGTGATATTATGGTCTTCTGTCTTCAAGAAACCGTGACCTACTCGATGGCCTAAGAAAGCAATTTCGCTAAAGCCAATACAAGCTTTAGATGGTTTTGCTGTCAGGTTATACTCACGTAGAGTTGATAATAATTCAACTAATCCTGAATAGTGATCTTCCCAAGTATCGCTGAAAAGACAGATGTCGTCTAGATAAGCAATGACATCTGACCGATACGATAGGATTCGACGCATCATGCGTACAAATGTAGCTGGTGCGTTCATAAGGCCGAAAGGCATAAAATTCCATTGGAAAAGGCCTCTGGGAGTAGAGAAAGCGGTAAGAGGTTTGGCGCGTTCGGATAATGGAACTTGCCAATATCCTTTAGACAAATCAAGTTTAGTGAAAAAATGCGATTTAGAAAGACGAGTAAGTAACTCTTCTAGTAAAGGCATAGGTTCAGCATCGAACTTCGTAACTTGATTCAATTTGCGATAGTCAACGCAAAGACGTATGTTATTGTCTTTTTTTCGAACAATAACCATCGGCGAAGAATATGCAGAAGTGGATGGTTCGATTATTTGTAAATCTATCATTTCATCCAACTCCTTTTCAACCTGTGTTTGGAAATGTATAGGGATAGGATAAGGCCTAACCCTAATTGGAGTATGTTCAGTTAGAACAATGTCATGCTCAATGACATGAGTTTGTCCAGGGATGTCAGTGAGGACATCCTGAAATGTTTGTAACATAGACGAAACTTGTCGCCGTTCTCCTAGAGACAAATCAGGAGAAACAGTAACGTCTTTCCATGATTCACTAGAATGAAGTGGGATCATTGGAAGCGGGAGATTAACATCCGAAAAACTTGTTTCCTCATCCTGTATTACAGACAGTGATGAGTAATGACCATGTTTGACATGAGAATCGTCCGTTGCCTGGAAAATAGGCTGTAGATAGTCAGGACGTTCATGGAACTCCGTAAGCATATTGATGTGGAAGGTTTTATGCTTCCCGTTAATATCGACGATGTAGTCAACATCTGAAATTTTCGATATTATATCGTACGGACCTTTCCAACTAATAAGGAGTCTATTTTCACGACAAGGTAGCAAAACAAATGCTTTGTCACCAGGACAAAGTTGTCGTAAAGTTCTCTTCTTATTAGCAAATTGTCTTGCCTTCTGCTTAGCAAACTCAGAAGAGGACGTTGCCAATTTGCATGCTTCGATAATCTTTTGTCTCAGCGCGATGACATACTCGTAAGAAGATTTTGTGTCATCGTCAATATTGTCAGCTGTTATAAGATCATGCAGCAAAGACATTGGGCCGCGCGGTCGCGCGCCAAAGACAAGTTCAAAGGGCGAAAACCCTGTATGTTCATTGGGAACCTCTCTGTACGCGAAGAGGGCCGCGGGTAAAACCCTATCCCAATCCTGAGGATGATCCTCAGTTATCTTCCCTAATAAGTTCTTAAGTGTTCTATTTAGTCGCTCGACCATCCCATTGGACATAGGATGATAGATGCTACTCAAAGATCTCTCTATCTGTAGAGTAGACATTACTTGAGACATGGTATCCGATATCAGTTGGGTGCCATGATCTGATAATATTTCCCGGGGAATCCCAGCCGAGAAAATATAAGCCAAAGAGCATCTGCAATGTCAGCGGTAGTAATGCTCTTTAGAGGGATAGCCTCTGGCCAACGTGTGCACATGTCTACACACGTTAAGATAAACTGATGTCCTCTAGCAGATTTGATCTTGAATGGACCAATGATGTCTATCGCCATTTTCTGGAATGGACGAATAGGAATATCTGCAGCCTGAATAGGCGCAGCATGACGAGGACCTTTGGATTTGACTTCTTGACATACTTTACAGGATCGACAATAGATCCGTATGTCCTTGTTCACAAAAGGCCAAAAGAAAGCCGCAAGAACTCTTGACTTAGTACGGGAAAAACCCATGTGACCAGCACACTGAGAGTCGTGTGCATGTTGTAAGATCTTAACTCTCTCAAATTCTTGGGTACAAGAATCTGAGAATGACTTGACTTAGTGGAGTCTTGCACCATACGTACAAGTACGCCATTCTTCATTGTAATCCAAGATTTACAATTTGAATCTTTATTCGGATCACCTTTTGTTACAAGAGTGAAGAATTTCTTAAGAGTCGGATCTTCTTCTTGTTGTTTTATAAACGAGTCACGAGAAATTACCAAGGGATCATCTTGGTTATGCACTTCATTATCTTCAACAGATGAAGTTTCAGGCATATTGAGAGCTTGAGCTCTAGTGACTACTGCATTAGCAGATTGCATATTTTGATTTTCCCAAACGGAAATTTGCTCCGGAGTGCATTCTTGGACTCCGTGAATGCGACCGATGATAAGATCAGCGATCGGATCCGGCAAAAGACATGCGTGTACATCTCCTGTGAAGAAAGGAGTAGCAATCCTAATGATAGCGGTAGAGTATTTCTCTATGGTGCCGCCAAATGTTACGCATTTGACTACTTTGCCTGTAGAATGAGAAGGATCTATGAGTGACTGCCTAACCCCAATAGTTGTGCATCCAGAATCAAAAAGTACTGAGACTGGATTGTCATTTACTAAACCTTTGTGTAAGACAAGAGAACCTCTCCCATCATGCGCGATTGACGCAGGAAGAGCGGGAAGAGGATGGCCACAGCTTAAAGTAGACACTGTGGTTGGCTCAAATAATGTTTTGCATTGGGGGCACTGAGATGCTCTCCCAAAATCAAAAGCGGCACATGCCATATTATTAGAGTCATCATTATCTTTATTTTGTTTATAGGCTTCGTGGGACTCTTGCTGTGCAGAGTTCGCCTGGTAATGAGCTTTATGTTTTTTGAATTGTGCTCTACCTCTGTTATTATTGCCTCTGTACTTATCATTGTTTCCACTATTATAACCTCTACTCGGGTTTGAATCATAGCTCCTTTGGTTACTATCATCATATTCATTATAATGAGTATCTCGGTAATTATGATCCTGTTGTCTCCATGAAGGAAAACTTGGATAGTTTCTAGAATGACTTCCTTTGCGAAAGTTCCTGTAATTATGACCACCCCTGAATCGAGGGCTGTCAGCTCTTCTCCAGGTATTCGAAGAAGAACCCTGAAATGATTGGTTACCTTGGTTCTGATAACTGTAATAGTTACCTTTTTTATTAAACCTATTTTGAGGTCCTTGGAATTTGTGAGAGTGATTAGGGTTGTATGGTGTTGCAGAAGCAACTGGCATACCTTCTTTAACCTTACTATTGCTAATAGCTACGTCCGGATGTGCAGTGACGTATTGGGTACAATACTGTTCCATTTCTTTTAGAGACTTAGGTTTACGCTCATGTAAGAATTCGAGGAAAGGTTTATTTATACTTGACATAATCTTGTCTCTGAGTATCAAGTCCATAAGGGCTTCATAAGTCTTTTCTGTTTTGGATAGCTCAATCCAACGATCAAATGTAAGTCGTGTCCTTGCAATGAATTCTGAGAATTCTACACCTGCCTCAGGCACCATTGTCTTAAACAACTTCCGATAACCCTCTTCAGACAACTGATACTTCTTTAATAAGGCTGCCCTAATAACATCATAGTTATCTTTGTCAGCCTCTTCAACCAAACTTAAACTAGTCAGAGAATCACCTTTCAGATTTTCTGATAACTGGTTAGCATATTGTGATTTGTCCACATTATGTGCTCGACACGAGCGTTCAAATCTGTTTAGCCAGAATGTTATGTCATCACTGGAAGGGTTGAACGCTGGTACCTTGACCTTGTAAGTAAAGGGTTTACCATTACCACTAGATGCTTGATTAACATTACTTATGTTTGTTAACTTTAACTTTTCTAACTCAAATGCTAAAAGTTCTTTTTGGTGTTCATGTTCTCTTATTGCTTTTTTTTTTCTTGAGCTTCAGCTTGTAATTTTCTCTCTTCTGCAGCAGCCTGTAATTTTTTTCTCTTCAGCAGCAGCTTCATCTTTTCTTTTCTCTTTTTCCATTTCCATCTGGAATCTTTTTTTCATCAGTCTGTATCTGCAATTTCTTTTGTTCATCCTCTCTTTGTAATTTTCTTTCCTCAGCTTCTAATTTCTTTTCTTCAATCAATGCTTTTCTTTCTTCAGCAGCCAATGCTTTGTCATATTGAGCAACTGCCCATTCTTCTAACTGCTGACCAGTCTTATCAAGAGCCCTGCCTTGTGTGATAAAATAATCCAAGGTAGACATCTTGTCTAATAAGATCAGTAATTTGCAAAAGTAAATAAATTTACTTTCTTAGTCTTAATCAAAGACTTTGTATGATAACTTTGTAACCTGTGAAAAATAGTACTTAACTATCCCAATCACTGTGGGAAACAAGCCTTACAAAGGTCTTGTATAAATCCTTATATAATAACAGCTATAAGTTGCTGGTTCACTCTATAATATAAGTGCAGTGCACCAGAAATAGTGTTTTATATCATCAACTGTGTACCTTTAGTAATAGCAATTAACTATCAGTTGATTCTTGTACATCAATTTATATGATCAACTATATTTTAAATAGTGTATGTCGATCAGGCACAAAACAAAACAGTTATACAGAAGAACATGAAAACATTTGCGGAAATGAAATAAATAAAATTGGAAAAACAATAAAAGATAAACCGCAAGAGGATAACAAATACAAATAACGCCACAATATATAAATATAAATTGAGAATAGAACTGAAAGATAGAATAGGGTAGACCAACAAATTACAAACAAATCAAAACAAACTAAAGAACAGAGGAATATTACAAAAACAACAATGAGTACAGACTTCACAGCTAACACTAATAGCAACAGCTGTCGCAGCAAATTTCCAATGAAGAAAATTGCACCTATAGAAACGCACACATCAGACCCTCTATTACGTGGGATACTCTGCTGTGTGACACCGCCCAACCGAAACAACAACCCGCTGGATACAAACAAATATCACATATAAATAGTTACACATAAATACATAAATGCATAAATAGTATGGCAATATGATGTAAATAGAGTGTTGCAGAAAGAATGTGTTGGAATGAAGGCTCAGTTACACTGCCTAATAGTACAGTACTGTGGTACTTTATTAAACAAATACTTCTGGTCTAATTATTTTAAATTCAACACAGAAATAGAAGCTCCATCGTTGATTTGAATGATAACAATCAATGTAGGACTTCTCAGTTCAATAACATTTCCTTTCGCAAACACTGTCAAATATTCTCCAGTCCTGATGTGTAATGTTCTATGTTTCAACCAAGCTCGCTGTGTAACACTGTCAGTTGTATGGCAAATGTCCAATGAACCAAATGTCAACAAACCCTGACCTAGTTACTGCATACTCTCGACAGGACAGGTCACGCTGACATCACTGTAGAGTTGTACTGCTGATGTATTTGTGTGTCGTAACAGACCCCAAGGAACGTCTGGTCTCAGTAGTTTACTTCTCAATATGGTCACTGTGCAGGTTGACCCAGGAAGCTGGCACACCAGTTGTTAAACTCTTTCTTTGTGTGTAGTTGTTAACTCATACTGGCTACTAGTTGTTGAATCATGCTTTATTTGCTAAATGATGTGAATGTCCACCAGTGGATAAATGTAGATGTTGGGACTGGTGTAGTAAAGTGTAACGATTGTCAACTCATCAAACCCAGCACAGTTTTGGTCATACAGGTCATCTTGTCCTGGAACGTGATGAGGCTCCGACAAGAATGTGAGTGTAAACAATGAGTGTGTATCTGAATGTCAGTACGCGAATGGTAGAATGATTCGATAGAGTTGACAGGTTGGTAGTACATCACTCATACTCACACTGTTCGAATTCAAGAAGTACTGGAACTACGGTGGTCTTTTTATAACATTTAATGGGACGCACACTTGGACAGTACGTGTATGGTTACAGGAACAAATGTCGACATAGACAGCATAATGTTGATCACAGGAATATCATCTTAAGTTAGCATTCATGCTTGGCAAATATCATAATGGAGCATTCGTAAATAAGCATTCAGCGTTCCATCATGTAAATCATCTGGCTTTACTGACTGGGCACGTCAGACCATAACCAATACATAGGAAGGCTCCTAGACCTAACCTCGTCTAGCGAATATTCCTTCACGTAAAGTTCAATATATATATATTTCATAATATAGGAATCCCAGACATGGGTTCTCACATGTAGCAGTGATCTCTTGGTTCATCGAGCGATAGTACAGGCATCCCTTTTTCTCACTCGATAAATACAAAGTATATGAATTTCAACATGGCTGTTCTCTCTCTCGTGAGCTTCACTCACTAAAGAATATAGACCAAAATTAGTCATTCATTAAATGTCCTCATTTCTTCATAGGTTCTCTCATAGAGGTAATTGAATAATATCATACAATCCAGTGCTGATACATAGGAATGTCTTCTTCCTTTGAATGGATATTCTTTTTAAAAGTACCACTGTGCATCTGCTTATCAACAACGATGGCGAAGCCCAAGTTCATAATAAATTGTGGTTTTACCTTTTTATGCGAAATATAACTTTGCCATTCCTTGGCAAAAGAGAATAAACACTGGGGTAAAGTACATACAACATGTCTAAATGATTATCACTTTTCCCCATCCATATATAGATCACTATTTCGGCAAAAAAGCCTGCTACAACAAAACTCGGCATCCTCACAGGATGACAGCCATGGATCACACCCTTTGCTAGCGATACTTCCGCTGCATAGCCTTTGACCTTTTCTAGCGACAACCAAATTAGTTCGACTTAGAAATGCAAAGATATCCATATATAAGACAGACTCGTCCTACTCATACAAACACTACGTATAAATTCAGGCCATAGATATACTGAAGCAAGAACAATCTATTCCTACCCAGCCACAGAATAAATCGCAGTAGGCCTAGAGTCGTCTGCGGAGTCCGATCGAAGATGACAGAACTATTTTCAAGGGAAGCAACCCAAAAATGACTTCTCCTTAAGCACTTAAAAAGGAAATACTTTGCTTACAAAATATTTGCGAACATAATAAGAATATAAATGTATTATATTGCAAGATAGTAAAAATTGCCCTTTACAATGTCCATAGCAGAATTCAATTCACCAGTCTTTGTGTGCCTAAACGGGGCACTCAGCCAAGCCACGGTCAAGCAAGCCCAACCAGGATTTACTGCCTAGTACGAAAGGTCAAAAGCGCCGGATAAGAGCGCTAGGGACTGCCTTGTCCTCAAGTAACTTCGTCTGGTGTATTTCTGGGTCTATGTAGAACTTCGCACGTATGAGCAGCCATCTATGGACAGAGTTCCAGCCCCCCTCACGCCATTAGAGGTCACCAACGTTTAGCACCAACAAAGAAAGTTTTGTAGGCTAGTCCATCACGAAGGATCTACAAGTACAGTAATACACTTTCTGGAGCTAGCATTTGGTCCCACGACCGCGGACAGGCTGTCGCTCAGTTCGGGTATTTGGCCAGCAAGAAAGATAGACAGAGTTCCAGCCCCCTCACGCCATTAGAGGTCACCAACGTTTAGCACCAACAAGGAAAGTTTTGTAGGCTAGTCCCTCACGAAGGATCTACATGTAATACACTTTCTGGAGCTAGCTTTTGGTCCCACGACCGCGGACAGGCTGTCGCTCAGTTGTTTATTCGATCAGCAGGAGATAAATAGAGTCTTCCAGACCACCTCGCGCAATTAGGGAGGAATCACCAATGATAGCGCCTATACAGTGATTTTATTCAGGTGAATTCCATCACCCATGGAGGATATGTACGAAAAAAACCACTTACTGGAGCTATTTCATATGGTCCCCGAAAACGGACGGACTGACACTCGATTTATTTATCTCTCTGTGTTCTACAGGTTTTATGAATGGTGATCTGTGTGTGGTTGTTGGTGTATATGATTACTGATGACTATTGATGATTATTTGATTATTGATGTAATTTATGCTGTGTATGATGATATGCATTAATTCCATGCTTTTCTTCTTTAATAAAGTTTACACATTTATTGATGCGCTGTTCCCGACCCTTTCATCCATATTTACATTTTTAGCTCTTTACTAGAATCTCTATGTATGATAAGAGAAAAGAGTGAGAGCAGGAGGTGCTTAGACAGACATAAGTGAGTTGAGGCTTGGAGAGAGAGATCATTTTGATAAATCTTCTTCCAGGTTGTCTCAAGTCCATCTCCTTTTACACCTTTCTGTGTGTGTAATCTATAACTCTGTCAGTCCACTATCCCTTGTCGATTTCACTACTGTTGTCCAACTCGACAAATACTCTACACTCAAACTCAACCACAACAGTATATTGCCTTTATCGGACAATCAAAGTGGGTCCGGTCCATAACCTTCATAAGACAAAGAGGACTAAAGCCTTCACCAAACAATCAAAGGGGGTCCATAGCCATCCTCAAACATTAAACAATCAAAGAGATCAATGGCCTTCATCAAAGTGGTCCATTGTCTATATCGAACAATCAGATGGGGTCCATAGCTTTCACTAGACAATCAAATGGGCCCATAGCCTTCATCAGACAATCAAATGGAATCATAACCTTCATCAGACAAGCAAATGGGGTCCATAGACAATCAAATGGGATCATAACCTTCATCAGACAAGCAAATGGGGTCCATAGACAATCAAATGGGCACATAGCCTTCACCAGACAATCAAAGCAACACATAGTCATCAGAGAAGAAAATGGAGCCCATAGCCTTAATCAGACAACTAAAAGGGTCCATGGCCTTAATCAGACAACTAAAAGGGTCCATGGCCTTCATCAGACAATCAAAGGGGTCCATTGCATAAAAAAAAAGGTTAAGAAACCCAGCGCTAAATGGTAGTGGATAAAACTACTGTCACGTAGGGTTTATATTCATTTAATTTCCTACAACTTCTTCCTATTCTTTGACCCGAAAATTCTCTCTTTTATTATCTCTGTATTTCATTTTTCCTGTATATTTTTCATCCATTCGTTTTGCGAATATTATTTTCATATAATTCGCAAACTTTACCTGTTTCTTTCTCAAAACTGAGAATCGCGCTAGGACGATATTACGTAGATGTCAGGGCTGCAGGGCGTCAGAAGGCGTGATAAGTCGGTTCGCTGAACACAGGACGTAGCAAATCGTCTACATTCTCACCGAGCGCGCGAGCTTCTTCTCGGCATAAGTCCCGGTGAGGTGTGATACTTTACATCTGCACCGGTCAGTATCCAGACATTTGTCTGGAAAATCCCAAAATGACACGGCGCTCACTTGGGCCATGGTCAGCTGTAGCGTGAAAACTGCCCTGCAATGGAGTCAGGCTGTCTGGGATTTGAAACTGACACGCGTACATCGTGGTCAGTAGGTGACAGTTACGACACGCGTTAAGCGGACGTAAATGTTGGGAGTAGGGGAGATAATTTCGCTTGGCGAAATAAGTTTGGGCCCTTTGTCTGATTTTTAGATATTGGCCAAGTTTGAAACTTTAATTTCATTCTCGCTCATAGACTCCACAGTAGATAGGTCGCTCGAAAACAGAATAGCTGTTAGCGAAGATCTCAGTTTGTTTCGGCAATTTGTCGAACTTCTAGACTTCCAGAAATATTTTCAGCATTTTTATTCTTAAGTTGTGCGACTACCTGTAATTCTGTGGTTGAGGTAATCAATATGATAGATATATAGATTTTGTGAGTGTTAAAGTGTTAAATCGCTTAATTCATTTTAATCTATTTCTTTAGCGCAGAAGAGAAATAAAGTGGTAGGCTATTATATTTTCTAGGGAAGCATTCAGTGGAAAGCAGAATAAAATTAAAATTTCTAGCTTATAACGGCAATTGTAGCTATTTATAAATTTAATTTAACTGCTAATACTCAGTCGAGTGTATTTTTCTAAACTAACGTATAAACTCTAGAATCCAGCCTCATGAATGGTGACGGAATACGCACGTGTTCTTAATTTATGAGGATTGCTGATTTTTAAATATAACTTACGTCACGGGAAGTTTAAATGATAAGCAAAGCTCTCCGCTTGCAAGTTTAAATGTAAGTTTTAACCAGTACAGATTCTGTTTATTATATTATATGTGTTATTTTTCCTCCACACAGTGAAAGTTTTGGGGTGACCCTAACTTTACCAGCACCTAGTAGTAGTTTCCATACTTGTGAAGAAATAGACAGTCCTTATTTTGAACCACGTGGGTTTTCTCAAGTAACACTGATCTGACGGTGCAAGTTAGACAGAAATACTAATATCCCTATAACGGGTTTTCAAAGACTGTAATGATAAATACTGGACCTTGGAGCCAGCACTTAATTTCTTCTAGAAACTCTATATAATTTGCTGCCTGGTGGCGTGAATATTAACAATCATTTCCCGACTAGATTATATCTTGTGGACAAATCTGTGGTGTGACTAAAGTGAATCCTATACTGAGGGAAGGCACCGACCTGACATTCATCATTTTTTAGAAACCTACGCTATTGACACTGTGCTCTGCTAACTCCCGCGCCTGGAATAATTGTTAGGTGACTTAATCAGACATTTGAACAAATTTGCATACCCAAGTAGTCGTTCCCGGAGACTCCAAGTTAAATACGTCTTTCGGAACTGGGGACTTCTTGGCAGAAGACTGCATTTTTTGAGTCTGTGTGAAAATCTAAAATCAATGTGTTCCAAGAGGCAGCAAGCAAAGTCGTGAGTACAAGTATGAGAAGCCATGGCGGAATGAATGAGTGTACGCTGGTTTGAGTGATATTTTTCACTATTTTATCTTTGACACCCTGTTGCTGTCCTAATTTTTTTTTCAATCTGCATAATTTGTTGCTAAGGCTAGAGTTCTTGTGTTTTTGTCTTAGGTTAAATCAGATTTTTTTTTTCAAACTCTGTGCATATAATTACGAGATAAAACAAAGACAACTCTTAGACTCAAACTCTATGTATCTGTGACTCGGGCGCCATCATCTGTTCTCTTAAAGGGGCCGGGCTAAACCTAGAGTTAACACTATAACGGGGCTATCATCCTTGCAACATTTCCTTGATTTTTTATGACTATGTGTATATGTATTTTCCTTGATGTACTTTCTTTGATGTTGTGAGCCGATTTTTCCTGATATTAAAATCGCTCTTGAACTAAATAATCGTGTTTGGTCAGCTCGTTCTAGATAATATATATATCATTGTTATAGTTTTCCCACGTCTGTGTGTTTACCTGTCGTCACGTGTATGTGCGTGCCTGTGAGTGATAGAAATATACGTAATATGTATATTGGTGTAGTCTGTCTGACGCTGTAACAACTGTTGTAGAAGATAGGTGAGAGAGAGAAGAATTCTTTTCGCTTTCAGAGACAGCCACTATATCAAATCTATCATCTCACGTGTGTGGAAATTCTATTACCTTTCACTAACTCTCACTGAGTCTATCACCTATTCAAACCTATTCAGAAGGGACCAAACCTAGTCTTAATTCTCCTATCGGAAATCTACGACAAATGGGGACTCGTTTCAGGTCTTTGAACTTAGAATAGGAAGACGAGTACGACAAACGTGGACTCGTCTATCTGGTTTTTGTACTTAAGATTCTGTATTCTGATATAGAGTAAGAGTGTGATGTCTTGTGACTGTGTATCTTTTAAAAATAATTACCCCCTAGACTAGCGATCTGTTTACGGGCGTGCTGACCACACAAACTAATAAGTTTTTTTTTTTCCACAGCATCTTTGAATAATATACATTTTGGTTACAGGTTGATTTTGTCGGGATATATGTTAACTGCTGATTGTAATACTAAATGCTGGTAAAGTGGTGAGTGTATAACATTCACTGGGTATTGAGGCAGAACGGCGTTTGAACTAAGTTAAGGAGTGTGTTTCGGACTTTTTGTCCAGATTAATTCCCTCCCTTACCCGATCTGACTTCAGGGGCGAACTTATAGTGGATTTTTAAAAATTAAGGGATTATTTTTCTCTTTAATTTTTGCAATATTCTTTTGCTTTTCCACTGTAGCAACTTATTTTTCAGAAGTTATCTTAACTACCATTTAGTTGGCGTAGTCGTGTTTTGCATTAAGTGCTTTATTGCCGATAATAGCAGCGATAGTTAGATTTTACTTTGGAGGAGGTATCCCAGGGTTAAGGATATCATCTTTTGAATTTTTGGTTTTTTTTTTCTCGTAAGTGGTAGGAACCAGGTTATTCTTTTTCCTATTTTCTATCTCCACGTGTCTCAGTCACTGACATAATATGGCCGAGAGGGCAAAGCTTAGACAACTCCTCAGGGACGAAGCGAGAGAGGAGGGACTGGAAGGAGAGGAAGCGAAAGCTTTTGTCAGAGACGAACTGGAGAGATATGATGCGGAGAGGAAAGCAGCTGAAGCTTTACAGCAGAAGAAGATGGATGAAGAAATGGAAATTCGCAGGGCGAACGAACGAGAGAAGGAAAGACAGCAGGAGGAAAGAGAGAAGGAGAGACAGCACGAGAAGGAGAGGGAACAGAGACAGCACGAGTTGGCGCTTAAAACTCTTGAGTTCCAAAGTCGTGGTGCTGCCTCTACCTCCAGCAATGGAGAGTCTTCTCCTCATTCTTCCTTAACTGACCCTGCTAACACTCAATCTCTTCAACTAAATGCTATGTCTTTCACTCTTGAATCTTTTCCTTGTCCAAATGAGAAGATTGACACATGGTTAGAAAAATTTGAGAAAATTGCAACTCTGTACGGGTTAGAGAGGTCGCGTTGGAATATGAAACTTTCCCAGGCCCTAAAAGGTTCTGCTTATGATGTTTATTCTAAGCTGGAAAGTAGCCAACAAGACGACTACGATGTGTTGAAGAAAGCGTTACTGGAGCGCTTTGAAATGAACGCTCGCAAGTTTTTGCAACTGTTTCGCAACAGCCGGAAAGAGAATTCTGAAACTTTTCACCAGTTCTCATCGCGTCTTAAGGGATATCTAACAAAGTGCCTTGAGCTTTCGCAGCTCCCCTCTACCTATGAAGGTCTTGAGGAACTTGTTCTAACTGAACAAATAAAGAACACTTTGTCTGCTGATACCCGGAGATTTCTCGCTGAGCAGGGGGCAGAAAAACTTGAAGACATTTTGGAAAAGTCTGAGCGTTATCACAATGCGCTGGCTGAACTACCGGCCACAAAGCGGAAACCGACAGAGGAGCATTTTCGAAAACATAACCTAGAGCAATCTTCTCAGGCTTCTAACCAAAACAACCACAGAGAAACTGGACCTCAAAACCCCCCTCCTGAAAAATCCAAGTTCTACAAGAACAAGTACCCCAACCACCCCAAACAGTCTGATCAACCCGACCGCCCTACATGGCAGCGTAGCCAGAAAGGACAAGGTGGCAAAGGGAGAACCCCTGAGCACGGGACATATGATCAGACCGAGCACACCGAGCCGAAACGCATCGGATGCTTATTGACAGTCTCGCAAGGCGGAATTATTGACAGTGATTCCCAACCTGTTGGGGATAGACCCTCAACGCGAGGTACTGTTACTTTGAACGGTTCTCAAACTTCTTGCTTATTTGACACGGGGCTTTCTTATGATTGCATTGTTGCCAGAAACCTGGTCAAACCCGGTCAAGAGACAGCAGAGACCGTCCAACTTTGTGGAGTTCGTAAGAGTGATGCACCTACAGCGCTTCCCATCGCATTGGTGGAGATACACTCTGACTTTGTCAGAGGTGTGATCAAAGCGGCTGTTATGGATGATCCCATCTACCCAGTCATACTTGGCGGGAGATACGTGTGTATTGGGAAACCGGAAGAGCCGATTGTGGCAGCGGTAACTATAAGAGGGCAAACCAAGAAGGAACGGGAGCCTGCGCCTAATTTGTTACCTATGGAACTTAAAGAAGCGCAATACAAGGACCCTACCTTGGCACCCTGCTTTAGGAAACTGCCCATGGCGAAGGAACCAAAACAGCACGGGGACATTTTTTCTGAGGACGGCGTACTTTATCGGAGAACGGGCAAGCCTGAGCAAGGTTACAACCAGCTCCTAGTACCGAAACAGTACAGAAGCCAAATCCTAGAAATGGGGCACTCTCTTCCCTTTAGCGGACACATGGGACAGAACGCCACAAACCAACGTATAACCACTCATTATTGGTGGCCAGGAGTAAACACTGATATTATCAGGTACGTCAAATCCTGTGCCCAGTGCCAACGGGTACCACCCAAGCAACGGACACCCCCAGTCCACATGGGTGAAATGCCAATAATGGGAACACCATTCGAACGGGTAGTGATCGACATTTTAGGGCCTTTCGAAAGGACTAAAAGAAGGAACAGGTTTATCCTGACCTTAGTCGATACATGCACTTTATGGGCGGAAGCTATCCCGCTAACATGCGCAGATGCCAAGCATGTCGCAGAAGCCCTCGTGCAGATTTTCACTCGGTTGGGATTCCCTCAGCAAGTGTTGACGGATAATGGATCTCCATACCGAAACCTGTTGATGATGAGATCGTTAAGATCTTGAGGACCCAGCACATCCACATTAAGCCATATACTCCGGCCGGAAATGGGCTCGTGGAACGTGCTAATGGAAACCTCACCATGATGCTAAGTAAGCTGGCACAAGTGAAACCTGAAGATTGGGATCTCTGTATTCCTGCAGCATTATTTGGCTACAGAGAATCTCCTCATACTTCCACAGGATTTCCGCCAGCTACACTCTTATTCGGCAGACCCATTAAGGGCCCGCTTGAAGCCTTACTTCAGTCTCTGACAGACGAGAAGGCTGATGAGACAGTTGTCTCAGCCAGTAAATATGTGTCGGTTTTAAAGGAACGGTTGAAACTAGGGTGGGACCTAGCAACGACTAACTTTAAGCGAGCACGCACCAAGCACGCTAACCGATACAGGAAAGTCGCGGAAGAGAGAGAACTGGAAGCAGGAGAGAAAGTTTTGGTGTTACTCCCTACTGAGAACAACCAACTGAAGATCGGATGGCAAGGGCCGTTTACCGTCCTGAAAAAGATTTCTAAGGCTAACTACCAGATCTCTATTGAAGGAAAGGAGAAGGTTTTCCATTTAAATCTCTTAAAGAGATACTTGGAAAAACCAGTGCCAACCTCCGACCATCTCCTGACGATCGCCAAAACTGACGAAGATGATGATAGTGGCAGGGATATTCCACCGCTATCACAGGAAATCTTTCAAAAATGTCAGAAGCGGCGACGCTCTTTCAAGCGCGCATGGGAGACATTCCGGGGGAAGGAAACTTTCAGGAGTGGACTTGAGTAGGAATTGGACAGAGATGGAGGGGGAATATGAGAGGGAAGAGGACAGACACCCCGAAGCTACGGTTATAGGAAATTAAACTCCATAACGTAGACATGGAGTGCTTCCATATCTTAAAGGGGGGAGGCTCTGTCACGTAGGGTTTATATTCATTTAATTTCCTACAACTTCTTCCTATTCTTTCACCCGAAAATTCTCTCTTTTATTATCTCTGTATTTCATTTTTCCTGTATATTTTTCATCCATCCGTTTTGCGAATATTATTTTCATATAATTCGCAAACTTTACCTGTTTCTTTCTCAAAACTGAGAATCGCGCTAGGACGATATTACGTAGATGTCAGGGCTGCAGGGCGTCAGAAGGCGTGATAAGTCGGTTCGCTGAACACAGGACGTAGCAAATCGTCTACATTCTCACCGAGCGCGCGAGCTTCTTCTCGGCATAAGTCCCGGTGAGGTGTGATACTTTACATCTGCACCGGTCAGTATCCAGACATTTGTCTGGAAAATCCCAAACTGACACGGCGCTCACTTGGGCCATGGTCAGCTGTAGCGTGAAAACTGCCCTGCAATGGAGTCAGGCTGTCTGGGATTTGAAACTGACACGCGTACATCGTGGTCAGTAGGTGACAGTTACGACACGCGTTAAGCGGACGTAAATGTTGGGAGTAGGGGAGATAATTTCGCTTGGCGAAATAAGTTTGGGCCCTTTGTCTGATTTTTAGATATTGGCCAAGTTTGAAACTTTAATTTCATTCTCGCTCATAGACTCCACAGTAGATAGGTCGCTCGAAAACAGAATAGCTGTTAGCGAAGATCTCAGTTTGTTTCGGCAATTTGTCGAACTTCTAGACTTCCAGAAATATTTTCAGCATTTTTATTCTTAAGTTGTGCGACTACCTGTAATTCTGTGGTTGAGGTAATCAATATGATAGATATATAGATTTTGTGAGTGTTAAAGTGTTAAATCGCTTAATTCATTTTAATCTATTTCTTTAGCGCAGAAGAGAAATAAAGTGGTAGGCTATTATATTTTCTAGGGAAGCATTCAGTGGAAAGCAGAATAAAATTAAAATTTCTAGCTTATAACGGCAATTGTAGCTATTTATAAATTTAATTTAACTGCTAATACTCAGTCGAGTGTATTTTTCTAAACTAACGTATAAACTCTAGAATCCAGCCTCATGAATGGTGACGGAATACGCACGTGTTCTTAATTTATGAGGATTGCTGATTTTTAAATATAACTTACGTCACGGGAAGTTTAAATGATAAGCAAAGTTCTCCGCTTGCAAGTTTAAATGTAAGTTTTAACCAGTACAGATTCTGTTTATTATATTATATGTGTTATTTTTCCTCCACACAGTGAAAGTTTTGGGGTGACCCTAACTTTACCAGCACCTAGTAGTAGTTTCCATACTTGTGAAGAAATAGACAGTCCTTATTTTGAACCACGTGGGTTTTCTCAAGTAACACTGATCTGACGGTGCAAGTTAGACAGAAATACTAATATCCCTATAACGGGTTTTCAAAGACTGTAATGATAAATACTGGACCTTGGAGCCAGCACTTAATTTCTTCTAGAAACTCTATATAATTTGCTGCCTGGTGGCGTGAATATTAACAATCATTTCCCGACTAGATTATATCTTGTGGACAAATCTGTGGTGTGACTAAAGTGAATCCTATACTGAGGGAAGGCACCGACCTGACATTCATCATTTTTTAGAAACCTACGCTATTGACACTGTGCTCTGCTAACTCCCGCGCCTGGAATAATTGTTAGGTGACTTAATCAGACATTTGAACAAATTTGCATACCCAAGTAGTCGTTCCCGGAGACTCCAAGTTAAATACGTCTTTCGGAACTGGGGACTTCTTGGCAGAAGACTGCATTTTTTGAGTCTGTGTGAAAATCTAAAATCAATGTGTTCCAAGAGGCAGCAAGCAAAGTCGTGAGTACAAGTATGAGAAGCCATGGCGGAATGAATGAGTGTACGCTGGTTTGAGTGATATTTTTCACTATTTTATCTTTGACACCCTGTTGCTGTCCTAATTTTTTTTTCAATCTGCATAATTTGTTGCTAAGGCTAGAGTTCTTGTGTTTTGTCTTAGGTTAAATCAGATTTTTTTCAAACTCTGTGCATATAATTACGAGATAAAACAAAGACAACTCTTAGACTCAAACTCTATGTATCTGTGACTCGGGCGCCATCATCTGTTCTCTTAAAGGGGCCGGGCTAAACCTAGAGTTAACACTATAACGGGGCTATCATCCTTGCAACATTTCCTTGATTTTTTTATGACTATGTGTATATGTATTTTCCTTGATGTACTTTCTTTGATGTTGTGAGCCGATTTTTCCTGATATTAAAATCGCTCTTGAACTAAATAATCGTGTTTGGTCAGCTCGTTCTAGATAATATATATATCATTGTTATAGTTTTCCCACGTCTGTGTGTTTACCTGTCGTCACGTGTATGTGCGTGCCTGTGAGTGATAGAAATATACGTAATATGTATATTGGTGTAGTCTGTCTGACGCTGTAACAACTGTTGTAGAAGATAGGTGAGAGAGAGAAGAATTCTTTTCGCTTTCAGAGACAGCCACTATATCAAATCTATCATCTCACGTGTGTGGAAATTCTATTACCTTTCACTAACTCTCACTGAGTCTATCACCTATTCAAACCTATTCAGAAGGGACCAAACCTAGTCTTAATTCTCCTATCGGAAATCTACGACAACTACTTGCATTGTGATGCAACACCCACTAGCGGGTTAAACAGCACACCACTTAGATGTAACAACAAGTTACAGGTTACACAGCAAATCATTTAGATATAACAGCAAGTAACGTGTTAAATAGTCAATCATTGTGATAAAACAGCAAGTAACGTGTTAAACAGCCAATCATTTTTATATAACAGCAGTAGCGTGTTAAACAGCCAATCATTTTGATATAACAGCAACTAATGTGTTAAACAGCCGGCCATTGTGATATAACAGCAAGTAACATGTTAAACAGCTAATCCTTTTGATACAACAGCAAGCAACGTGTTAAACAACAAATCATTTTGATACAACATCAAGCGATGTGTTAAACAGCCAATCATTTTGATACAACAGCAAGTAACGTGTTAAGCAGCAAATCATTTTGATACAACAGTAAATAACGGGTTCAGTAGCGTAGTGTATTATTTTGTCTTGTTGTGGCAAGGCACAGTTTTTTTTTCAGCCTAGACTTAAGTCCGTTGGTTATACCGGAGCGCAACTTGCCATTCAAAAATAGGTGAACTCTGGAGTATAGCGTTAGATAATAAGCGCTGAAAAAGACTACGGTATTTATCTGGAACAAGTCAAGAGCTACGTATATCTTGGTCATATAATAACAGAAGATGGCAGATGTGAAACAGAAATCAAGAAGAGAATAGAAATGGCCAAAGCTACATTCAACAACATGAAACATATACTGACATCCAAACAGTTATCTCACAAATTAAAACTGAGAATCATAAAGTGTTATATATATTCTGCATTTCTGTATGGTGCAGAAACATGGACGATGAATAAGCATTTGGAAGAAAGAATTGAGGCTCTTGAAATGTGGATATATAGAAGAATGGGGCGTATCTCATGGAAAGAGATGAAAACAAATAAGGAGGTCCTAGAAAATCTAGGTATGAAAAGAGAACTAATGAGGAAGATCAAAGTTCGGCAGCTAAAATACTTTGGCCACATAAAAAGGCATAACACCTTGCAGAAGACCATAACAGAGAGGAGAGTTGAAGACAAACGTGCAAGGGTAAGACAGCGCTATAAGTGGGAAGATAACATCAAGAGATGGACAGGAAAGAGTCTATCAGAGTGCACCACCAAGACAAGAGACAGAAGACGTTGGAGATCCATTACAGCCAACCTTCATTGTGGAGATGGCAACTGATGATGATGATGATGATTTATCTGTCACCACGATGAAGCCCTGAACAGGGCTGTTAGTAACGCCAACGCTGTCCGTACCTCCTTATTATTTAGTGAATACCAGCTATATCAATAATAATAATAATAAAGCAGCAGAATTGAGACTGTAAGTACAATTAAGAAAGTAAAACCGTGACAGGTGAGAATATATGATTGTGACATGGCCACTTGTTTATTTCTTTCTGAGGTGAAGCAGTGGCTCCAATGGCACTTGAACGCATTAAGTTTTACGGTACCTAACTATGCACACCTTGCAGCGTTGTCTCCAAGGTTATGACAAAGTCACCTTCGTCTTCACTAGAGAACAAAAGGTTTTGGGATAGTCCCATCACGGGAGGTAAGGCAGGTGGAGTGAGACAGAAGTAACAGATACGACGATGTAACTTAAGACAAGGGTAACTGAGAGCAACCATACATCGCCGGAGGAAAACAATCGGGGGGGGGGGGGGGTAACAGTAGGATTTACTAACATAAATCGACTTTTATTGTGTATGTTTATTACTTGTTCCACGTGACCAAGGGAGAAAATAACTATTGGCCGTTCCCCAGCTATTCTTGTGTTCACTACTGGAAATGTCTCAGTCTATTTTGTTTAGTTATTATTCCATTTTCGCTCATCATGGTCACTAATCCGGTTAGGGGTAACTGCCTTGTAGGTTCCGCATCAACGCACTCGCTTTATGTGCTCGTGCAGGTAGAGGCTGATGTAGCAATTTATTTGACGCGACGATAAGTCTTACTCCGTGCACAAATCTTCTTGGTTATCCTCCCTCCTCTACCCCTGCGTTCTCGCTAGAGCATGACGTGTTTGTATCCATCTCTGGTGTGTATCACGTTCTACTCAACGTGTAGCTTTATTGTTTGTTCCAGAATAATCTTTTCTCTTCAAGTAAGCAGCTTAGGTTTTGTGTTTAGCGAGGTACGTTTCACTCAACTATATACGAAGTCCTTCGTTTATATCGACGTCATAAATACCATGCAACATCAAGATATGTCTCAGTTCTCTTTACTGAACTATATAAAGTCCTTCAGTTTTATTGGGTGCACCATTACCATGCAATAACAATAGCTCAGATCCCTTCACTCAACCATACAAAGTCCTTCGGTGATAGTGGGGGCACCATTCCAGAAAATAACCTCTCGGACCTCGCCTGACCTGAACCCTTGAGCAGTGTTAACAAGCGCACGTCCTTAAAAGGACTCCTAGTGCTCATCAGCCAGCTTGATGAAGGCCAAAAAAATGACGACTAGGTCTCTGAATGACAAGAACAGCTTGCCACGGAGTGTTAGATAGCTAATAACAGCTGAATTCCCCCCCGTTATTGCGATCCTCTGAATTTGAAGATGATGATTTCTTAGCTTGGCCTTCCATTGATTTCCCCCCCCCCCCCACGGGATCATTGTTAATAAACTGCGGGTTAAACAATGGATACATATGATGAGAACACAGCAACTAAATGATGTTGTGAGGTATGCTGAAATAAATATAAATAGAACAGACGAGAGGGCTTGAGTTCGCTGCTGGAGTCAAGCACTTTTTTTTAAGCTGCAGCCCCATACAAATGGCAGGATGTTTCCTTATGACACGCCCTCTGACATGCCAAGGATGAATGAAGGACATACAAATGATAAAACAAACGCGGATACACCACACTTCTGTCACATTTTAGCCGCCGTGGTCGACGGTGAATAGGGCTGGACTGTATTGTATTTTCTTGTGAAGCCAGTCCTGCCAGCAGTGAACCACGTGATTGGGTATATGCTAAAAAACATTAAAATTCACATTCATTGTCTACTAGTCAATTGTGAATTTGATTAATATAATTACTAGAAAAAATCGGTTTGTGTCGTAACAACGAAATTTGTACATGTTATTTCGCCATATCCAGTTTGTCTAATTTCATTAGCAGTGTGACGTCACTCTGATTCTCATTTAACACCGAGCGACCCCTACAGCCAGCCACAGTCGTCATGGCGTCCTATAAAGTGAACAAGCAGGTAAGGGAGGACGTTGCGAGGGATAAACTTCGTGATGAGTAGAATTTATGCGTTATAAGCTAAGCGTATTTGTAATGTTGTAGATTTTTGCATGGTTTTAGTTTAAAAGTTCTTGTTTTACGTCATTAATTTTTACTCTAAAGCACCAATGACCTCACAATGGCATGAATGTCATTCTCCGGTTTATCGATATTTCCTTATGATTTTATCAACGGCTGTCTACATTGTTGAAGGCTTAATATCCATTTGGAATGGTACAATCAAGGCTACGTTAATAATTGTATACAGGTTTCGAGAGATTAAAAAAAAAATGTGTTTGTTATCCGAGAATAAATAGGCCTACATGATTATTTTCTGTCCCCCTGTCATGCCTAATAAATATTTATGAGATGTGCCAGGGGCCAGTTAGAGGACGTTTCAATAATTTAGAGGTTGTCGCATTCATATGGTCATATTTTTGTGTTTCCATCATTTAATAGAATTATTTTCTTTTGGTCAGCTAGATTAGGCCTAACGCATCAATATTTCTCCAGATACAGAAATTTGACATATGCAAGTAAATAGCTAAGCAGGTTTTTGCCTAGGCTAACTGTTACTAGTTAAGCTGGGTCCGGTCATCATCCATCTTAGACTGACTTGGGCCTAGGCCCAATTCTATATGAGTTTTAGCCTATAAGTTTTTGATCGAAAAGAATGCCCCAGGTGTTCATAGTGGATACATATTGGAAGAGCTTGTAGTATAGATGCTTGTTGGCACACACTTTTCCTTTAAACAGCTTCACACTTTGTAGGCCACTACTTAGTATCTTACGTCTCAGCAGAAATCTTTCTGTCAATTTTGTAAATGCTGTCCACCCATTTCTTGTCAAAATAATATAAATTTGAAATCTAGAATTTTTTTGAGATGTAGACTTACAAGAGTGGCCTATAGGTCCTACAGCAATACCTAATAAAAAAAGTTGAGCAAAATAAAACAGTAGAATTGTGACCACATACTCATACATTCAGCTGAGTATAGGCCTAGGCCCTACTGCAGTGCCATATTAAAAAGTTGAGCAAAATAAAACAATAGGGTTGAAATGAAGCACAGTGGGCCATCTGTTCGATGGGGCCTTACAAATGAATTCAGAGACACAGTAAAAAGGGGTACGCTTAAAAAAGAATTCAGAGATGCAATAATAAGGGTAAGGGTAGGATTAGAAATCCTAAACCAAATCTTAATCCTAACGATGTGGGTGACTTATTTGGATGGTATCAAAGAACACATCCCACTTTTCTTCATTCCAAGTGACCACTTGAAGGTCACTTATCGAACCTATTGGACGCTACATCGTCGAGGTTGGAATTTAATAAGTAGTGGGCCTTGTTCTTTGATGCCCTATAAATGTCGCCCACATTTATTAGGATTAAGGTTAAAGCTTAGGATTCCTAAACATAACCCTAACTCTTACTCCTTTTTACTGTGTCTCTGAATTATATTTTAAGGTTGTATCCAACAGATGGCCCACTTTTCTTCATTTCAACTTGTTGCAGATGACCGATTGGTAGGATTCATCTTTATATACTTATCACATCACATGCACAGTTCAGATGGCTGTACCACCGTTGCTATAGCCACTCCACAAAAAGATAGATTTATCATTCACAAAGCTCTTAAAATTTGTGTCAGTTTGTTTAAATTAGAAACATTTAGGCCTACAATAAAAATAGCCAATCCAGTCATAACTGACTATGGGAATGCGCCCCTGATGTGACAGCCCTCAGCTGCTTATTTTCCTGGTGCTCCTTTCGACGTTTTCTCCTCTCTTCTGCTTGTTCTGTGAGCTTCTTTTCGCCCAATCTGAGGGGGTGCCGTAAATAGCATCAACACTTAGTGCAATCGGCAGCTTTATCCTCCCGGGTTGCTGGATTTATGTCCAGTGCCCTCATATCTCTCTTGCACACATCTTTGAACCTCAGCTGCGGTCGCCCAACTGTTCTCTTGCCATTTGCTAATTGTTCGTAGAAGATATCCTTCAGGATGCGACCATCTTCCATGCGGCGGACATGGCCAAGCCAGCGTAGTCTGCACTATCTAAGCAGTGTATACATGCTTTGAAGGCCAGCAAGTGACAACACCTCGACATTTGTCACTTTATCTTTCCACGAGATGCCGAGGATGTGGCGTAGACACTGTAAATGGAAGGTATTGAGCCTTCTTTCTTGCTTAGCATAGGTTGTCCAAGTCTCGCTGCCATATAGGAGAGTGCTGGTGACGCAGGCGTTATATACCGCAGCTTTGGTCTTCGTTGTGAGTTTGGAATTTCCCCAAACACGCGATGTGAGGTGGGCAAAGGTAGCTGCAGCTTTGCCAATGCGGCTGTCAATTTCTGTGTCCAGTAAGAGTTTGTCATTGATGGTAGACCTTAGGTATGTGAAGTGGTGCACCACTGCCAATTCATAGTTATTGATAGTGATAACTGGTGCAGCACCCACATCCTGACTCAGCACATTTGTTTTCTTTAGACTTATTGTGAGGAAAAAGTCCTTGCTTGCTTGGGTGAAGCAATTCATCAAGCTCTGAAGCTCCAGTTGGCTTTGAGTGATGACTGCAAGATCATCAGCGAACAAGTCTCTTATAGTGACCCTTCTGATTTTTGTTTTTGCTTTCAGCCTTGAAAGACTAAACAGACGGCCATCTGACCTAGTGCGAAGGCATATTCCTTTCAGTTGCATCTCTGAAAGCATGTTTCAAGAGTAAGGCAAAGAAGATCCTGAAGATGGTTGGAGCCAGAACACGGCCTTGTTTAACGCCACTTCATATGTCAAAGAGCTGTGATGTGCTTCCAGCATTATTGGACTGTTCCCTTCATGTCGTCATGGAATGACTTTATCATTTCCAGCAATTTAGCAGGGCAGTCTATTTTCAGGAGGATTTTGAAGAGTCCATCCCTACTAACCAGGTCAAATGCTTTTGTGAGGTCTATAAAGGCGATATATAAGGTCCTTTTCTGCTCTCTTGATTTTTCCTGAAGCTGGCGGAGAGAGAAGATCATGTCTGTTGTTGATCTACCAGCTCGGAATCCACACTGTGACTGGATATATGCGCTCAGCTAACTTGTGTAGTTGCATTAAGATGACTGGCAAAAACCTTACCAACAATACTAAGAAGAGAGATGCCTCTGTAGTTATTGCAATCACTTCTGTCTCCTTTATTTCTAGTGTTACAATCTTGGCATCTCGCATGTCTTGAGGAATAGTTGTCTCTTCCCAGCTTTGGCACAGCACCCTATGCAGGGGATGTAATAGTGTGCTCTTACATCATTTGATTAAATCAGGAGGAGTCCCATCACTGCCTGGTGCTTTGCCATCTATCATTGGCCGTGCTGAGTTCCTTTAATGTCGGTTCGGCATCTAGCTCCTTGATACCAAAGCTGTTTTGTTGGATTTCTTTATGGATAGATGTTGGTATACTTGATGTGTACTGTCACTGGATACTGACTGGTATATCGTGCTGTAATATGGTTTATCGCAAATGTGTGACATGGAAGTTCGTCAAGGTGGACATCTGTGTAGCAGTGCAGACTTGTATCACGACACGTAACATACAAGAGTGTATGTGGCATTCATCACATTGAAAGGTGTAGATGTGGAGTTGATGGAAGCATATGTTGTACGTGTTACAGATATGGAGTCAAAATATAGGTGAACAGCTGTGTACGTTTTCATCATTTATTATAGTCACAGCAACAATACGTAGACAACTCCATGTCAGCATGACACAGGAACATGGCGGATATGAAAACAGTTCACTACAATGGCATGTACATAAGTTCCAATAATTATATGATTATCAAAGTGTTGTGGACTCCAATATATCTCTCAGTCCACAACTAGCAGAAAAACCCCGTATTACACAACGGGTAAATAACTGTATAATATCCAACAGTTTCTTTCTGACTCATCAAAGTCATTCTTCTTAAGTCGACCTCCCAAACATGGCGGGCGACGAAATTAGCATAGTCCATCCCTCTAATCGGACGTATCGAAGATAGGCTGTCCTTTCGAAGATAGGCTTATACAACTCCCTTGTACATCAGGCGAGTTTTCATTTTCAAAGTTATAATAGCAATAACGAATAACCCATCTGTTCTTCCACTCCAGATAGTTATATATATTAGGCCTCTATCAGACAGTAAACACTGTGGATTCCTCTTCTGTAGACATAAGTGTCTAAGTTCAAAATATACAGCTAATCATGCGGGTTGTAGAATACTAGCTATACTCATGGGTCTCTGTGTGTAAATCTAGACCTAACGGTCTTAGATGGCTCCAACGAGCGTAACAAGAGGAATACTCTGCCTTCCAACCATTCGTGAGCTATTGTCACCGGTTGGCTCAAAAATATGATCCTTACCAAGGAAGTGTGAAAGTTTCGTTATTATACCTTGATACGAATTCCTAACACAACTTAGAAGCAACTGTCGTCTTCCTGACGAACAGAAATAACACAGGGGACTTTCAATAATAGTGGAAGAGTTTCCATCCCCAGAGGCAATGCAGAGAAGTAATCAGACCCAGAACAAAAACACGGCCTCCCGCCGGAAATCTTCTTCAAACTCTCCGTTTGGACATGCGCATTTCGCATCCCCTCTGACCTATCCAGTCAGCTGGTGTCACCTTTTAAAGAGGAGTAACTACATATTTACTTTCCCTCAAAGCAAAAGATGAGTATTCGCCCTTAGATTATGGTTCCAATGAAAAATACATTAGACCCAAAAATCTTATTCAAAATATAACAAGCATACAGACAGTCTACATTATCAGTTATGAAAAACTGCACGTAACACTCCTCCATAGTTGGCAGACATTTTACAGGCATAACGATATTTTCTCTAACATAAAGCTCAGTAGTGCTTGACCCACCTCTCCATCTGCTTACCCTTATCGGTTAGCTTCTCTCCACTGATGGTTTTTAGCGGTGCCATCTTTCTTTTTTGGGACCAAGGGCTTTCTTAATACCATCATACATTTGTCTAATGTTGCCTGTTTGTGCTGCAGTCTTGCTGCTCTCACTGAGCTGTATTCAATAGTCATTTGCACAGCGTCGAGCAGTTTGTTGAACTTTGCTTCTCGTGGCCTTCAGGATCTGTATGGTTTTAGCACTCGGTGAACGTTTGTATTCATTTGTAGCACTGCGCTTAGCTTCAATGACAGGTGCCATCACATCTGATGAAGCATCGAACCAGTCATTTGACTTCACTGTTTTCTTACCAAAGGTAGCAAGTGCAGTACTCTGTAACAGTATCGCCATTCTGAGGGCTACTGAGCACTTTCTTGAAGGTTGCAGTAAATTGAGCGATCATGACAGGGTTTGACATCTTGCTGGTATCAATGCGTGGTTTCCTTTCATGTCTGACACGATAGTTTTCTTGGTTGTGCTCTGATTTTGCAGCAAACTAAGTAGTGATCTGATTCACAGTCTGCACTATGGTACGAGCTTGTGGAAAGCACAAACCTGAGAAGTGGCTTTCTGACGAGAATCAGATCCAGTTGATGCCAGTGCTTGGATCGTGGTTGTCTCCAAGACACCTTATGCTGGGGTTTTGTCTGAAAGTAGGTGTTGGTCACGCAGAGGTCATGATGGACACACAACTCTGAGCCGTTGTCCATTTTCATTCATCTTGCCAATACCAAACCTGCCCAGACATGAAGGCCATGAAACATTATCAGCACCCACTCTAGCGTTAGTCACCAAGGAGAACTAGCTGTTCTTGCCTATGTATGCTTTTGATGACTGCTGCTAGATTCTCATAGAACGCATCTTAAGGTTCTGAGGCAGAGTACAGAGTAGGAGCATACATACTGATAATGGTGATGGGACCTGTGCTAGTTTGCAGGCGGAGCATTAACAGGCGTTCTGATCCATTCTCACCTGGTTCAACCATTTTAGTCAGCTATTTTTTTACCGCAAAACCTACTCCGTGTTCTCTAGATTAAGGTATTTCCCTAGCCAATAAAATGTGTAGTCCTTCTCGCTCACCATTCCAGAGCCTGCCAGGCGCGTTTCCTGAAGTGCAGCTATATCCACCTGAAGTCGTTTAAGCTCATCATTGATTAAGGCTGTCTTCCTGATATCGTTTATGTCCTGTAGGTTTGCAGATAGTCCAGTCAACATGTCCGGACGTTCCAGCATCCCAATCTGAGAGTTTGCTTATTTCTATTACGATAATTGCTTGGTGCAAAATTTTCTGTCCACAGTTTGGGTTTGACCCTAATACAGTTTGGTACCAGCCACGCCGCAGGAGTTGCCAGAATAAATGTCGAATCAACATTAGACTGCCTTAGTGATTCCGACTCCGGATTTACTATAATGAACTTAATATCTTTTTGTAAGAGCATGGGGTCTGCTGTATTATGTTGTTCTTCCTTAAACTTAAATACTGTTGTAAATCTTCGATTAACAGTTTCTGCTGCCTGTTCCATATAAATGTCCTAGAACAGCGGTAGTAGTTTTCAGCATCATGTGCTGTGACATGGCATAGGCACTATAAATGTTATTAAAAATTTGTTTTCCATAAAATCATAAAATCTGAACTTTCACCCTTATTTTTTACTAATATTTGTGCAACATCTCGTGTCTTTATTTGTATTATGAGTTTATTATTTTTACCTTCTCTGTGTACCCTTTTACTAATTATTTTTTTTTTTTTTTTTTTTTTTTAAAACAGGGGGGCCCAAGAGCTGAGAGTTATCGATATGCAGTTACTCCATCCAGTGATGATAAGAAAAAGAAGAAGAAGAAGAAGAAGGAAGATGACTTGGATGAACTTAAACAGGAGTTGGATATGGATGAGCACAAAATTCCCATTGAGGAGTTGTACGAGAGGTTCGGTGCTGACCCTATAAATGTGAGTTTACCTATCTCTGTCTTATGTAGAATTGTTTTTGTTTGATCATTTTCTCTGTTTGACCCTTGTCTCTGTTTGACCCTTGTTTCTGTTTGACCCTACAAATGTGATCAGCGCCTAAGTGTGAGATAAGAGTATTGGTGCTGACCCTAAAATATGGTGTTTCCTTAAATGAAAGAAACCTGGATGTGATAACATGCAGTGTTTCTGTGTCTGATAATTAAAGCAGTGGGGACAGTGCAAAAAAGAAAATTTCAATGTTAGTGCGATAATAAAACTTAATGCTGGTCCTGAAAATGTTGAACCCACATCAGTGAATTGTATATGTGTGGGTGTTATAATAAATGAGTTCATTTGTTTGTATAAGAGAAAAGGACAGTCTCACTTCTCAAGCTCTGGTTAATTTGACTTTGTCCACAAGACAATTATATTTTTATAGTCACCAGAAAGAAGTGCTGTTAACTACTGATCTCCCTTTCTTCTATGGCCTTGTACATACGCTTTTCTAGAAGTTGTGTCATTGAAATAACAAAGGTCCGGAGACCGATGCGTCACATTCTTCACAGAGGAACCATAAAATCAGATTCTCTTCTTCTTTGATTCTTAACTGTCGACTGTCAAAGCAGTCAGTGGCCATCACGCCTGGTAGCGTCTTTGTAGGGCAGCAACGAACTGCTTTCACTTTACTCGGTCAGCGGCCATCCTGTGCGCAGTGCCCCAGCTCTGGTTCATTCTTTGCATCTCAGACTCCGATATTCTCCGCCAAGTTGTTTTTGGTCTGCTTCTCTTTTGCTTTCCTTCAGGGTTCCATAGCATAGCTGTTCTTGTGATGGCATCAGGGTCTTGTCTGAGGATATAGCCAATCCAACTGCAACGTCGGCCAGCTATGATGGTGTGCATGTCCTCTTGGTTGCTCCAAGTAAGCAGTTCTTGATTAGTGGTGATATTTGGCAGATTCGGAGAATTTTCCGTAGGCAGATTGTGGAAAGTAGATAATTTCGACATTTCCTTCTCTTTTACTCTCTAGCACTCACATAATCTTAATTTGGTGTTTGTGCTGTACTGAGAGGACTTCCAGATGTTGTTTAGACTAGCAAAGACTGTTCTCGCTATATTTATTCTGTTCTTGAAGTCTTTTCTTGTTCCGCCGTCTGGTGTTACTATGCATCCTAGGTATGTAAATGTATTGTTATGGGTTCAGGATTTCCCACATTGAGTGTCATGACCTCTGTAGATTGATATTCAGACCCACCTGCTGGATATACTTATCCAGGCAGTTATTTTCTTGAATGTGTTGATGTGAGTAGTGCAATGTCATCTGCATATTCCAGATCTTGCAGTGTAGAATGCATTGTCCATCTAATTTCTCTTGGACTGCCTTCTGTTGTCTGGCACATCACCCAGTCTATGATTGTCAAAAATAAAGTGATTGATAAGGGACCTCCAAAAGCCCTCAGTATTTTCCGTAGGCTGTCCCTGTGTATGCTGTCAAAAGTCTTTTCAAAATCAACAAAGTTAATGTGTAGCTGTCTCTGAGCACTGCTTTATAATGTTACTGAAGGTGAATATATGATATGCACGTCTTCTGTTCTTTCTGAATTCTGCTCGTTCTTTCAGCTTATGGTCTACTGCTTTTTGAAATTCTCGGGATAATTATTCTGTCTTGTATTTAACTGGGAGGAGAGTAATTCTTCTCCAGTTGTTGCAGTCTGCAAGGTAGCCCTTCTTGGGTAATTTTCCAAATTATTTCACTCTGTTGGTGTCTCTGTTTTCCAAACTTGTGCACACAGTGGTTCTAATAGTTCTGTGGCTAGTTCAGGGTCTGTCAAATAACATCCCTATTCAGTATTTCTCTGAAGTGCTCTGCCCAGCTTGTTTCCTGCCCCTGTGCTGTGGTGATGAGATTTCCTTGCTTGTCTCTTACTAACATAATATTGTTTGCACCCCATTTTCAGCTGATGGTTTTAGTTATTTTATATACTGTGCATTATTCATTTCTCATTGCTGCCTCTTCTGCTCATCTTGCAAGATCATCTAGGAATTTCCTTTAGTTGGCTCGCGTTTGGCGTTTTACTTCCTTGTCAAGCTGACTGTGCTGCTCGCTATATATTTCCGTTGTTCTAGGGCATTTTGTTTCTACAGTAGAACTCCATTTATCCGAACCCCAATTATCCGAACATCCAATTATCCGAACACTTTTTCCAGAAAAAAAAAAAAAAAAAATCAGATGCCACAGTCACGTTAGACTAAAATTCTGAATCTTTTGATGCGGCAAACTTCAAATGTGTGCGAACAATTTGTAGAGAATGGGATGGCTAATGGTCGGTCGCTTACGTACAGGAAGTCAGTTAGATCATAAAGTCAGTTAATATCTGGTTTACCAATCCAGTGTACGTGTGCGTTCTAGGTAGAACACTGGCTAAACAGACAGTTCAACTTAAAATAATTGTGTCTGCTACTACAGCAGAATAATTTTGGTGTACAAGTATTTCTCTGTGCGATATGGCATCTTCCAGTAGGCCTAAAGCATATAAAAGGAACCACAATGTTTTGTCAATTGAAACGAAAACAGAAATTATCAAGAGACTAGGACAAGGTGAAACTGTGTCTTCACTTGCGAGGATTTTCAATGTTGGGAAAGCTACCGTCTCTGACATCAAAAGTAACAAGGATAAAATTATGAGTTTTGCATCGAAATTTGATAGTGAAAATGGGTCGAAGAAACGTAAAACCATGAGAAATGCGAAAGATGTGAAAATGGAAGAGGCTTTGTATATATGGTTTGTGCAAAGAAGAAGCAAAGGGGAACCTATCTCTGGTTCTCTGTTGTGTGAAAAGGCACTTCAGTTCAACAATCAACTTGACGGTCCTCCTGACTTTAAGGCTAGCCAGGGATGGTTAAGAAACTTTAAATCTCGTCATGGCATACGAGAATTGGAGATTCAAGGGGAATCTTTATCTAGCGATGCAACTGCCGCTAAAAATTTTAAAGAAACATTCTTGGCTTTTTTGGAAGAAGAAGGTTATTCACTTGATGATGTGTATAATGCCGATGAGACTGGCTTATACTGGAAATCATTGCCTCAAAAATCACTTGCATCTCAGCGCGAAGCAGCTGCCCCTGGGTTTAAAAAGTGCAAAGAGAGAGTAACAATTTTGGTAGCCGCGAATGCCAGTGGAAATCATCGTTTACCGGTGCTAATGATCGGCAAAGCCAAAAAACCACGTTGTTTAAAGAATGTGACATGTCTCCCATTGTGTTACAAAGCACAGAAGAGTGCTTGGATGAATAGTGAAATATTTCTTGATTGGTATACAAATCAGTTCATCCCAAATGTGAAGAGGTTGAGAGAACAAGAAAAGAAAACTGGAAAAGTAATTCTTCTACTGGACAATGCACCATCTCATCCAGAGACGGATACACTGAATGCAGTTGATGCAAATTTTAAAGTAATTTTTCTGCCTCCCAATGTAACAGCACTGATTCAACCAATGGATCATTGTGTTATAGCAAAGCTTAAAAAGATGTACAAGAAGGAAGTCCTGCGTCGTTTATTGTTGGCTGAAGATGAAGAAAGTGTGGTGGCGTTTTCCAATAAGCTTAATCTCAAAGACTGCTGCTACATGTTAGCTGATGCTTGGACCACCCTGTCACAAGATAATCTCAACAAGGCTTGGAGTAGATTGCTTGGGAAAAAAAGGAGGAAATGAAACTACTGCAGTGGACACAAATGATGATTGTATAAATGAAGTTGTGGAACTGTTTCAAGCAATGCCCGGATTTTCGGACTGTGACAAAGATGATGCACACATGTGGCTAGAAGTTGATAATGATTCTGGTTTTCAGTTTTTGAATGACGAAGAAATTTTGTCTTTTGTGCAAGAAGAAAACCAAATACATGTAGTGACCGATGATGAAGACTCCTCAGAAGTACATGATGTACTTGTAGATTATAAAGAAAAACCAAAACGTCGACCAAGTCCTGAAGAGGCCTTTATAGCACTAGAAACAGCGATGGCTTGGTACGAGCAAGAAGATGACAGCTGTCCTACACAGCTTCTGCTGTTGAAGAGAATGCGGGACTTAGCAGCCAAAAGGAGACTATCCAGTTTGGTGCAAAAGAGGATTCCTCATTATTTTAAATAGTGGGCTACATCTGTGCAAGTACATATATATGTAAGTTGCGCCTGGTTTTGAATCGTTTGTAATGTTATTTTGAAAACATTTCTCTTTCTTAACAAAAATAATTAATACAAGTAGTACATGCACTGCAGTGTAATAAAAGATTTTGGTGATACATTGATCTAATACAGTGTGGGTATTATTATTACAGTACAAGTAAATATGTTTTATAGTGTATTTTCCTTGTGATGGTTAATTATTGTTAGAAATATGTGTACATGTACTCGATACATTATGTAATCCAATTATCCGAACATTTGATTATCCGAACGATGCTCGGTCCCATGGGGTTCGGATAAATGGAGTTCTACTGTATTTTCTTTCTTTTCTCATGACTAAGGTGTTTAATGTTTTTGGTTTATCCAATCTTGTGTATTCCTTTCCTGGAATCCAAAGCATGGTTTTCTGCTTTCCCTATATATTATTGAATTTCTGGTCAACATTATCAGTCGCTGTCTTTTCCTGGCTATTGGCAATCTGATATCGTCTCTTTTTATTAACCACGAGCTTTTCTGGTATGGGGGTTCTTCAGTTTGATGATGTCAAACCTTTTCCATTTAGTTACAACTGGTCCTGCAGTACTGTTTCACCTTCAGTCTTGCTACTACTAGGTGGTGATCGCTTCCCACATCTGCACCTTATCTTACTTTAACATCGTGTAATGAATGCCTCTATCTACCATTGATCATTATGTGGTCTATCTGGTTTCTGTCCTGGCCATTTGGTGATTCCCATGTTAATTTGTTGAAAAAGTATTCCTCCAATGACCAAGTTGTTAATGCTGCAGAAGCTTATTAGTTTATCCCCATTCTTGTTTGCTGTTCCACTACCGCATTTCCAACTTTTATTATATGTGTAGTGTGTACCAACTTTCGCATTGAGGTCTCCCATTACTATAATAAGATCATAGCTATGTGCATTTTCGATTTCCTTTTGTAGCTGTTGATAGAAGTTGTACTTGACCTCTTCATCGCTGTCATTTGTTGGTGCATAGCATTGTATAATTGTGGTGTTGGTAAATCTCCCTCTCAGTCTTGTTCTTTATCAGTCTGTTGTTCATGAGTTTCCATTCCAGTAATGACCTTTCTATTCCTTTCTTTAGGATAATGGCTACACCTTCATTGTGCTGTCCCATCATCTCTTTCAGAGTAAAGAACTGTTTCTCCTGCTGCTGTTTTTATTCTCCCTGTCACAGTCAACCTGCTCTCACTTATTCCCATGATATGAAATCTGTAATTTCTCAGTTCTGTTGTGATCTGCCTGTTTTCATGCCTCATTCATCATTATAACATTCCAGAATCCAACTTTGGTTTTGTGGTCAGGGCATCCGTTTTCATAGCACTGGCTTCCTTTCGGCTTTCACCACTGTCAGTCTTGTGAGCCTCAGACTCCGGGTGTTTGTCCCACCTCAAAGATTTTTCATTTGTTGCTGTTGCTAATTTCTTTTTTTTTTTTAACATAGACAGGGGTGTTGGCCCTTTGCTAAAACCCCCAACATGGAGGATCAGGGTGCCAGCTTTAGTCTGACCCCCTATCTGTGCAGACCTGTCCAGCCTGGTAGAACCTGTCTAGAGTAAAATTCCTGCTGGCATAGCACTGGGGGTTGTCAGGGTACTTAAGCCGCCTTACAGCTTCAAAATATAGGCAACAAGTGAAGGCAGATAAAATCAGATTATTTAAACACATTTCTGGAAGTTAATGTCACTAAAATCCCACCGGTCCAGAGACTCATGAGAAAAACTCATTTGACTTATATTGGGTCTTTCATTTTCGACGGTTTTTAGGTCCTGAAGTCTAGGGGTCAACTTATAGACATATCAACTTATACTCGAGTGTATACAGCAGGGTCCGCAACCAGTCAATCCAGATCTACTGGTAGATCCCAGTGGATGATTTGGTAGGTCTCTCTGAGATGGGGGGGGGGGGGGAGGGTGGGGGGTGGGGTGGGGGGGGGGGGGGGGGGGGGGGGGCGGTGGGGGGGGGGGGGGGGGGGGGGGGGGGGGGGGGGGGGGGGGGGGGGGGGGGGACTTTTTAAACTACAGAAATTTTGGACTAGACCTATCCAGCAATTTAAAATTGCTGTGTTTCCGGGATCAAAGGTATTTCTTCTGCATTCCAAATGAAAACTCTGGCTACTAAGGTTCATTACACATGCACATATTTATATAGACACACACACACACAGTAGCATACATGCCACACCTCGGAGATGAAAAACCTGTACAAAAAATCTAAAACCCTGTACAAAGACCAACAAAACCTGTAAAAAGACTGAAAAAAACATATCAAAAGAGTTAATTCGTGTAAAAATATTTTCAATTACAGTGGGCTGCATTATAAATGAGGCACGGGGACTTTGCCTTTTAAAGCAAGTCTTCACTTATTTTAAAACCAAAACAATAAATGTCTGAGTTTATTTGACACTGTAAAAATATAGTGATGGTGTCATCATTTAGTCTATTTCTGTGCTTAATTATCACTAACAGACTGGGAAAACCTGTGTTCAATAAGACCTTATAAAAGAACTCTGAGACACAGTAATAAGGGGGGAATGGGTTAGAAAACCTGTACAGAAATTATGTATAGGGTGTACACATCTGAAAACGCAAACACCTTGTACAGATTATGGGTAAACCATAGCATGTGGCATGTATGCAGTAGAACTTTAGAGGGCTAAAAGTTCCTGGGTTGCCGACCCCTGGTACACAGTATATCACCTTCAGATGACACCCCCGTCCCCCTGTGTAGAATAATTCAGCAGGGATATGTAGTGAAAATTACATATAACTGTTTAGTAGCATGGTTACTATCATTTTAGGGCATTCCTGCATGTAACACAAGATCGTAGGGAAATTGGCTGACTGACTATTTACCCCTAGAGGATGTCGGGAGAGTTTACACTTTTTCAGCGTTAATTATCTAACTGAACGCTAGACCAATGAAGATGTAGTAAACTAATGATTTACAGTGCGTTAGCTACGTACAAACTCTCATGTACTTATTGCTGCCCACACACACACCCGCGTGCGCCACCTCCCCCCCCCTTTCCCTTAGTCTCTAAACTCCAGTAACTGAAATATTAAGCATTAAGTACAGAGATATGATTATTTGCACTGGCATTTTCAGTTGTATTTTGATATGATGCTGCTGGTATTATAAACTACCACATGTTACTGTTTAGTTCATACACATATCTGTAAACCTTTTTAAAATAATGCAAGGTACCAGCATAAACAATTGTTGCCAAGGATTTGTCATCCATCTTGGCCACTATTTATAACATGCCTGGTGGTAGCAATGATCTTTCATCCCTGGGAACAACACATGTGCATTACCTTGATATTAAATCATGTTTCATGTTACAGTCTGTGATTATTGTTGTGTATGTGATGACTCTTGTGATGTTCAGTCACACACATGGCAGGGAAGAATGTGTGTGTGTTCATTTAACACCAGTTAATATTTTCTTCTCTTGTCATTTCTTCTAACAGGGTCATACCCCAGAGAGAGCCAAGGAGATCTTACTCCGTGATGGCCCGAATGCGCTGACTCCACCAAAATCCACACCAGAGTGGATCAAGTTCTGTAAAGTCTTATTCACAGGCTTCTCTCTCCTGTTGTGGATCGGTGCTATCTTGTGTTACATCGCCTACTCCATCCAAGCCAGTCAGAGCGAGGCTCCCCCTGGTGATAATGTGAGTACACCCTTTATAATCTGCCTTTGTTTGTGTGTATGACTATATTTTACAAGTGTTTGTATGTCTTCAACATTTGTTTGTTGTCTGTCTTGGATTGTCTGTAAATTTTACAAGACTGCTTGTGCATCTTACTTTTGGTTGTATCTGTTGTCTGTCTGTCTGTATATCTCAAAATTTATCTCTTTCCAGCCTCAGTGTGTCTGTATATCTTGACATTTGTTTGTGTCTGTCAAACACTTTCTCTCTTTGCCTAGTTTTATTATGCATAATCTACTCCCAAGTACCTCTGACACTTCAGTTTCCTATTTTGCACCGCTGTGTCTATTTAACATGCTTCCATTGTGCAATAAGACTGGATTTCACCAGTTTTCTACTGTTATGTTATTCTCCATTTGAAATTACTGGAAGATGAGACAGGTTTGTATTTCAGAGCTGGCATTAGCCACTGATGTTGCCCTGATTGCTAAATCAAAGGCACTTCTTCAATCCAACCTGCAAGTCTGGAAGGAAGAGCTGGAGAAGAGCGATGGTCATCAGCAGCTCCAAAACAAAAACCATGGTGATATCATGACAGAAAAATAGGCATCAGATTATGCTGGGAGAACAGGTCCTGGAACATGTCAACCACTTTAAATACCCTGGAAAAATAAGACTGGAAGGGAGGCATCAAAGAAGAGTTGGTTACTCGAAGAGCAGCAGCTGGGAGACTTTTTCTTGCCATAAATCTAGGATTCCTCAGCAGAAGAGAAATTGGCAAGAAGACAAAGATAGCTGTATACCGCTTCACCTATGTTCCAGTCTTGACCTATGGATGCGAGTCATGGGCAATGACTACAACCCACAAAAGCCAGCTCCAAACCTCAGAAATGAGGTATATGAGGTAGGGGGTTGAAGTAACAAGAAGAGACCAGACCTGCAGGACAACCCAGAGTTCACTGGGAGGACAACATTAGACAATCTTTGAAGGATCGAGGACTAGATTGGAACCAGGCCAGGAGGAAGACCACCTATAGGATAGTTTGGCACTCTCTCTGGTAAACCTCTACATCACAGGGTAGAAGAGGAATGATTAAAGTATGAATGTTATTCTCTGGTTTTTTCATTTAAGTTGCCAGTCGTCTGCTCCTATATTTTACACTTTCTGTTCTGTCATTTATTTCTTCTTTCATGCACTTTCTGTTTTTTCTTTATAGTGGCTTTTTTAAAGCTTTTGTGTCTGCTATTTTCATTTGTGCTGCAGTCATTGCTTCCTCTTCCAGTCATCCTGGTAGATTTAAATATCTTGATGTCACAGAATGAAAATGGCAGGTTTTGTTTGGCGTTCAGACATCTACACCCATTTGTTTCTTTTCTTGCTCATTGCTACTGCATTTTTAAATATTAGTTTTTATACTTAATTTCCTATTTTTTATATTTAAAAAAAAAAAAAAAAATCTTGAGACATAATCTCTGTTCATAATTACCTGATGCTTAACTGCTTGATCTGGCTACAGTTGTACCTGGGCATTGTTCTGACAGCTGTGGTTGTGGTAACCGGAATCTTCTCATACTATCAGGAAGCAAAAAGCTCTCGTATTATGGACTCCTTCAAGAACATGGTTCCTCAGGTGAGTAATCAGTGGCAGTCTTGAACAATTTGACCATTAGGGATGTGTGTGTGTGTATGTGTACAAGAGAGAGAGATCTAACATTTTAAAAGTTAATCACTGGCAGACTTGAACAATTTGACCATTAGGGATGTGTGTGTATGTGTGGAAAAGGGAACGACAACAATAAGCATGGATAACAACAGAAACCATCAATAAGATAAAAGACGGGAAAAACAAGAAAGCAGATTTAAACACAAGCAACACCAGAAGTTCCAAAGCCAAGGCTCAAGAAGTGTACACAGAAGCAAACAAAGAAGTATCAAAAGAGACAAGAGGAAGTATATTGAGGAGTTGGCAAGAGAGGCAGAAGATGCTGCAGCCAAAGGGAATATGAGAGAACTGTATAATAGCACAAAGAAGCTGACAGGGAAATACAAGCAAACAAGTTGCCTCATAAAAGACAAGAATGGAAAACTGCTCAGCAATATACAAGAGCAAATGAAGAGGTGGACAGAATATTTTGAGGACCTTCTCAATAGACCAGCTCCACAAAACCCCTCGGACATCCAGCCAGCAGAAGAAGAGCTACAAATTAACGGTGAAAGACCAACGAAGGAAGAAATAAAGAAAGCCATAAAGCTTCTAAGAGATGGAAAAGCGTCTGGACCTGATGGCATTCCAGCAGAGGCCATTAAAGCAGATATCGACACAGCTACACAGATGTTATATAAATTACTTGGTAAAGTCTGGGAAAAGGAAGAGATACCAGCAGAATGGAAAAAAGGATATCTGGTTAAGTTGCCTAAGAAGGGGAAATTTACAAGAGTGCACAAATTATAGAGGAATAAGGTTACTTTCAGTGCCAGGAAATGTATTAAACAGGATTATCATTGAAAGATTAAAAGAGTCCATAGACAAGAAACTGAGAGATGAACAAGCAGGTTTTCGACAAAACAGATCCTGTACAGACCAGATAGCCACTTTGATAATAATAGTTGAACAAAGTCTGGAATGGAATTCACCACTATACATCGGATTTGTGGACTACGAAAAGGCATTTGACAGTGTAGACAGAGAATCACTTTGGAAATTGATGAGGCATTATGGAGTTCCCCTGAAGATCATTAATTTAATAAAGAAAACACATGAAGACATGACATGCAGAGTTCTTCATGAAGGACAGCTTACAGAACCGTTTGGGATAAGAACAGGAGTGCGACAGGGATGCCTCTTGTCTCCATTTCTTTTCTTACTAGCAATAGACTGGGTTACGAGAACATCGACAACACACAACAGAAATGGAATCTAGTGGACTCTGACTAAGCAGTTGGATGATCTGGATTTTGCTGATGACTTAGCTCTTCTGTCCCATAACCGTAATCAGATGCAGGACAAATTGAAAACACTCGATGAGAGGTCACAGCAATTGGGTCTGAAAATACACAGGGAAAAGATAATGAGAATAAATGCAGGTAATGATAACAGGGTTGAACTTGAAGAAGCACCAATACAAGATGTAGAATCGTACACATATCTTGGCAGCAATATAGACAAAGTTGGAGGGACAGACAGTGATATCAAAATAAGAATACAAAAAGCAAGAGGAGCTTTCATTGCATTGGGAAATATATGGAGATCAAGAGAAATTGGATCCAACACGAAAATAAGAATCTTCAACTCAAATGTGAAGTCAGTCGTGTTGTATGGCTCTGAGACATGGAGAACAACAAAGACAACAACCAAAAAGCTACAGACTTTCATAAATGGGTGCTTGCGTAGAATAGAGGGATTAAAATGGTATGACAAGGTTAACAACGTGGAACTGATGACAAGAACTAGACATGTGCCAGTGGAACAAGAGATGAGAAGAAGACGTTGGCGATGGATAGGACACACACTGAGGAAACCTGTTGATAGCATTACAAGGCAGTCCTTGTTCTGGAACCCCCAGGGCAAGAGAAGCAGAGGTAGACCAAGAAGCACATGGAGAAGAGAGCTGGAAACAGAGGTGAAAATGATAACGTGGAAATTACTTTAGGTGATGGCACGTGACAAGAGGACTTGCCATGTGTTTGTTGAAGCCTGTGCTCCTTTGGGAGTGGAGGGTTATGAATGAATGAATAACCCATCAAGGGTTGAACAGGATACTTTGTCTTTTTAAAAACAAAAATGCCCTACGTGCCTATCGTGCCTTTTTTTTTTAGTCAGTGTCTTACATAGAAATGTCTTCTTTGTCCAGTATGCCATTGTAGTTCGTGGTGGTCAGAAACTGAGTGTCCACGCTGAAGAACTTGTGCTGGGTGACATTGTGGAAGTCAAGTTTGGTGATCTCGTTCCGGCTGATATCAGAATTGTTTCTGCTCATGGATTTAAGGTTGGCCCTTTTGTTAGTTATTTTTTTTTTGTGTGTGTTTTACTTTGGATTATAATTTTATTATGAGTCAGACATTCATCTTGAATTGATTTTATGCATATTTGGGGGGGGGGGGGGGGGGGGGGGGGGGGGGGTGTGTGGTGTATATCGATATACAAAGTTCATGTCGGTGTCTGGTCTGCCATGCATTGAGTGGACACAGATGAGATATTCCACCAGTGACTAGATCACAGAACTGCATATGACAATACAATATATGTCTTTGTGGACACTACATTTTAACATAAACTGCTATTATTTCATCAGTGTCCATGGGATTCTAAAAATAGAATATAGAAATTTATAGTTGTCAGCCTCAGATAAACAAACATGATGACATGTTCTGATAAACAAACATGTGTTCAAATAAACAAACATGATGATGTGTTCAGATAACAAACATGATGATGTGTTCAGATAAACAAACATGTGTTCAAATAAACAAACATGATGACATGTTCAGATAAACAAACATGTGTTTAAATAAACAGACATGATGACATGTTCAGATAAACAAACATGTGTTCAAATAAACAAACATGATGACATGTTCAGATAAACAAACATGATGACATGTTCAGATAAACAAACATGATGACATGTTCAGATAAACAAACATGTGTTCAAATAAACAAACATGATGATGTGTTCAGATAAACAAACATGATGATGTGTTCAGATAAACAAACGTGTTCAAATAAACAAACATGATGACATGTTTAGATAAACAAACATGTGTTTAAATAAACAAACATGATGTGTTCAGATAAACAAACATGATGACATGTTCAGATAAACAAACATGATGACATGTTCAGATAAACAAACATGATGACATGTTCAGATAAACAAACATGATGACATGTTCAGATAAACAAACATGATGACATGTTCAAATAAACAAACATGATGACATGTTCAGATAAACAAACATGTGTTCAAATAAACAAACATGATGTGTTCAGATAAACAAACATGATGACATGTTCAGATAAACAAACATGTGTTCAAATAAACAAACATGATGACATGTTCAGATAAACAAACATGATGATGTGTTCAGATAAACAAACATGATGACATGTTCAGATAAACAAACATGATGACATGTTCAGATAAACAAACATGATGACATGTTCAGATAAACAAACATGATGACATGTTCAGATAAACAAACATGATGTGTTCAGATAAACAAACATGATGACATGTTCAGATAAACAAATATGTGTTCAAATAAACAAACATGTGTTTAATTAAACAAACATGATGACATGTTCAGATAAACAAACATGATGACATGTTCAGATAAACAAACATGTATTCAAATAAACAAACATGATGACATGTTCAGATAAACAAACATGTGTTTAAATAAACAGACATGATGACATGTTCAGATAAACAAACATGATGACATGTTCAGATAAACAAACATGATGACATGTTCAGATAAACAAACATGTGTTCAAATAAACAAACATGTGTTCAAATAAACAAACATGATGACATGTTCAGATAAACAAACATGTGTTCAAATAAACAAACATGATGACATGTTCAGATAAACAAACATGATGACATGTTCAGATAAACAAACATGATGACATGTTCAGATAAACAAACATGTGTTCAAATAAACAAACATGATGATGTGTTCAGATAAACAAACATGATGACATGTTCAGATAAACAAACATGATGACATGTTCAGATAAACAAACATGATGACATGTTCAGATAAACAAACATGATGACATGTTCAGATAAACAAACATGTGTTCAAATAAACAAACATGATGACATGTTCAGATAAACAAACATGATGACATGTTCTGATAAACAAACATGTGTTCAAATAAACAAACATGTGTTCAAATAAACAAACATGATGATGTGTTCAGATAAACAAACATGATGACATGTTCAGATAAACAAACATGATGACATGTTCAGATAAACAAACATGATGACATGTTCAGATAAACAAACATGATGACATGTTCAGATAAACAAACATGATGACATGTTCAGATAAACAAACATGATGATGTGTTCAGATAAACAAACATGTGTTCAAATAAACAAACATGATGACATGTTCAGATAAACAAACATGTGTTCAAATAAACAAACATGATGACATGTTCAGATAAACAAACATGATGACATGTTCAGATAAACAAACATGTGTTCAAATAAACAAACATGATGACATGTTCAGATAAACAAACATGATGACATGTTCAGATAAACAAACATGATGACATGTTCAGATAAACAAACATGTGTTCAAATAAACAAACATGATGACATGTTCAGATAAACAAACATGATGTTCAGATAAACAAACATGATGTGTTCAGATAAACAAACATGATGACATGTTCAGATAAACAAACGTGTTCAAATAAACAAACATGATGACATGTTCATATAAACAAACATGATGTGTTCAGATAAACAAACATGATGACATGTTCAGATAAACAAACGTGTTCAAATAAACAAACATGATGACATGTTCATATAAACAAACATGATGTGTTCAGATAAACAAACATGATGACATGTTCAGATAAACAAATATGTGTTCAAATAAACAAACATGTGTTTAATTAAACAAACATGATGACATGTTTAGATAAACAAGCATGTGTTCAAATAAACAAACATGATGACATGTTCAGATAAACAAACATGATGACATGTTCAGATAAAACTGATGACATGAACAATGTCAGATACAACTGATGAACAATGTCAGAAACAGCTGATGAACAATGTCAGATACAACTGATGAACAAAGACATAAACAGCTGATGAACAATGTCAGATACAACTGATGAACAATGTCAGATACAACTGATGAACAATGTCAGATACAACTGATGAACAATGTCAGATACAACTGATGAACAATGTCAGATACAACTGATGGGCCTTTTGTTTTTTAATTTTCTGAATTGAGCATGTAGCAGGTGTTAATGAATATGTTATGCAGTAATTGGAATGAAACTGTTCACAATTGTGAAAGAAAGAACATATTGATGATCTAAATATCTGGTCCTGGTGTGTGTCATCAAAGAAATGTAATAAACACCACAAATATATTTGTTTGTTTCAGGTGTCTCCAATAAATCCAAAGTTGTATTTAGTAAAAATTAGGGCTGGGATCTTTAACGATTAATTAATTGGTTAACACTTCTTTTAATCCATTAAGTGACAAAACAAATTTAAACCAATTATTACATTTTTAGCAACATTTGTTTTTTGCTTAAGCGTGAGAGCATTTACTATGTAAGAGGTTTGTGATATAGAATTTGGCAAGTTTGATCAATAATAATAAATTGTTTGGTTGTAACTTTTCTGTATTTTCATTTTACTTCCAGGACGTGTTGCCTCGTAAGAAATAAAACAAATAAAGTCCTTAGTGATTTAAAAACAAAATGTTATGACTTTATAATTGATCAAATTGTTCAAAATTGACTAATCTTTGATTTAAAAAATTTAATTAATGGATCAAGAATTTTAAAATCAATCCCAGACCTAGTATAAATATTTGAGTTGAGTTGAGCTTGTATGAGCCATTGTTTGAAATGCTACAAATCATTTTGTATTTATCAAATAACCCATTAATTTCAAATAGCCAGAGGTAATGGGCATAATTGGATTAATTGTAAAAAAATAAATATCTTTGGAGTTAAAAATAATTGCAAATTTGACTTTTTCAGGTAGATAATTCATCCTTGACAGGAGAATCTGAGCCCCAGACTCGTACAGCTGAGTTTACTCATGAGAACCCTCTTGAAACAAGAAACCTGGCTTTCTTCTCCACCAATGCTGTTGAAGGTAAAATCTTTCTGTGGATTTCTGATGTACTTCTATATTTCGACTATAATTCATCCAATTATCTCCCCATGTATCATTTAAATGTAGTTTATCTACCCCTATATCATCAAACTGAAGTAGTTTATCTCCCCATACATCATCTAAAGCAATGGTTCTCAATGTGGACCATATCTCATTCCCCCCCCCCCCCCCGCAATGTCATAATGCCAGGGGCCACAGTAAGATGGTAAAGTAGTTTTTTTGCAGCTAAAAGCCACTATGAGGGGGGGGAGGGGGGCACAGGTGTAAATGAGGCTACGGAGAGGGGGCCATAAGCAAGAAAAGGTTGCGAATCCCTTACCTAAATCAAATAGTTTATCTCCCCATACATCATCTAAATCAAGTAGTTTGTCTCCCCATACATCATCTAAATCAAGTTGTTTATCTCCCCATACATCATCTAAATCAAGTAGTTTATCTCCTCATACATCATCTAAATCAAGTAGTTTATCTCCTTACACATCATCTAAATCAAGTGGTTTATCTCCTCATACATCATCTAAATCAAGTAGTTTATCTCCTTACACATCATCTAAATCAAGTTGTTTATCTCCTCATACATCATCTAAATCAAGTAGTTTATCTCCTTACACATCATCTAAATCAAGTTGTTTATCTCCCCATACATCATCTAAATCAAGTAGTTTGTCTCCCCATACATCATCTAAATCAAGTTGTTTATCTCCCCATATATAATCTAAATCAAGTAGTTTGTCTCCCCATACATCATCTAACTCAAGTTGTTTATCTCCTCACATCATCTAAATCAAGTGGTTTATCTCCCCATACATCATCTAAATCAAGTAGTTTATCTCCTTACACATCATCTAAATCAAGTTGTTTATCTCCTCATACATCATCTAAATCAAGTAGTTTATCTCCTTACACATCATCTAAATCAAGTTTATCTCCTCATACATCATCTAAATCAAGTAGTTTATCTCCTTACACATCATCTAAATCAAGTTGTTTATCTCCTCATACATCATCTAAATCAAGTGGTTTGTCTCCCCATACATCATCTTCTTCTTCCTCGTTCGTCCTGAAAAGGACGGTGGTTGCGTTGTGTCTGTTTACGCCTAAGCTGTGATATCTGCACCTTTCGGTCGACACATCCGACTTCTGCACGGCATTTTTTAGGACCGGGTTTGCCTTCCCATTGCGATCCACACTCGCTCAGCCAGACTGCACTGCTGCAGACTGTTTCCAGGACCACCACGTGGAGGTGGAGTGCGGTCTTGACCAGCTCTGATTCGCTGGTCCTGACGCAGGCAGTCAAGCTATGAGTCGCTGACTGCGTTCTCTATTGCTGCTAAATCAAGTTGTTTATCTCCTCACACATCATCTAAATCATGTTGTTTATCTCCTCATACATCATCTAAATCAAGTAGTTTATCTCCTTACACATCATCTAAATCAAGTTGTTTATCTCCCCATACATCATCTAAATCAAGTAGTTTATCTCCCCACACATCATCTAAATCAAGTTGTTTATCTCCTCATACATATACTGAAACACATTAAAAACGCACCACTATTATATATACTGATGCCGAGAAGCTGGAAAAAAAAAGTGTGGGAATGGATTTTCCCCGTGTTTGTCATGAGGTAGAGAGCGAATGGCTGCTGGAATGGAAAGTGCATGATTCAACCCACGGATTTGTGTACAGACTACATGAAAACAATGAAAGTTACATGTGCAACACGATTCCCAACAGCTATGACCCTGAAAATGTGTATGCGTTGTGGCAGTATACTCGGTATAAAAAGGCAGTTGAGACAAAACACCCAGTACATGTGCTTGAAATACCACGACTATCTGAAAACGACCACCAACGAGCCATTGGTATGTTGGAGACCGGAGTGAGCTCGCGGGCCATTGCCAGAAGCATGAATTGCCACCACAGCACTATTGTACGTCTCAATGAACGTTACGGAACTACTGGCAGTGCCCAGGATAGACTTCGGAGTGGCCAACCACGAGTTACTACCCCTGCGCAAGATCGTCATATTGTGCTGAGTCACCTAAGGAATCGTTCTCTCCCAGCAAGTCAAATAGCAAGAGCAATAGTGGGTAGACGTGGGCAAGTCCCTCGAATGACAGTCATACGACGACTCAGAGATACAGGCCTTACTGCAAGATGACCTTATGTTGGGCCAAACTTGACTCACAGACATCGTCAGCAGCGCCTGCAATGGGCAGAGCAACATGTCAGATGGACTAGACTGCAGTGGAATGCTGTCCTATTCACAGACGAGAGCAGATTCAACATGTCCTTTGCTGATGGACGTATGCAGATTTGGCAACGGTGTGGAGAGCGCTTTGCAGATTGCTGTGTTCGTCAGCACAACCAATTTGGAGGTGGCAGTATTCACGTTTGGGGAGGATTCAGTTTTCACCATCGCTTGCCTCTTCACGTCTTCCGTGGAAATGTTAATGCTGACATATCGAGATGAGGTTCTGGATGTATTGGTTGCTCTTGCGTTCACAAATTATCTAGACTTGCAGCTTCTCCAGCAGGATAACGCACGTGCGCACACCGCATGCATTACGCAGCAATATCTACAGCAGCAGAACATTGTGACGATTGATTGGCCTGCCCTATCACCAGACATGTCCCCTATAGAACATCTGTGGGATGAGCTTGGATGCAGAGTCTACAGGCAAGGTTCTCCAGCTAATCTGCAACAGCTCGAAGCTGCTCTTACATGTGAATGGGACTTGATTCCCCGGAATTTCCTTCAGAGACTTGTACGTTCCATGCGGAGCCGCTGCCAAGCTTGTTTGCAAGCACACGGTGGACATACCAGATACTGAGGATAGTGTGTATGAATTTTTTTATTGGTTGCATGTTTTGTTTTCTCCCTTGCCTGCACAGAATGCAATGAATTTCATAACAACCAAATGTACAAATTAATGACCAGCATGGATTCATAGGAATATTTACATTTCACGCTCTTCTTCTTCTTCTTCTTCTTCCGTCCTTAGCCACCGACCGTCAAAGCAGTCAGTGGCCATTACGCCTAGTGGCGTCTTAGGGCAACAGCAGATAGGTTTTCTTTGCCATTGTTTCCCATCACGCCTATTGGCGTCTTTAGGGCAACGGCAAATCAATCCATTTGCTGTTGTTTCCGTAATCGAAGTGACTGGCAAACGGGTGATCAGCCCGTTGGTATTTCACGCTCTGTTCCTGGATTATACAGGTGGTGCGTTTTTAATGTGCTTCAGTATATAAATCAAGTATTTTGTCTCCCCATCAGTACATCTAATATTCTCCATCTTTCCGTCCCCATTGGAGCATGGGTCAACAGTTGAGTTGACGAAAGCAATAACGATTGGAAACCACAGCTTGACTAAAGCAGTAATGATTGGAGACCACATTTTCACCTAAGGGGAGGAGCTACACTGAAATGCTATTTTCGTTATTAATTGCTGGATTTCAATGAAAATGCACAGACTTAACCTATATCAATACTAGATATGGGACCCCAAGATGCAGCAATAGTGAATGCAGTCAGCGACCCATAGCTGTATTGCTTGCATCAGGACCAGCGAACCAGAGCTGGTCAAGACCGCACTCCACCTCCACGTGGTGGTCCTGGAAACAGTCTGCAGCAGTGCAGTCTGGCTGAGCGAGTGCGGATCGCAATGGGAAGGCAAACCCGGTCCCTAAAAAATGCCGTGCTGAAGTCGGATGTGTCGACCGAAAGGTGCCGATATCACAGCTTAGGCGTAAACAGACACAACGCAACCACCGTCCTTTTCAGGGCAAACGAGGAAGAAGAAGAAGAATACTAGATATGCAAAATGAAAATGCCATAGAAACGGTGGCCATATTGGATTCTTTTCTATTTCAATTTGCTAAGGCTTTTTTATTTACTAAGCTATGAGCACCAAATTTGAACACAACGTTTATCATTACATTTTAAAACTTTTTTTATGATGGATTTTTGATAACTTTAATACAAAAAAAGTTGTAGGACTTTGAAATATAGTGTCTAAAAATAGTAACAAATTTTGCTAAATTTTACATTACTTTTTGCAAGAAATCAAAAGTTTGATCAGATACTCAAAATCCTTCTTACAAAAAGTTTAAAAAAATTATGGGCAACATATGTGCCAATTCTTATGTCAATTAATACATAAGTGTGGAAGTTTTAAGGAAATTAGGATGAGAAAAATATATTTTGAGAAAATCACATTTTTCTCCATAAATAGACTACAATTAAATAAGTATGTAATATTGCCTCTAAAAAAATTGCTTACTTATCATTTAGAACATACTGGTAACATAGCCAGCTTACTCTGCAGCTTCCTATCTGGCTTTCTGTTGAGATTTGTGCCTAATTTCCTTTATTTTCTTAGTGCAGTTTTCTGCTGTTTTAGAGCTGAGCACGAGACGTTTACGCTTTCTTGCTCCTGCCAGTCGACAAGCCTCTTTTCCACTGTTCAGCCCCAGGACTTTCTTGAAAAATATAGCAGTCTCAGGTCCTTCATTAAATTCAGCAATATTAGGGCCATATGGTTTAATTGCTATGATCTGATTGAATGATTTGCTATCACAATCACTTTACACGGTGTAGCGAAATTTCTGTCGCCTCAGAGACCAGCTTCACAAAGCACTACCTGCCTCAGCTTCCATCACACTTGAACTTCTTAGAAAGAGGCAGATGTTTACATTAGTAAAATTTCAAATAAAGTAAACAAGCATTAATAAACTGTGCCTTAAAGTACAATGGAAGCAAAACAATACATGTGAGTAATGAAATATGTTTCTAAACTTGATATTTATGGAGATCAGAATAAGTTTTAAAAGTAAATACCTTCAAAATTTATATCACAGCCTTGCTTCACTTTCCACTTGATGAAGTTTCCAGTCTTTCTTCTGGTACCAAGAACCAGCTGTTGCACATGTCTGGCAGGCATTTTTTAAATAACACATAGGCATCTGTGACAAGACATGTCAATAAAATACATAAGAAACAAACATTAAGTTGGGGGAACAAATATGCACAATGCTTACAAGAATCATGATAATATATTGAATTATGAGAAGTCACCCCTTATTATTACATGATGATTTTTAATTGACTGTCTACTATTTAGTTCATGTAACTCCCTGGTGGTTGAAATGAAGCACAGTGGGCCACCTTCTTTGATGTCATTCCAGTAAGTAGCCAACTTCGTAAGTATTAGGGTTTAGGGTTAGGTTTAAGATTCTTAAACCTGGTTGAAATGAGTCACAGTGAGCCGTCTTCTTAGATGTCATCCCAGTAAGTTGCCAACATCGTTAGGTTTAGGATACCTATACGTAACCATTAGCCCATTTTACTGCGTCTCTGAATTCTAATTTAAGGCCCTATCGAACAGACGGTCCTGTCTGCTTCATTTCAGCCACTAAGCCTAACCCTTACTCCTGTTTACAGCGTCTCTAAATACTTGTCAAAGGCCACATTGAACAAACGGTCCGCTGTGCTTTATTTCAATCCTCCTTGCCTGAGTACTAATGTCCCAGTTTTTACCATTACATTGTCACAATAAGTACGTTTTACCTGCAGTGTAGGATAAGTCTTGCTTCCATCTCTAACTCTGGCCTTTTCCAGTTGGAGCATCTCGTTTTTTAGGCATTGTCACATCTATAACAAAACAAAACTGAGATTCCAACCAAAATGTAAACATGCGGCCATATTGTTGTTGCTGGTCACGTGAACGCGCACAGCCAATTAAAAATTTAGAATCGAGGGGAAACCCTAAATGTGACCTGAAAATTATAAATTTCCAATCTGGCATTTGGATTCCCAAAATAAGTGACTTGCTTATATTAATGTGTAGATTTGGACGAATCCAACAATGTATAATATGTAGGGGTGTAAGCTTGGTTGCTATGGAAGAAACTAGGTCTAATTAGACATATTTTCTCGAGTTTGAGAAAATCTCTCCGTACCATACCTTTTTCAAAGTCAAAATACATATTGTTAGAATGCATTTTGACATTTAATTCTGTTATATTCAGATTCAGGAGATGCTAAAGTATCAGAAAATGGACTGATCCCAAAATCCATCATTTTTGTATTTTGACGTAAATTTAATGCCCGTTCCTCCCCTTAAGCATTAAAGATTGGAGTCGCTATTTAAGTAAAGCAGCAGAGATTTCAGAAAGGTTTTACTGGAGTGTTCAAGATTAGAAACAAGAAATCTACAACCTAATTGGAGGCACAGTTGTTCTACTGTGTTAAAGATTTTTAGATCAAAGTTCTCCTACAGTAAGAAATATTCAGATGTTTTACTTAGTTATAAAATAACTTTTTTTTGTTAACAGGAAATGCACGTGGTATAGTGGTGAAGATCGGAGACAAGTCTGTGATGGGTCGTATTGCCAACTTGGCTTCTGGTCTAGAAGTTGGAGAGACACCTATTGCCAAGGAAATTGCTCACTTCATTCACATCATCACTGGTGTGGCTGTCTTTCTTGGTGTGACTTTCTTTGTCATTGCTTTCATTCTGGGCTACTTCTGGCTGGATGCTGTCATTTTCCTTATTGGCATCATTGTGGCTAACGTACCTGAAGGTCTCCTGGCTACTGTAACTGTAAGTATATCATATCATGTGTTACATTTGATACTGAAAAACCAGCTAGATTTCATTTAAAGCTAGAGTTAATATGTACTGTTTACTTATCAGTGCAGGAAGTTGGCCACAAAACAATATTGGATCAAATCTAGTGCCGCTATCTTTGTATAACAAGTTATATTTTCTGCAGATTAACTTGTGGGGTCATGACATGTAGACGCTTTATTCAAGATGGTGGTTAGAAGTATGTCAGTAGACATGTTTTTTTGTGTGTTTTTTTTTTTAAACTAATGTTTGGAAGATGGATATGTCAGAGATAAAGTCAGCTTGAGAATAGCTTAACCTGAAAACTTGTTGACAACTGATTGATTTAATATTTCAGGTTTGTCTAACCCTGACTGCTAAACGTATGGCCAAGAAAAATTGTTTGGTCAAGAACTTGGAAGCTGTGGAAACTCTTGGCTCAACATCCACTATCTGCTCTGACAAGACAGGGACTCTGACCCAAAACAGAATGACTGTAGCACATATGTGGTTTGATGGACGCATTGTTGAGGCTGATACCAGTGAAGACCAGTCAAGTATGTTTCTTCTATGCCTCAGTATTGTTTAATCCTTCTGACAGGATATCTTGCATGTTGCTTACTGTACTATCTATTATGTCTTTGACCAGTGTTCTTAAAACATGCATTTGACAACAAAAGTTATATCTTTTTATTGACGACAGTGTTTGGTACAAGATCGTGGGGCAGCTTTTGCTGTTCTTGCATGCAGACAGTTGATGAATTCCTTAAAATGAGTTACACCTCTTCCTATATTTATGTACGACCTTGTGGGAGATTCGTGAAATAATAATAATAATAAATTCTTTAAGCACCAAACACAGCGCATAAGGCAGAAACCAGTGCTCTCCAGGTTGTTCGTTGTGACGCCACTCCTCTTAGCTCTTGCACATTATTTAGGCCCAACGTTCTTCCTTCTCTTATTATTGTTCTTCTGAGTGTTTCTTTTGGTCTTCCTTTTTTCCGCTTACCCTCAGGAACCCAAGTGAGCGCCTGTAGTGGTATTCTGTTGTTTTGCATTCATAGGACATGACCGATATATGACCATCGTCTTTTCCTTATATAGTCGGAGACATATTTCTGCCTAGAGTCTTCTCTTATTTGTCGATTAGTCTTGAATTCTTTCCAACTGATGTTCATGAGTTTTCTAAGACATTTGTTCTCGAATGTATTCAGCTTGTTCTCCAATGATTTTGTTATTTTCCAACTCTCACAGCCGTATGTTAACACTGAGATAACATTTGAATTAAACAGACGAAGCTTGGTATGTATATTCAATGATCGTAATTTCCAAATGTTAGATAATCTATTGAAGGCGCTAGCTGCCAAAGCAATTCTAGTATGGATTTCTCTTGTTGTGTCACCATCCTGAGTCATTTTACTGCCTAAATAATTGAAACTTTCAACTTTCTGTAGTTTTTTCCCCGTTCAAGATGATATCAAAGGTCTCGTTAGAAAAGTTCATAGCTTTAGTTTTAGAGGCATTTATTTGGAGACCTATTTTAACCGAGAGATGACACAAATTATTTATTGCTTCTTGGGATTGTCTTGGTGTTGAACTTAAGAATGCTACATCATCTGCGAAATCCAGGTCCCCCAGGAATTTTCCATTTGTCCATTTTATACCTAATTGTTCATTGTGGGTATAGTTTCTCATAACCCAATCAATAGCTATTCCAAAAAGTAGTGGTGACATAATACAGCCTTGTTTCACCCCTGTTTCTACTGTAAACCATTCTGTATTCCCTTTATTTGTTCTAACACAACATCTTGCATTGTCATATAGCGCTTTGATTATATTCACATATTTTGTTGGAAAACCATAGATTGTAAGTATCTTCCACAATGATGGGCGGTGTAGACTATCAAAGGCTTTTTGAAAATCGACGAAGGTGATAAGTGGCGATTGCCTTTCCACTGATTCTTCTATAATTGTTCTTAGTGTGAATATTTGATCAATACATGATCGTTTCAGCCTGAAACCCGCTTGTTCTTCTCTGATCTTTTCGTCAGCATGCAATTTAAGTCTTTCTAACATCATGCAACATAATAATTTTCCAGGTACTGATAATAGAGATATACCACGCCAGTTATTACAGTCTGATAGATCACCTTTCTTCGGTAACTTTACAATAATACTGTCTTTCCATTGTTGTGGTGGTTGTTCTTCTCTCCATGCTTCATTTATAATATCTGAAATTCTCAAGAGGTTGTTGTCATTAACTGCTTTAATCATTTCCCCTGAAATTTCGTCAACTCCAGCAGCCTTAAAATTTTTAAATCTTTCAACGGCTTGTTTGATCTCGTCCAGCGTGAATTCATCGCAAGTTATTGGCAAGGTGGTTGTGGGTGTTTCATTATTAAAATCAGGTGTTACTGTTTGTGGTGGTCTGTTTAGCACCTCCATGAAGTGCTCGGCCCATCTCTTCATTTGTTCTTTTTCTGTTGGTATTGAATTCCCTAATTTACCTTTAACAGGTGTTTCCATAGCAGTAGGCTGGTGACATAGTTGTTTTGTAATTTGATAAAGGCACCTACTATTACCAGTTCTTGCAGCATTTTCAGCTTCTACGGCCAGTTCATTGATGAAATGTCTTTTATCTCTTCGAGTTTTTGTCTTCACTTCTTTATTTAACAAGTTATAAGTTAGTTTGCAAGATTCAACTGCATTATGTGTACTTGCCGCTAGTAGTTTAAGTTTTGCTGTTTTCCTTTCTTGTATTTTATCCCAAGTATCTTCTCTCATCCATTTTTTCTTTTTATGTACTAGGTATCCGGTGGTCGCTACTGCTGCTTCTGTCATTGCTGTTCTCAGTTGTTCCCATTTAGTATCGATTGTCTTGGTGGTGATATCGTCAATTTTGCCTAAAGCATCGAAATAGTTGTTCATTTTGACATTATATTCCTCCTTTATATCATTTGATTGCAGTCTGTGTACATCTATTCTTCTATTTTTATTCGGTTGGTATAACTTCTTCAGTTTAATTCTCAGAGTTTAGCTATGCAGAGGTTATGATCGCTTCCGATCTCTGCACCTCTGTATGCTATGACGTCTTGAACTGATGAGCGAAATTTTGCGCTTATGCAGAAGTGATCTATCTGGTTCTTAGTTCTGCCATCAGGTGAATTCCATGTTATCTTGTGGATATTCTTATGTGGAAAGATGGTGTCTGCCACAACGAGGTTTGATATTTCACAAAGTTCTAGAAGTCTTTCGCCATTTTGATTCATACAGCCTATGCCATGAGTACCGAGATATCTTTGTACTCCATCGTTGTTGTCACCTACTTTGGCGTTAAAATCACCCATGACTGCTATTATGTCATGCTTGGGTATTGTGTTGATGGTACTTAGAAGTGCTTCATAGAAGTCATCTTTTGTGGTATCAAGAGCGTCGTTAGTTGGTGCATAACATTGTACAATTGAGAGCTTGAAAAATCTTGTCTGAAATCTAGCTAATATTAGCCTCTCATTAATAGGTACCCAGCTGATAAGTGATGCTGCTGCTTTCTGTGTCTTTAAGATGGCTACTCCCTCTGTGTGACGATTATCATTACTACCAGAGTATATAATTTGCTTTTTTTCTTCTGAAATATACTTTATGCCCTTCCTCGTCCATCTACACTCGCTGACACCCAATATGTCCAACTTATAATTATCCATTTCTTTAATTACTTCTTCCAATTTTCCGTCTTGATACATAGTTCTTACATTCCAGTATCCAATTTTAAAAATCTCCTTAGCCCCCAAGATATTAGAGTGAGTCATGTTTACTGTCGAGCCTGGTTCTGTTTCGGTAACAATAGCTTGTTTTACGATAGTGAATTGTTAACTCACTGATCAACCCTCCTATCCAACCGACCGATTCGAGGGTTTTGAGGTCAGTTATAGGAAAATATCTACACCACTAGATACTCTGGTGTATCTTTTATTCTATAATTTAACATAACATGGTACTATCCATCGAAATATACACATTCCTGATGTTTTTCTTTCGGCGTCTAAGGTGAGAAAAGAATTTCACCTCCATCTTGGAAGGGTAGATAACTCTCATCTCTCTTGTAGTAAAGTCTGAAACAAATTTGGATAGAAATGGTTTAAGAAGTCATTGTTTGCAGGTGAATGTATCTATGAATATGATGTGCTGCATTCTGTTTCAGACGCCTCATATTCTCGCAATGACAAAACATGGATGAGTCTGGCCCGAGTTGCTATGTTGTGTAACCGTGCAGAGTTTAAGGTTGGCCAGGAGAATGTACCTGTGCTGAAGAGGTATGTTGAAAGTGGACAGTAGTTAGAGGCATTCATTAATGACAAATGTCAGCTTTGACATTCTTAGAAATGATTGTGTTCACTTTTAAATCAGTTTCATTCAGTACCATTTGTATTTAGCGAACAACACTGTTCTCCCTCGCCCCCAAGGACAAAGCAGCTAACATACACCTAGGGACAACCGTGATCAAGGAAGAAAGCTACCCCACCTATCTTGGGGTGACATTTGACCAAAGGCTTACATGGAATAAGCATATTGAAAATGCAGAAGGAAAGGCCCGAAGACGACTAGGCATACTCAGAAAATTAGCAGGTACCAACTGGGGAGCAAATGAACGAAATCTAAAGAAGATTTATAATGGAGTAATAAGACCACACTTAGAGTTTAGCTCAGCAGCATGGTCATCAGCTGCTAACTCACATCTGCAGTCATTGGACAAGGTGCAAAATCAAGCTCTCAGGCTCATTACAAGAGCCATGAAAACTACACCAATATCAGAGATGCAGAAGGTTGCTGGATTACAGACATTGTCCCATAGAAGAGACACAAAAACCATGATCCAGATGGAAAAGTACAACAGTATGCCAACGCACCCAATGAAGGCAAGACTAGATGATCTGGCATTGGGACGTCTAAAGCGTAGCAGCTTTGTGCATCGGGGAAAAAGACTTAAAAGACAGCATCAAGAAGACCTATCCATGAAGACAACACCACTGAAGCCCACCCTATACACTGTACCATGGGAGCAGGCCAGCAATGCCCTCCAAATTAACCTTTAGCACGCTGCATAAAAATTCAGAAAACTTGCCCAACCACTGCATTCTTTTTCACAACCCCCCATTTTTATAGTGGGCGACTTGTAAATTCTATAGTTTTTTTGTTGTTTGGTCAATTGCTCTAATTTTTAGACTGTATAGAAATGAATGAATGGTGAATCTGATGATATAAAATTTGTTTGTGTACATGTTAGATGTGATAGGAAGAGAGGAAAGGAAAGATGAAAACAACGAAAAAAATATTAAAAAATTTTTTTTTTTTAATTTTAAAATTAAAAAAAAATGACCAACAAATGAAGAGCCCATATCCCTTGCATCTCAATGAAAGTCATTTGACCAATACAAATGAAATAACGATCTTTTCGTTACACCCATCATCAGTAGCAAAGCAACAAACTCCCTAGCCAGCAGTGACATTCGGCTGTAAATTAAACCTTTCCGATATTCCTAATCCTAACCCCGAAAATTATACATACTAGAAATGCCATTTTACTTTCGTTTCCATCTCAGCCATCAAACATATTCTGAGAACCGATATCAGCGCTTATAAAGACAAAAATCTCATCCCCACCGCATGGCGTCAGAATCCAATAAAATTAGAGCGAATATGGCCGCGTGTTGATGCCGATTCATTTCGATTTTAAAAATTTACAAAAAATAAACGCGGATACACCCATCACTTTTTTAAGATCGGAAACGGAAGCTAACTCTCTTGCAAATAACATTACAACTTAACATCCGGGGCTGAAATCACGTGTACACAAGTCCTAATGCTAAAAAAACGAAGATATCAGCAGTCGCAATAATGCGCCTCCAGCTGGCAGAGCATAGTGTACTTCTGTCGCAATAATGCGACTGCAGCATGCTAAAGGTTAATACATCAGTCAGTGGTCTCACAAGTGGATGTGAGTATAATGATCTGCAAAAACGAACTGCTACATTGAGTATGATCCAAGAAAGCTATCCCGATCAATCATGGATACATGCCTATACAGATGGATCAGCAACTAATGCTGTTAGGAATGGAGGTGCCGGTATCTTTATCTCATATCCTGACAACCACTATGAGACTAGGCACATTCCCACTGGTAAATTCTGTTCCAACTATACAGCTGAGGTTCAAGCTCTAGAGCAAGCTGCAAATATGATTTATAACACCAACTCTGACTGCCACCAGGTAGTCATCCTCACAGATGCACTGTCTGTCCTGCAAGCTCTCAAGGGTGGTAAACTCCCGCATCTGAGAAATGAACTAAACAAGGTAGCTGCCAAAAAGAGAACCATACTTCAGTGGGTACCATCTCATTGTGGTGTACCCGGAAATGAAAAGGCAGATAAACTTGCAAAAAAGGGAGGAGAATGTGAACAAGAAGATAATGAAGTCACATACTTTGAGAAAAAGAGAGCTATCCAGACTATCAGAAGAGAACAGAACCAACCCAAAGATGACTATCACACTCTTGACCGGCAGGGACAGATAACTATTTTTCGCCTCAGGACAGGGCATAACAAACTGAATAAACACATGCACAAGCTACGATTGTCTGCTTCAAAACTGTGCACATGTGGATTAAACGAACAAACTGCTGAGCATGTTCTACAGGATTGTCCTCTGTATGACCAGTTAAGAAAGATATACTGGCCCAGTGACTCAACACTAAACTCAAAGCTATATGGAGCTAAAGAGGAACTTCAAACAACAGTCAAATTCATCATGAGAACTCGTCTGACGGTGTAAACATCAAAGATGCGATCGCAAGAAGAAGAAGTATTTAGCGAGACCCGAGTTATAAATAGATTTCTGTTAAATTAAAATGCTTCAGGCAAAAACTATGTTTTTAAATAGACGATCAATATTGTGATTTTGTTTTAAAGCCAATGCTTTCTAGGAAGTGGAATATTTGCTTTAGGATCTGAGAAATGACTTGTTATTAGATTGTTATGCTAAGTAACAGTGAAATCTTGGTATCTAGCGAGACCTGAGTTATAGATTTCCGTTAGGCCTACATTAAAATACTTCCGTTTTTCATAATTTATTTTAGAGGCGATCTAACGATATGATTTTTTGTGATGTTCTTTAAAGCCAAGGCTTTCCGGGTGGTCGAATATTTGCTTTGGTATCTGAGAAGTGATTTATTATTTGATCAGGATGCTAACCATGTGGTCAAATCATATGTGGATATTATTGTGGCATAATTTAGACTGACGGTGACACTGGTGAAATTGAATCTAATAAAAGAAGTAATGGTATTGATGATAGATCAAACGAAGGAGCCTGGTCAACAAAGCATACTGCAGTTGAAATTTGTGACTTACTATAAGTTCAAACGTGTATTACTTAAGATATTGTGATAAAAACATTTAATGAAGCAGCGAGTTTATATCTGAAGGATACCGGTGTGTGGCTGTAAGGGCGGGGGGCAACACTGACTGGTTTCATACATTAAAAAAAAAATATATATATACTTGAATTTATGTGTACATTCTTTATGGTACAAAAAGGGAAAGAATTTCTTGACTTATACTCGAGTATACACGGAAGTTCTTCAAAGTGAATTCCACTTCTGTAGGTTGTCATTCTTTCCATAATCCAATCTACAGCCAGTAAGAAGAGAAAAGGTGACAAGGCATCTCTGTCACACTTGAGACATAAAGGGTTCACTAAGTGTCCTTCATGAACAGTTCTGAATGTCACGTCTTCATCTTAAGTAATTGAAGTTATGAGATACTTAATGGGGGACTTTTATTCCCACCATATCTGTGTATTTCTTGTTATCTCTTCTGATTTCTGTTGCTAATTTGGGTACTTGCAAGAATAAGAGAGTTATGATAGTTTGTGCGAAACCATTGAAAATAACCAGACAAAAATCCAGTTGAACAAGAGGTAAGGAGAAGTTGCTGCTGTTGGATAAGACACATTGAGGAAACTAGATGATAGATAAGACACATTGAGGAAACTAGATGATAGATAAGACACATTGAGGAAACTAGATGATAGATAAGACACATTGAGGAAACTAGATGATAGATAAGACACATTGAGGAAACTAGATGATAGATAAGACACATTGAGGAAACTAGATGATAGATAAGACACATTGAGGAAACTAGATGATAGATAAGACACATTGAGGAAACTAGATGATAGATAAGACACATTGAGGAAACTAGATGATAGATAAGACACATTGAGGAAACTAGATGATAGATAAGACACATTGAGGAAACTAGATGATAGTTGTTTAAGGCAGGTCTTTGTTCTGGAATCCCCAAAGTAAGAGAAATAGATGTAGACTAAAGAAAAAAAAACTAATAAGTAAGGGAATAGGGTTAATCTTAACTAGTAAGTAAGGGAATAGGGCTAATCTTAACTAATAAGTAAGTAAGGGAATAGGGCTAATCTTAACTAGTAAGTAAGGGAATAGGGCTAATCTTAACTAATAAGTAAGTAAGGGAATAGGGCTAATCTTAACTAATAAGTAAGGGAATAGCGCTAATCTTAACTAATAAGTAAGGGAATAGGGCTAATCTTAACTAATAAGTAAGGGAATAGGGCTAATCTTAACTAATAAGTAAGTAAGGGAATAGGGTTAATCTTAACTAATAAGTAAGTAAGGGAATAGGGCTAATCTTAACTAATAAGTAAGGGAATAGGGCTAATCTTAACTAATAAGTAAGTAAGGGAATAGGGCTAATCTTAACTAATAAGTAAGGGAATAGCGCTAATCTTAACTAATAAGTAAGGGAATAGGGCTAATCTTAACTAATAAGTAAGGGAATAGGGCTAATCTTAACTAATAAGTAAGGGAATAGGGCTAATCTTAACTAATAAGTAAGGGAATAAGGCTAATCTTAACTAATAAGTAAGGAAATAGGGCTAATCTTAACTAATAAGTAAGGGAATAGGGCTAATCTTAACTAATAAGTAAGGGAATAAGGCTAATCTTAACTAATAAGTAAGGGAATAGGGCTAATCTTAACTAATAAGTAAGGGAATAGGGCTAATCTTAACTAATAAGTAAGGGAATAGGGCTAATCTTAACTAATAAGTAAGGGAATAGGGCTAATCTTAACTAATAAGTAAGGGAATAGGGCTAATCTTAACTAATACGTAAGTAAGGGAATAGGGCTAATCTTAACTAATACGTAAGTAAGGGAATAGGGCTAATCTTAACTAATACGTAAGTAAGGGAATAGGGCTAATGTTAACTAATAAGTAAGGGAATAGGGCTAATGTTAACTAATAAGTAAGGGAATAGGGCTAATCTTAACTAATACGTAAGTAAGGGAATAGGGCTAATCTTAACTAATAAGTAAGTAAGGGAATAGGGCTAATCTTAACTAATACGTAAGTAAGGGAATAGGGCTAATCTTAACTAATAAGTAAGGGAATAGGGTTAACCCTAACTCATAAATAAGGGAATAGACCAAAAAATGACAGAAAGAAGGCATGGAAGAGCCTTGAACGGGTGGCCATGACAGGATAACTTGTCATTGAACTTTACTGAACACCCATGCACCACAGGCAGTTAGAAAGTAATGAGTGAATAAAGGAAACATTCATTGAGCAACTTCATTACCACAAAATATATAGGTCATGCATGTTTATTATAAATGAAACATAAACTATTCATGAAGTTATGAACAGCCCAGTTCATTGCAATGAATTGTGCACACTGGGCAGCCTTAAACAATTTCTGCAGAGTTTTTATTTTGTTGTTTGAGAAAAGAAAACATTTTTTTCGCCCACACATTCCAATAAGTTGTTGTTTACTGCTGCTTTTTCCTTGTTTGTATTGAGCACATTTAGTCAAATTCTTCACTTTTAAAATAAACTGAAGTAATCAAAAGAGGCAGCATCTAGATCTCCAGTGTGTTTAGGTCCAGGGCTTCCTACAAAGTTACTAATTCTAACTGCAGTACGCTTTGTTGACCAGCCTCCTTTCGATCTGTCATCTATATCATTACTTCTTTCATTAGATTTATTGACAAAATAGTGCTCCTCACAGATTCTGTCAGTCATCACTGCTATCAGGAACAATAGAAACGGTGAAGTCGACAACTTGGCAGAATTGCTCATGGAAACTAGCTAAAAAGCCAAAGTACAGTTGATCCCTGCCCACAAGATATGGAAATGAGAAGGCAAATAAACTTGCCAAAGAGGGACGAAGGAAAACCCAAACAGAAGACAGGGTTACATAGGACAAGATAAAAGCAATAATCAGAAATAACAAATAGCAGAAGGAACATGCAAAGCCATACTATACATTACTAAGAATAGATCAAGCGATAATTAACATGTACTCTAAAACTGTAGGTTGCATGAGAGGAGTAGCACGCTCCTCTTCAACCCAGTTGAGGTAGAAACTGTATGATGATGAGAGAAACCTGAGATGGACTGCCAGTTTTTTAAGAAAGATAGATGTGGCTATTTGAAAATGACGAAGTAGAAGAAGACTAGATTTACTTTCGCCAGTGTCACTTCAGTCTAAATCAGGCCCTTATTCAATATCATCTGATTCAGCCGCATCTTCATCATCCTGATAATATACGAAGTCACCTCTCAGCTAATATTCCACCGCCCGGAAAGCCTTAGATTTACAAAATCATGAAACATCAAGATATTGATTGATTCAGAAAAAAATGACAGAAAACAGTAGCTTTACAAGTACCGGAAACATATTTACACCTCATGTCTTGCTAAATAACCTCTACACCTCACGGTAGAAGGGGAACGACTAAGTAAGTAAGTCTTGCTAAATACAGAGATCTCATTGCTCTGTGGCAACGGCCAACAAGAGTTTTTAGTGGACATTTTGGACTAGACCTTAGACATCACGCGTGAGCGGTTTTGGTCGAATCAGATGGTAAAGGGTTAATTAGTCACATTTTCCATCAGAAAGCAGAATAGCACACATGACATGAGTTGTCATGACATCTCCATATTTTTTAATAGTATTCTGGACTTTGTGTCATTTAGTTGTAGTTGCAAAAATAGTAGAACTTAATTCCTGTGATTTCCTGTAACAGAGACTGTAACGGAGATGCTTCAGAGTCAGCCTTGCTTAAATGTGTGGAACTTTCTATTGGTAATGTCACAGAGTACCGTCGCAGGAACAAGAAGATTTGTGAGATTCCATTCAACTCAACCAACAAATACCAGGTGAGACACTATAATGACAAATGTCTAACTGACCTTCTAATCATCTTGAAAGATCTGCTTGTAGACAACACTATAATAATAATAATAGCCCCTTCAGTCATAACTGACTATGGGAATGCGCCCCTGAGGTGACAGCCCTCAGCTGCTTATTTTCCTGGTGCTCCTTTCGACGTTTTCTCCTCACCTCTGCTTCTTGTGTGAGCCTCTCTTCGCCCAATCTGAGGTGGCGCCGTAAATAGCATCGCCACTTAGTGCGATCGGCAGCTTCATCCTCCCATGTTGCTGGATCCATGTCCAGTGCCCTCATATCTCTCTTGCACACATCTTTGAACCTCAGCTGTGGTCGCCCAACTGTTCTCTTGCCATCTGCTAATTGTCCGTAGAAGATATCTTTTGGGATGCGACCATCTTCCATGCGGCGAACATGGCGAAGTCTGCGCTGTCTAAGAAGCGTATACATACTTTGAAGGCCAGCATGTGACAACACCTCGACATTTGTCACTTTATCTCTCCACGAGATGCCGAGGATGCGGCGTAGACACCGCAAATGGAAGGTATTGAGCCTTCTTTCTTGCTTAGCATAGGTCGTCCAGGTCTCGCTGCCATATAGGAGTGTGCTGGTGACGCAGGCATTATATACCGCAGCTTTGGTCTTCATTGTGAGTTTAAGTTTCCCCAAACACGCGATGTGAGGCGGGCAAAGGTAGCTGCAGCTTAGCCAATGCGGCTGTCGATTTCTGTATCCAGTGAGAGTTTGTCATTGATGGTAGACCCTAGGTATGTGAAGTGGTGCACCACTGCCAATTCATAGTTATCGATAGTGATAACTGGTGCAGCACCCACATCCTGACTCAGCACATTCCTTTTCTTTAGACTTATTGTGAGGCCAAAGTCCTTGCATGCTTTAGTGAAGCGATTCATCAAGCTCTGAAGCTCCTGTTGGCTTTGAGTGACGACTGCAGCATCATCAGCGAACAACAAGTCTCTTATAGTGACCCTTCTGATTTTTGTTTTTGCCTTCAGCCTTGAAAGATTAAACAGACGGCCATCTGACCTAGTGTGAAGGCATATTCCTTCAGTTGCATCTCTGAATGCATGTTTCAAGAGTAAGGCAAAGAAGATTCCGAAGAGGGTCGGAGCCAGAACACAGCCTTGTTTAACGCCACTTCGTATATCAAAGGGCTGTGACATGCTTCCAGCATATTGGACTGTTCCCTTCATGCCGTCATGGAATGACTTTATCATTTCCAGCATTTTAGAAGGGCAGCCTATTTTCAGGAGGATTTTAAAGAGTCCATCCCTACTAACCAGGTCGAATGCTTTTGTGAGGTCTATAAAGGCGATATAATGGTCTTTTCTGCTCTCTTGATTTTTCCTGAAGCTGGCGGAGAGAGAAGATCATGTCTGTTGTTGATCTGCCAGCTCGGAATCCACACTGTGACTCTGGATATATGCGCTCAGCTAACTTGTGTAGTCGCATTAAGATGACTTTGGCAAAAACCTTACCAACAATACTAAGAAGAGAGATGCCTCTGTAGTTATGCAATCACTTCTGTCTCCTTTATTTTTATACAGTGTTACAATCTTGGCATCTCGCATGTCTTGAGGAATAGTTGTCTCTTCCCAGCACTGGCACAGCATCCTATGCAGGGGATGTAATAGCGTGCTCTTACAGCATTTGATTAAATCAGGAGGAATCCCATCACTGCCTGGTGCTTTGCCAGAGGCCAAGCTATCAATGGCCTTGCTGAGTTCCTCTAATGTTGGTTCGGCATCCAGCTCCTCCATAGTTGGCAGACTGTTGACACCATCAAGGGCTGCAGGCGTAACGGTATTGTCTCTAGCGTAAAGCTCAGAGTAGTGCTCGACCCACCTCTCCATCTGCTTACCCTTATCGGTTAGCTTCTCTCCGCTGATGGTTTTTAGCGGTGCCGTCTTACTTTTATGGGGGCCAAGTGCTTTCTTTATACCGTCATACATTTGTCTAATGTTGCCTGTTTGCGCTGCGATCTGGATGCTCTCACTGAGCTGGAGCCAGTAGTCATTTGCACAGCGTCGAGCAGTTTGTTGAACTTTGCTTCTCGTAGCCCTCAGGATCTGTAGGGTTCTGGCACTCGGTGAACGTTTGTATTCATTCATAGCACTGCGCTTAGCTTCAATGACAGGTGCCATCACATCTGATGAAGCATCAAACCAGTCATTTGACTTTGCTGTTTTCTTACCAAAGGTGGCAAGTGCAGTACTTTGAATGGTGTTCCGTAGATGCTCCCAGTTCTCTGTAATAGTATCACCATGCTGAGGGCTACTGAGCACTTTTTCGAAGGTCGCAGTGAATTGAGCGATCATGAAAGGGTCTGACATCTTGCTGGTATCAATGCGTGGTTTCCCTTCATGTCTGACACGATAGAGTTTTCTTGGTTGTGCTCTGATTTTGCAGCAAACCAAGGAGTGATCTGTATCACAGTCTGCACTATGGTACGAGCGCGTGGAGAGCACAGACCTGAGGAGTGGCCTTCTGATGAGAATCAGGTCAAGTTGGTGCCAGTGCTTGGATCGTGGGTGTCTCCATGACACCTTATGCTGGGGTTTTGTCTGAAAGTAGGTGTTGGTCACGCAGAGGTCATGGTGGACGCACAACTCTAAGAGCCGTTTTCCATTTTCATTCATCTTGCCAATACCAAACCTGCCCAGACATGAAGGCCATGAAACATTATCGGCACCCACTCTAGCGTTAAAGTCACCAAGGAGAACAAGCTGTTCTTGCCTAGGTATGCTTTTGATAATTGCTGTTAGATTCTCGTAGAACTCATCTTTAGCTTCTGAGGCAGAGTACAGAGTAGGAGCATACACACTGACAAGGGTGATGGGACCTGTGCTAGTTTGCAGGCGGAGCGTTAACAGGCGTTCTGATCCATTCTCGCCTGGTTCAACCATTTTAGTTAGCGATTTTTTGACCGCAAAACCTACTCCGTGTTCTCTAGCTTTATTAAGATCTTTCCCTTGCCAATAAAATGTGTAGTCCTTCTCGCTCACCGTTCCAGAGCCCGCCAGGCGCGTTTCCTGAAGTGCAGCTATATCCACTTGAAGTCGTTTAAAAAGGTAAAGGTAAAGGAACCCGTTACACGCCCATTGAGGCATATTGGGAATATGGTGTTAGGCCCATATTATCTTGACCGTCGGCACACTAGGGGTGATGTGGTCGGCATCACGCCGGCCGCCTTAACCTTCCCAGAGTAGCTCTGGTACCCATTTGGGGCTGGGTCGACCCAGGAGCCGTTTGTGGCCTAAAAATTTTCCGCCTCATCTGGGGATCGAACCATAGACCACTGCGCTAGGAAGCCAGTGCACTAACCACTATGCTACCGCGGCTCCTGAAGTCGTTTAAGCTCATCATTAATTATGGCTGTCTTCCTTACATCGTTTACATCCTGTAGGTTTTCGGATAGTCCAGTCAACATAGTCCGGACGTTCCAGCATCCCAATCTGAGAGTTTGCTTATTTCTATTTTTTTCTATAATTGCTTGGTGCAAAATTTTCTGTCCACAGTTCGGGTTTGACCCTAATCCCCGTGCACCCAATGGGGAAAGCAGACAGTGGCGGGACAACACCTTATTGACTGGGGGCTGCCCAGCTTGAAGCGGGCGGTAGCTGTCCAGTGAGATCCTAGAACCTCTCCCACTGTCGGAAGTAGCCCCTGGCGCCATGCCCTACGCCAATTGGGCAAAATGCTTATAACCGGTAACTGCTACTTCCCGTGTTTTGCCGACACCTATAGGGTGAAGCTGGAGTGTCCTCTCCAGGGCGCGAGCTTGGGCACAGTTATATGGAGATCAAGCTGTTGCCCATGCAGCATGTTCCCCCTCTCCACACAGCCGGTGGATCCAAAGGAACGGCAGTAGCCGATACAGTTTGGTACCAGCCATGTCGCAGGAGTTGCCAGAATAATGTCGAATCGACATTAGACTGCCTTAGGGACTCCGACTCCGGATTTATCCTCAGGGTTTACTCCCGAAGCCAATTCCATAAATGGATATTCCCGCAAGGCAGCGGTGGTTTGAATTCAGAGTTCCTTCTCTTAGATAAGCTACCAACCAAGGATCACGAGCCCTATCTGCCCGAAGCTGCTGGTTTTAAGGCGCCAGTCGCTCGCCTTTGCCCCTTCTCCCGTCAGTGGAAACAGTTCCGCCGGGCTCAAATTGAGCTATATACACTATATGTATTTATAAAATCGAAATGGTATGGAGTCAGTTTTACACATGGACTTTACACTAGAAACATCGGAAGTTTCGGGTTCACTTTACTTGCATTGTAGACAACAAGCAGAATAACATTAACATTTGCCTCCACACATACAAATGTGCATATTCAAGTCTAAAGTTGACTAGGTTGTAATTTGATGATGTGCTAAAAGTTTGGTTATTACCCATCTTACAGTTTAGCAGTAATTATACTTGGCTTGCTGTGTAAAACTTCAAGCCCCCATCCTCTAATTTGATAGGGCCTCTCATTTTTCACTGCATATTGAGTATAGGGTCATCCACATATACCGTGTAGTCGAATGTAAATTAGTAACCTAATACGTTGTCAAGACCTTTGACCTCGCTATGGAGCACATGCTCAAGGTCTTTCCACATCTTGTCTGTCTGTCTGTCTGTCTCTCTCTCTCTCTCTCTCTCTCTCTCTCTCTCTCTCTCTCTCTCTCTCTCTCTCTCTCTCTCTCTCTCTCTCTCCCTCCCTCCAGTTCTCTTCTCTGTGTTCTCAGGTCTTCCTCTGTCTCTCTTACCCCGGGGATTCCAGAACAAGGACTGCCAGGTAAATCTGCCAGCAGGTTTGCTCAATGTGTGGCACTTGTCAGGTTCTTGTCATAAATTCCACTTTAGTGATCTTGTCATACCACTACAATCTTTCTATTTTAGGCAAGCACCTATTTATGAGAGCGTCCTTGGTTAGAACGCAGGCCTCTCGCTGCAAAGGTAGCGAGTTGAACCACAGTGGCGTCACGCTACAGTCTATCATCTGTAAATGGATATCTGACTCTGCTCTTGGGTCAGGAAAGGCAAAAGCAACAATGTGGAGATGTGGTTACATGATCTAGTATTGTGAAGTCTCTAACACTTCACCCCCCTATGGCAGTATCTGCTGTGAGCCTACCTTGTCAAAGTCTGAAGCTTTTTGGTTGTTTTCTTTGTTCTCCGTGTTCAGAGCCACGCAATAGGACTGACTGGACATCTGAATTGATTCTGATTGTTGTGTTGGATCTCCATCCATTTCTTTGATTAACAACTCCGGAAGCTGTAGGCTATTAAGATATGGACTATTTTCTTTGTCTTTTGTCCTCGTAAGACGAATCACCTTTTTTCGATTTTTTTTCAAACCCATCCATCGTATTCCACGTCTTACCGCAGTTCCCCTCCACTTCCTCGATTATATATATATTTTTTTTGACTGCACCGTGTCTCTGTTATCTCGTATCTCTATCTACCTATCCTGCTTATCTCCCTGATCCTATCCTATCGCCTTTTCTCAGTATTTTATATCCTATTCACCTATTTATTTTCGTATTTCCCTATTCTTCCTTCATACCTTATATTAGCCTACCGCTATCTACCCTATTTATTTACTGTTTCAGCGTTTTATATTTTATTTATTTCACTTTTTACGTTTTTTATTTTCTGGACGTTTTACTTTTCCCCACTATGCCCTCTCTGAAATATTTTATCAACTCGCTCCGTGTGTCGGTTACCACCAGCTTTAGCTCCCTACCTCCTGATATATCCCGTGTCGCTATTGACTTTGCGTTCGTTACTTTCAAGAAAACTAGATTCACCTCTCATCTCCACTTTATTCACACCTGCCTCCACCACAAAATTCTTCCTAATGGATTTTCTTCCCATTTTCATCCATCTGCTGGTACACTCAATCCTAGGGAACAACGTCTCCTACAACGAATTGAGACCAGATGTGGCTTTCAACGTATGCGCGTAGTGGCCGCCAGTCACTCCCGCCTTTTATCAGACCTCAGTGCCCTACAGACCCAGCTTCTGCTTCGCTTACGTTGTCTCACCTCCAACAACTTCCCTTTCTATTCTATGGTACGCACCACTATCCACACACTGAACCGGCAGCTGCATGAGTTCCTTTCCACGTCTAAACACCATAAACTATCCCGTCTCATCCCTACCCCCATAGCTACCCCTCCATCCTCCACTCCATCATGCACTCAGGTAGTCTGCATCCCCCCAGATCTACCCCTCTCTGAGGGAGAGCGCTCTGTTCTCAGTAAGGGCCTAAAATTTGTTCCTCTTCGTCCGACCCTAGACCAATACAATCTCCTCCAGGATGTTCATCGGTTTCACCGTCGCATGAGGCTGAAGCTCCATTTTAGAGAGAAAGACAGCACTCCGCAGTCTCAGGCTGAATCCGACATCTTCGCACGCTTTTCTGACTCTACTAAACCTCCCTTTACACCTAAACCTGGAGCCTCTCATGCCCTGGACCTGTATATCAAGAACACCATCCATGACATTCAGCAGCTCCGCCCTCGTAGATTGCATTATTCCAATCTCACTTCGGCGGAGTCTGGTGCTCTCTCCCTTCTTCGCCGTAGAGACGACATTGTCATCAAACCGGCTGACAAGGGAGGAGCCATTGTCGTCTGGCAGAAGGACTTGTACCTAAGTGAAGGTAAAAACCAGTTGACCAATGGCACTTTTTTTACAGGTCCAGGACCAGCGATGCGACTGTCTCTAACAATCGCATTGTACACAACACGATTAAACAGCTTATCACTAGTAATGATCTTCCTCCCGAAGCATCTCATCTTAGGATTCATGACAGCTCTTTGGGCAAGCCTGTATTCTACATGCTCCCCAAAATTCACAAGATCGAAAACCCTGGAAGACCTATTGTCTCAGCCTGTTCTTGTCCTACTGAACACATTTCTGACTTCCTCGATAGCATTTTCCAGCCTATCGTTGAGAATCTTCCCTCCTTCATCAAAGACACCAATCACGCTCTTACAACTTTCTCCTCTATCCGACTCCCAGCAGACCGCTCCTACCGTCTTTTCTTGCTGGACGTCTGCTCTCTGTATACCTCTATTCCCCACTCTGATGGTCTCCGAGCTCTTCAGTTTTTTTCTGGACCAACGCACTTGCCCTTCTATATCCACTGTCACTCTTCTCCGTCTTGCTGAACTGGTCCTTCAACTGAATTCCTTTGAATTCAATGGTCAGTTTTTTGACCAAATTAGTGGTGTTGCCATGGGAACGAAGATGGGTCCCAGCTATGCCTGTCTATTCATGGGCCACTTGGAGCATCAGATATGGCAACAATACTCCGGTCCTTTCCCTGGGTTTTACCGCAGATATATCGATGATGGCATAGGTCTCACAGATATGTCTGAGACTGATTTACACCGCTTCATCGACTTTGTGAACCACTTTCACCCCACCATCAAGTTCACCTCCCTCGTCTCCACAGTATCTGTCAACTTCCTTGACATTACTATTTCTATCACGCCCTCCGGCCTTAATACCTCAGTATACTACAAGCCGACAGATGCCCACAGCTACCTCCTGTATACCTCTTCTCATCCTCGGGCCTGTCGTGACTCCCTTCCTTTTTCACAACTTCTCCGCCTCCGCCGTTTATGCCAAGACGACGATGACTTCCACTTACGAGCAAATGAGATGTTGGATTTCTTCCGTAACAGACTTTATCCAGAACATGTTCTCACCTCTGCTCTCCAACGTGTGCTCCCCATCTCTCGTCTGGAGGCCCTCAAACCTCACCATAAATCCACTTCGGATAGAGTCAAATTAATCTTGACCCATCACCCTCACAGTACTACTGTCAAACAGATCCTTTTCCGCCACCTCCCTATCCTCCAAGCTGAGCCTCTGACCCAAAAAGTATTCAGTGAAGCACCTTTGGTGGCATATAGACGTGACAAGAACTTGAAGGATCTTCTTGTTCACAGCCGTCTCCCAAAGGAGAATGCCACTCACTTTGGCACACTACCCCTGTGGTCGGACACGATGCAACACGTGCAAGTATGTCATATCAACCCAGAAGGTGTCCTTTCCTAAGGCTACGTACACCATCACTAGTAGCTTCACGTGTGAATCGCGCAATGTCATTTATACGATCATATGTAAACGTTGCTGCAAAACTTATATTGGCCAAACAGGCAAACGACTTGGGGACAGATTCAGCCAGCACTTAAATGACATCGCTCAGCAAAAGTCCACACCAGTTGCTATACACTTCAATGGTCCTGACCACCATGGTCCCATTGACATCCAGGTCACAGCGATCCGATCCTGCTCCTCTGACACTGCCAGCCGAGAACAGCTTGAGAACCGTCTTATCCACCGCATGGGGTGTCTAAAACCAGCCGGTCTCAACACTTTTCACACCTTTGTCTGAGGTCACCCTCTCCTCTCTTGCTCTATTTTACTCTTTCCACTCTTATCCTATTCTTCTATTTGTATGCCATATACATTTTTTTATTTCATATTTATTTCTCTCCCACTCATTCTGTCCCCTTCTATTTCCAGTCCCCACTTTTATCACGTTGGGTAGTTTATTTTCCGGTTTCGTTTTTTAGTTTCTTAGTATGCATTGTGTACATCCGGCGGCGGAAGTCATTTTTTCTGTTCAGCCACGCGCTTACAAACAGACAGCGATTTTGATAGAATTTCGGTTCTTGCCTTCAGGGAAGTACCCAGTTTTTATTTTATTTAGTTTTTATGTGTCCTATCTAGCCTTCACTTTCTTTCCTTTCCTGACGAAGGCCTTGTGGCCGTAACGTAGACTATTTTCTTTGTCTTTTGTCCTCGTAAGACGAATCACCTTTTTTCGATTTTTTTTTTCAAACCCATCCATCGTATTCCACGTCTTACCGCAGTTCCCCTCCACTTCCTCGATTATATATATATATTTTTTTTGACTGCACCGTGTCTCTGTTATCTCGTATCTCTATCTACCTATCCTGCTTATCTCCCTGATCCTATCCTATCGCCTTTTCTCAGTATTTTATATCCTATTCACCTATTTATTTTCGTATTTCCCTATTCTTCCTTCATACCTTATATTAGCCTACCGCAATCTACCCTATTTATTTACTGTTTCAGCGTTTTATATTTTATTTATTTCACTTTTTACGTTTTTTTATTTTCTGGACGTTTTACTTTTCCCCACTATGCCCTCTCTGAAATATTTTATCAACTCGCTCCGTGTGTCGGTTACCACCAGCTTTAGCTCCCTACCTCCTGATATATCCCGTGTCGCTATTGACTTTGCGTTCGTTACTTTCAAGAAAACTAGATTCACCTCTCATCTCCACTTTATTCACACCTGCCTCCACCACAAAATTCTTCCTAATGGATTTTCTTCCAATTTTCATCCATCTGCTGGTACACTCAATCCTAGGGAACAACGTCTCCTACAACGAATTGAGACCAGATGTGGCTTTCAACGTATGCGCGTAGTGGCCGCCAGTCACTCCCGCCTTTTATCAGACCTCAGTGCCCTACAGACCCAGCTTCTGCTTCGCTTACGTTGTCTCACCTCCAACAACTTCCCTTTCTATTCTATGGTACGCACCACTATCCACACACTGAACCGGCAGCTGCATGAGTTCCTTTCCACGTCTAAACACCATAAACTATCCCGTCTCATCCCTACCCCCATAGCTACCCCTCCATCCTCCACTCCATCATGCACTCAGGTAGTCTGCATCCCCCCAGATCTACCCCTCTCTGAGGGAGAGCGCTCTGTTCTCAGTAAGGGCCTAAAATTTGTTCCTCTTCGTCCGACCCTAGACCAATACAATCTCCTCCAGGATGTTCATCGGTTTCACCGTCGCATGAGGCTGAAGCTCCATTTTAGAGAGAAAGACAGCACTCCGCAGTCTCAGGCTGAATCCGACATCTTCGCACGCTTTTCTGACTCTACTAAACCTCCCTTTACACCTAAACCTGGAGCCTCTCATGCCCTGGACCTGTATATCAAGAACACCATCCATGACATTCAGCAGCTCCGCCCTCGTAGATTGCATTATTCCAATCTCACTTCGGCGGAGTCTGGTGCTCTCTCCCTTCTTCGCCGTAGAGACGACATTGTCATCAAACCGGCTGACAAGGGAGGAGCCATTGTCGTCTGGCAGAAGGACTTGTACCTAAGTGAAGGTAAAAACCAGTTGACCAATGGCACATTTTACAGGTCCAGGACCAGCGATGCGACTGTCTCTAACAATCGCATTGTACACAACACGATTAAACAGCTTATCACTAGTAATGATCTTCCTCCCGAAGCATCTCATCTTAGGATTCATGACAGCTCTTTGGGCAAGCCTGTATTCTACATGCTCCCCAAAATTCACAAGATCGAAAACCCTGGAAGACCTATTGTCTCAGCCTGTTCTTGTCCTACTGAACACATTTCTGACTTCCTCGATAGCATTTTCCAGCCTATCGTTGAGAATCTTCCCTCCTTCATCAAAGACACCAATCACGCTCTTACAACTTTCTCCTCTATCCGACTCCCAGCAGACCGCTCCTACCGTCTTTTCTTGCTGGACGTCTGCTCTCTGTATACCTCTATTCCCCCACTCTGATGGTCTCCGAGCTCTTCAGTTTTTTCTGGACCAACGCACTTGCCCTTCTATATCCACTGTCACTCTTCTCCGTCTTGCTGAACTGGTCCTTCAACTGAATTCCTTTGAATTCAATGGTCAGTTTTTTTTGACCAAATTAGTGGTGTTGCCATGGGAACGAAGATGGGTCCCAGCTATGCCTGTCTATTCATGGGCCACTTGGAGCATCAGATATGGCAACAATACTCCGGTCCTTTCCCTGGGTTTTACCGCAGATATATCGATGATGGCATAGGTCTCACAGATATGTCTGAGACTGATTTACACCGCTTCATCGACTTTGTGAACCACTTTCACCCCACCATCAAGTTCACCTCCCTCGTCTCCACAGTATCTGTCAACTTCCTTGACATTACTATTTCTATCACGCCCTCCGGCCTTAATACCTCAGTATACTACAAGCCGACAGATGCCCACAGCTACCTCCTGTATACCTCTTCTCATCCTCGGGCCTGTCGTGACTCCCTTCCTTTTTCACAACTTCTCCGCCTCCGCCGTTTATGCCAAGACGACGATGACTTCCACTTACGAGCAAATGAGATGTTGGATTTCTTCCGTAACAGACTTTATCCAGAACATGTTCTCACCTCTGCTCTCCAACGTGTGCTCCCCATCTCTCGTCTGGAGGCCCTCAAACCTCACCATAAATCCACTTCGGATAGAGTCAAATTAATCTTGACCCATCACCCTCACAGTACTACTGTCAAACAGATCCTTTTCCGCCACCTCCCTATCCTCCAAGCTGAGCCTCTGACCCAAAAAGTATTCAGTGAAGCACCTTTGGTGGCATATAGACGTGACAAGAACTTGAAGGATCTTCTTGTTCACAGCCGTCTCCCAAAGGAGAATGCCACTCACTTTGGCACACTACCCTGTGGTCGGACACGATGCAACACGTGCAAGTATGTCATATCAACCCAGAAGGTGTCCTTTCCTAAGGCTACGTACACCATCACTAGTAGCTTCACGTGTGAATCGCGCAATGTCATTTATACGGTCATATGTAAACGTTGCTGCAAAACTTATATTGGCCAAACAGGCAAACGACTTGGGGACAGATTCAGCCAGCACTTAAATGACATCGCTCAGCAAAAGTCCACACCAGTTGCTATACACTTCAATGGTCCTGACCACCATGGTCCCATTGACATCTAGGTCACAGCGATCCGATCCTGCTCCTCTGACACTGCCAGCCGAGAACAGCTTGAGAACCGTCTTATCCACCGCATGGGGTGTCTAAAACCAGCCGGTCTCAACACTTTTCACACCTTTGTCTGAGGTCACCCTCTCCTCTCTTGCTCTATTTTACTCTTTCCACTCTTATCCTATTCTTCTATTTGTATGCCATATACATTTTTTTATTTCATATTTATTTATCTCCCACTCATTCTGTCCCCTTCTATTTCCAGTCCCCACTTTTATCACGTTGGGTAGTTTATTTTCCGGTTTCGTTTTTTAGTTTCTTAGTATGCATTGTGTACATCCGGCGGCGGAAGTCATTTTTTCTGTTCAGCCACGCGCTTACAAACAGACAGCGATTTTGATAGAATTTCGGTTCTTGCCTTCAGGGAAGTACCCAGTTTTTATTTTATTTAGTTTTTATGTGTCCTATCTAGCCTTCACTTTCTTTCCTTTCCTGACGAAGGCCTTGTGGCCGTAACGTAGACTATTTTCTTTGTCTTTTATCCTCGTAAGACGAATCACCTTTTTTCGATTTTTTTTCAAACCCATCCATTCTAAGATATTTTGAGGCCCCTCTCCAATCTTCTAAAAGGTAAAGCTAGGAAACAAAAACTAATGGATTTCACAAAAATGTTTTTATTAATGTATAATAATCTGCACACAAAAATTGTTTGTTACAGCACCTAGATTTTGTTAAAGGTAGTGGGATCTCTGCAAAAAATATAATTTAACGAAAAAAGCATTGGTGACAGTAACTAATAAACTAACTGTTGGACAGATGCTAACGAGTGTGCACATGCCATTGCTGTAGAGCTCTGTGCGTTATGACTCCGTTGCTTTTTTCACTGGGCCCTCTGTAAGCCTGGGGCCCTAGACCTGTGTCTAGTGGGCCTAATGAATAATTTGGCGCTGTATATCTGTCTACTGTCAAGCGTCTCACAGTTTAATTGCCTCGATCATCTTCTTCAACCACCTCATGATAGTCGTCCACAAGGGTTTTTTTATCTGTTGCTGAATAAAGTTAACAAATGCGGATTGTCACAGCTTGATTAACAAGCTGTGGACTGTCTATGCTCCGCTGGGAGCAGGTACGTAATGTCAGTCGTGTATGAGAGGCACTCAGTAGAGTGGTCTGAACTTGACAACATGAAACTGCGAGGTCAGCAGGTCAGGGGAATGCAAGGGCAGGGAAGAAACGGGGGTCAAGAGAGTACGAGGTTTTTGATGGTGATGGTGGACTAGAATTGTCGAGTGCCAGAAGATATTTATTTGTGAGAATCTAATGCATTTTGTTATCTGAGATTTTCATGAATGTGATTCACTTTGCTGTATATATATATATTGTTGTAATTTTGTGGCTACAGTTTTTGAATACATTGGACAGAGTTGGAAATATGACTTGTGTTGGTTATTACTTGAATGTGTTCCACTCCATCCCCCGCTCTCCTGTTTAGTATTTCGAGGACTAAGACATATGTGTGATTAATATAAAATACACTGTGTCACGGATAAATGTAGAAATATAATTTATGCAGAAAGCGAGTATGACATATTTTTGTGTGATGTCACTTTCTCCTCCCCCCCCCCCCCCCCCCCCATGTCACAAGATTTTTGACCCCTCTCACACTCTACCCATCCATATGAGACAGTTCAGCAATGTGCCCAGGACTCACCACAGAAAGACAAAAGCTATTGCCGGGCTCCCCAACAATGGCAAACACACCATACAGCATCACTCAACAGCTATAGAACACGTGCAAATTCTTCAACTTGGTATTGACTGCTAGCGAGCAATCAACTCAGCAGCCCTAGTTAATCAACAGTAATAATAGCAGTTTGGTTTACATAGTGAAGATGCTAGGCCATCCCACAACCTTACATTAGTCACCTGTTACAGCATACCTGAAGGAGCAGTGACCTTATAGTTTTATCTCTGTCCTGAGAGACGCTATAGAAGCACATGTACACTGGTCCTCCATCAATCTCTTTCTGTTTTCAGGTATCTATTCACGAGACAGAAGACCCCAATGACCCCCGCTACCTCCTGGTGATGAAAGGAGCCCCAGAGAGAATCATGGACCGCTGCTCTACAATCCTCATGCATGGCAAAGATCAGCCTTTAGACGACAACTTCAGGGAGGCTTTCAATTCTGCATATATGGAGCTGGGAGGTCTTGGAGAAAGAGTCTTGGGTTAGTTTTTCCTTACATTAATTGTAGAAATGAATTTCACTTCAGTATAATAATACATAGGAGCCGGGGTAGCACAGTGGTTAGTGCACTGGCTTCCTAGCTCGGTGGTCCATGGTTCGATCCCTAGTTAAGGTGGGATTTTTTAGACCGCAAATGGCTCCGTGGTCGATCCAGCCTCATGAATTGAGTACCAGAGTAACTCTGGAAAAGTTAAGGTGGCTGGCGGAATGCTGACCATATCACCTCTATTGTGCCAATGGTCAAGAAAATGTGGACCTAACACCATATTCCCAATATGCCTCAGTGGGCATGTAACGGGATCTTTTACCTTTTAATAATACATGGTTTTTAAAATCCATTACAATTTCCTTTCTCCCCCCTCCCCATCTCTCTCTCCCCCTCTCTCTCTCCCCCCCTCTCTCTCTCACATTCATTCATTCAGTACACTTTTCATGTATGTCCTTTCCGTTTCAAACACAATGATTTATGTATGATATGCAACGGTTCATTTAAAACAGCACTACAGCATACATTTGAAAATTGCTGTCTTCATTAAGATAGATCTCAGATGGAAATGCTGAATCAGTAAAGAGTTAATGGAACAAATAATTTGTTGACATTTAGTGATGGTGTTAACTTTTTCTACAACCGATACGATTGTATGGCGCTCTGTCTTCCAATCCTCTACACCTCAAGGTAGAAGAGGAACGACTAAGTAAGTAAGTAAAAGTTAACTATTTCTCTTGCCTTGATTGCAATTTCCATGTTTCCAAACAGGATTCTGTGACTACCTTATGCCTTCTGATGAGTACCCTCCAAACTATGACTTTGATCCTGAGGGTCCAAACTTCCCCATCACAGGCCTCAGATTTGTAGGGCTCATGTCTATGATTGACCCTCCCAGAGCTGCAGTCCCAGATGCAGTGGGCAAATGCCGAAGTGCGGGTATTAAGGTAAGAACTTTCATTTGTTATTGTCAGTCATTGAGCTTAGTTCCTAGACATTATATTAGTCTTTGTTCTAACTTCAGTCAATGAGCATAGTTCCTAGACATTACATCAGGCTTTGTTCTAACTTGTCAGTCATTGAGCTTACTTCCTAGACATTACATCAGACTTTGCTCTGACTTGTCAGCCATTGAGCTTAGTTCTTAGTCATTGCATCAGATTTTACTCTGACTTGTCAGTCATTGATCTTAGTTCCTAGACATTACATTTGTTTGTTCTAACTTGTCAGTCAGTGAACTTAGTTTCTAGACTTTACAACATATTTTAACCTAAATTCCAAGACTATCTTTGTTCTTACGTATGTCCAACCAATCAGGAACCTTAGTTAATAGACTTTAAATCACACTCTGTTCTAACTTGTACTTGTTGATCACTAGACCTCAGTTCCTAGACTTTACATCTACTCTGTTCTAACTTGTACTTGTTGATCACTAGACCTCAGTTCCTAGACTTTACATCTACTCTGTTCTAACTTGTACTTGTTGATCACTAGACCTCAGTTCCTAGACTTTACATCTACTCTGTTCTAACTTGTACTTGTTGATCACTAGACCTCAGTTCCTAGACTTTACATCTACTCTGTTCTAACTTGTACTTGTTGATCACTAGACCTCAGTTCCTAGACTTTACATCTACTCTGTTCTAACTTGTACTTGTTGATCACTAGACCTCAGTTCCTAGACTTTACATCTACTCTGTTCTAACTTGTACTTGTTGATCACTAGACCTCAGTTCCTAGACTTTAACACTTTGCTGGCCAAATTTGATGATCGTCGAATTTCCGGTTGAAACCCTTGCTGACCAGATTCAACGAAAGTCGAATTAGTAACTCTACCAATGCAACAGACAGCCGTATCGATAGTTTTATGAAACAAGCCTCATCCGTGTATTTTTAACATTCCAAAATGGCTGCGCCCATGAGTGATATCGTGAAGCGCTGTTTCTAGCTGAGTTTTGATTAAAATTTCATTATTTTTAGTACAAGAGCCCGTTCTTTGTTTTCATCATGTGTGATGATGAAAACCAGACTTATAACAGAGATGATTCTGACTCTGGCAGCGAATCTGGGGCCAAAAGTGATATCTCATGGCTAAGTAGAGATGTATCACTCAATCGTAACGCAACTGATAGTAGCGACAACGAATTTGGATTAGATGAAGGTGATGTAGGTACATCTGAAGCAGGAGATGGGCGTGGCACAAGAGACCACAGCAAGACTGCACATCAAAATAATCTGTGGAGATGGAGAAAGCTTGCTCAAAACGAACTTGTTGAGCTTGACATGCTTCCTCCATATGAAGAACAACAAGGTGTCAAGGCAGACACAACTGAATATATGTCCATTGATTTTTTCAAACTTTTTTTTCCCGACACTGCCATAGATCTGATCACTGACGAAGTGAATAGGTACGGAGAAAATCACCTATCTCAGTACACAGGAAATGCTAAATACAAGAAACGTACTTGGGATAAAACTGATGCAGTTGAAATTTCTGCATTCATAGGCCTTCAGATTGGTATGGGAATGTGTTGCAAACCAGCAGTCTCAGACTACTGGTGTAAGAACTTTTGGTTGAATGATACACCATATTCGAGGGTCATGAGTCGGAACAGGTACCAACAGCTCCACAGAAATCTCCATTTTAATAATAATGATAACAGAATTGAGAGGGAGCAGCCTGGGTATGACCCCCTCTTCAAGCTCAGACCCATACTGGATATTATTTTGCCTACATATAAGCAACACTACACACCTGGGCGGGAGTTGTCAATAGATGAATCGATGGTGAGGTTCAAGGGTAGAATATATTTCAAGCAATACCTGCCAGCAAAACCCACAAAGGGGAGATTCAAAGTATTTGTACTCACTGATGCTAAAACACAATACTGCCTTAAATTGAAAATTTATACTGGTAAGGCAAATGATGAAGGTTGTGTTGGGGCAACTTCCAGGGTTGTGAAAGATCTTCTTGATGGATATGGCAACAAAGGACATATTCTCTACTGCGACAGCTTTTATTCAGCCCCAGCTTTATTTCAAGAGCTGAAAGAAATTCAGATTGGTGCATGTGGAACAGTAGCTGAGAATAGGAAGCATTTTCCTGAAGCACTGAAGAAAAAGCAACTCAAATTGGAAAAGGCAGATCATCCTGTGTTTTGTGCCACAGAAGATCACAGCAAAGAAGTTCAGGCAGGATGTCAGTCTCGCACTTATTGAACCTGCTATTCTTCAACGCAATGTGACACCTTCAAAAATACAAGTCACAACAACACGACTTACTGAGCGCCACTTCATTGATAAATATGAAAGGGCAAGGTACAAACCAGACTGTAAAGTGTGTAAGGCTGCAGGGAAAAGAAGCCAGACTGTCATGTACTGCCCAGATTGCAATGTACCTCTATGCACGATACCCTGCTTCAAGTTATACCACACAGTCGAGGATTATCAACGATCCAGACAAAGACTCTTGCAGAGGCCTACAGCTACAACTTCAACCCCAGTTAATGAAGGAAGCAGCTCAGACTCCAACTAGAGGTACTTAACTACTCAAAACATTCACAAACACTCATTGTCAGATGCTGCAGACACAGAATCCACTCAAAAAAGACAAATACAAAAATTAAATTTTCTTTGCATTTTATTCACATTTTTTGTTAGCCTTTTATGTTGAAATACATGGTTAATCGTTAAATCAGTATGTCAATCAAGCTTATTTTGTTCATTGCCATCAATGTCCCTAACATTTTATTGCACTGACATAGAACAAATTCACTAAACACTGGAAAAATATCATGGTTTTAAAACATCTCCTGAAATTTCTATAAATAGCCACACAAATTCAATATGGCCGCCATGATCATGTGACCAATTTGCATAAAATATATTTTTTTCAGATGTAGCAACCATTTATAGTGGCGCTCTGAAAATTTCAAAACCCTATGTCTGTTTTTCAATTTTTTATGAATTTAAAAAAAAAGAAGTTATTTTTAAAGAAATCTGCAAACACCCTTGGTAATGGGAGACATTAATGCTCTGGATCGCTGGTCAGCAAAGTGTTAAATCACACTCTGTTCTAACTTATACTTGTTGATCACTAGACCTCAGTTCCTAGACTTTACATCTACTCTGTTCTAACTTGTACTTGTTGATCACTAGACCTCAGTTCCTAGACTTTACATCTACTCTGTTCTAACTTGTACTTGTTGATCACTAGACCTCAGTTCCTAGACTTTACATCTACTCTGTTCTAACTTGTGTCAACCAATCTCTAATCACAGCTGTCTAAAGGTACATTGTCCACCAGCACAACTAATGTTTGTCATCTTCACTGATAGTATGCTAGTTTGTTTATGATGGTAGCCATTATTGTTGTTCTCTTGTCATCCAGTGAATAAAATGTCTTCCTGGCAGGTTATCATGGTGACAGGTGATCATCCTATCACAGCCAAGGCCATTGCAAAAGGTGTAGGCATCATCTCTGAGGGTAGTAGAACAGTGGAAGATATTGCTGCAGAAAGAGGCGTTCCTGTAGAGGAGGTGGACCCAAGGTAAACCACCAACAGTTGATGCTGTGCTTCACATTTTTAAACTCATAACTCTCCGCTAATAAGATTCTTTTGTCTCCTTGTGGAGCATGGAGCCAACCCTAGTTGTTCCCTAGGAAGACTTCACCAACACTTTTGTAGCGTGAAGCCCCAGCATCAAGTATTTGCATGCGCTTGCAGTGCTGGTTTCTATGGCAATTAGTTTTGCTAGTAAGATTTGGGTTAGAGATTATGGCATGGTTTACTTCCTGTCTTGTTGCATCATCAGGTGTACTGTGGTTATGAATTGAAAAACAACAGTTGTAATTTTGGTACACTTGATTACAGGATCAAACATGAAATAATAAAAGTGCTGTCAATAAGGATCCTCACCATTGGTCGTACCATTTGTTTAATTAATACAGTGTTTTCTGTAGCAGTGTTGCTGACCCCAGGCACAACCTGATATTAGTGGCCAGAATGACAGGCATGGGGTAATAGCGGTCCTGTTCTGGCTTTGTCTCCTACATGGGACATGATAAGGATAAGGTCACTATATTAAACATGGGCATAATAAGGATAACAGCGGATTGATCTACCGCTTGCTTGTCACATTGATCACAGAAACAACAATTAAAAGTCTGTTGTACCAATATACGCCGCTAGGTGTGACGGAACAACGGACGATTTCTTGTTGCCCTAATGACGCCGCAAGGTGTTATGGCCGAAGACTGCTTAGTCGGTCGGCGGTCAAAGGAATAATAATAATAATAAGGATAGGGTCACTATATTAAACATGGTACATTATAGAGGATAGGGTCACTATTAAACATGGGGCATTATAAGGATAGAGTCACTATATTAGGTAAAGGATCCTGTTACACGCCCATTGAGGCATATTGGGAATATGGTGTTAGGCCCATATTTTCTTGACCATCGACGCTAGAGTTGATGTGGCCAGCATCACAACGGCCACCTTAACCTTCCCAGAGTTGCTCTGGTACCAAATTCATGAGGCTGGGTTGACCCGGAGCCGTTTGCGGAAAAGTCGAAATTGTCCTCTTTCCACACAATCTGCCTAAGGAAAATTCTCTGAATCTTTTGGCTGAACATAATCATCAAGAGGACATGCACACCATCTCAGCTGGCAGACGCTAGAGTTGGGTTGGCCATGTCCTCAGAAGAGACCCTGATGCCATCACAAGAACAGCTATGCTATGGACCCCTGAAGGAGAGCGAAAGATAGACCAACCAAAAACAACTTGGTGGAGAACTGTAGAGGTCGAGGTGCAAAGAAACGACCCAGAACTGAGACACTAGATGAAGGATGGCTGCCGAATGAGCAAAGTGGAAGCAGTTTGTTGCTGCCCTACAAGACGCCACCAGGCGTGATGGCCACTGACTGCTTTGACAGTCGGCCTCTAAAAGGATCAAAGAAAAAGAGCCAGGGATCCAGACCTCCAGGACGATCCAGAGTTCGCTGGGAGGGCAACATTAGACAATCTCTAAAGGACAGCGTATTAGATTGGAACCAGGCCTGGAGGAAGACTGCCTATAGGATAGTATGGCACTCTCTTTTGGCAAACCTCTACACCCCAGGGTAGCAGAGGAATGACTAAGTAGTAACATCTGTTGTAGAAAGTTAGCTTTCTGTTATAGCTTTACTCATGCTGTCTTCCTCTGACTTAAGTAGTAACATCTGTTGTAGAAAGTTAGCTTTCTGTTATAGCTTTACTCATGCTGTCTTCCTCTGACTTAAGTAGTAACATCTGTTGTAGAAAGTTAGCTTTCTGTTATAGCTTTACTCATGCTGTCTTCCTCTGACTTAAGTAGTAACATCTGTTGTAGAAAGTTAGCTTTCTGTTATAGCTTTACTCATGCTGTCTTCCTCTGACTTAAGTAGTAACATCTGTTGTAGAAAGTTAGCTTTCTGTTATAGCTTTACTCATGCTGTCTTCCTCTGACTTAAGTAGTAACATCTGTTGTAGAAAGTTAGCTTTCAGTTAGCTTTACTCATGCTGTCTTCCTCTGACTTAAGTAGTAACATCTGTTGTAGAAAGTTAGCTTTCTGTTATAGCTTTACTCATGCTGTCTTCCTCTGACTTAAGTAGTAACATCTGTTGTAGAAAGTTAGCTTTCTGTTATAGCTTTACTCATGCTGTCTTCCTCTGACTTAAGTAGTAACATCTATTGTAGAAAGTTAGCTTTCAGTTAGCTTTACTCATGCTGTCTTCCTCTGACTTAAGTAGTAACATCTGTTGTAGAAAGTTAGCTTTCTGTTATAGCTTTACTCATGCTGTCTTCCTCTGACTTAAGTAGTAACATCTGTTGTAGAAAGTTAGCTTTCAGTTAGCTTTACTCATGCTGTCTTCCTCTGACTTAAGTAGTAACATCTGTTGTAGAAAGTTAGCTTTCAGTTAGCTTTACTCATGCTGTCTTCCTCTGACTTAAGTAGTAACATCTGTTGTAGACAGTTAGCTTTCTGTTATAGCTTTACTCATGCTGTCTTCCTCTGACTTAAGTAGTAACATCTGTTGTAGAAAGTTAGCTTTCTGTTAGCTTTACTCATGCTGTCTTCCTCTGACTTAAGTAGTAACATCTATTGTAGACAGTTAGCTTTCAGTTAGCTTTACTCATGCTGTCTTCCTCTGACTTAAGTAGTAACATCTGTTGTAGAAAGTTAGCTTTCTGTTAGCTTTACTCATGCTGTCTTCCTCTGACTTAAGTAGTAACATCTGTTGTAGACAGTTAGCTTTCAGTTAGCTTTACTCATGCTGTCTTCCTCTGACTTAAGTAGTAACATCTGTTGTAGAAAGTTAGCTTTCTGTTAGCTTTACTCATGCTGTCTTCCTCTGACTGGAAATGAAAATGAAAGATGCCTAAAAGAAAAGGTGTTTACGCTCAATTTGGGTATGGAGGATCTTTGATAGACCTGACTTCAGTTTTTACCTGGATGAGCTAATGAAAGGCCAACAGTTATAGGTTGTCGTGGGCATTTTAGGTTCTCTAACAGCTTGTAATATTTTATTTTGTGTCTACAGAGAAGCCAAGGCTGCTGTCATTCATGGTGGTGACCTAAGGGACATGACCCCAGCCCAGATTGACGAGATCCTAATCAACCATGCAGAAATTGTATTTGCTCGTACTTCCCCTCAGCAAAAGTTGATCATTGTTGAAGGCTGTCAGAGACAGGGCCAGATTGTGGCTGTCACTGGTGATGGTGTCAATGATTCTCCAGCCCTCAAGAAAGCTGATATTGGTGAGTGTGGCTTGGAGATAGATTAGTAGGTTACAAGTAATGAAATGTTAACTAAGGTTACTGAGATTGTCACTCTTGATAAGCTCTTGAAGTGATAGTTTCTACATTGTAGCAGTTTAACATCTCTTACAGTAGGCCTAATGTCAGTGGTAGTTCTATTATTTCTTTGTGCCAGCAGACACACCTGGAATCCACAAGAGGTGCTAAATATTTGACTTAGTTTTAAAAAAAAATGTCATTAACAAACCAACTGATTGGCCTTGAGGACCAGTGAGTAGTAAATGACTGTCAACTCTATTTCCAGGTGTTGCTATGGGTATCGCTGGCAGTGATGTCAGTAAACAAGCTGCTGACATGATCTTACTGGATGACAATTTTGCTTCCATTGTGACTGGTGTTGAGGAAGGACGTTTGATCTTTGACAACTTGAAGAAATCAATTGCATATACTCTGACCTCCAACATTCCTGAGATCTCACCTTTCTTGTTCTTCATTATTGCTGACATTCCGCTGCCTCTTGGCACCATCACCATCCTGTGTATTGACCTCGGCACGGACATGGTCCCCGCTATTTCTCTGGCTTATGAGCAGGCAGAGTTGGACATCATGAAGCGAATGCCACGTAATCCATTCACTGACAAATTAGTCAATGAGAGGTTTGTTTTTCTAGTTTGCCCCTTAGAGTTTTTATCAACATATTTGTTTTCAAACCATTTTCAGGGGGGAAGCCATCATTTGTTCTCTTTTCTCAATGTGTGTGCTTCATTTGTGTTTTCTCTGTATGCATCATTTGTTCTTTTTTCTCTATGTTTGGGCTTCATTTGTTCTCTTTTCTCTATGTGTGTGCATCATTTGTTCTCTTTTCTCTATGTGTGTGCATCATTTGTTCTCTTTTCTCTATGTGTGTGCATCATTTGTTCTCTTTTCTCTATGTGTGTGCATCATTTGTTCTCTTTTCTCTATGTGTGTGCATCATTTGTTCTCTTTTCTCTGTTTGTGCATCATTTGTTCTCTTTTCTCTATGTGTGTGCATCATTTGTTCTCTTTTCTCTATGTGTGTGCATCATTTGTTCTCTTTTCTCTGTTTGTGCATCATTTGTTCTCTTTTCTCTATGTGTGTGCATCATTTGTTCTCTTTTCTCTATGTGTGTGCATCATTTGTTCTCTTTTCTCTGTGTGTGTGTGTGTGTGCATCATTTGTTCTCTTTTCTCTATGTGTGTGCATCATTTGTTCTCTTTTCTCTATGTGTGTGCATCATTTGTTCTCTTTTCTCTATGTGTGTGCATCATTTGTTCTCTTTTCTCTATGTGTGTGCATCATTTGTTCTTTTCTTTATGCATGTGCTTTATGGATATAACTGTCACAGGTCTCGTGACAGGTGTATATGAAATGTGTAGTGGACTTGTGCCTTTTCAACCACAGGTAACATGCACAGGACATTTAACTCTTTTCTCAGACCTGATATTTTTTAAAATCATTTTCTCATACTCTGACATATCTGACTTCTAATGATCCTTGATACATTTTAATTTGAAGTCTACCCAAGAATGTTATACATTGAATTGTAATTGAACAGACTACCATATTTAGATGTAAAATTAAATTTAAAAAAATTTATATTGTGAGTTTTAAAAAATTGAAGGAAAGTCAACAGAAAAAATACACTTACTTAGTTAGTCGTTCCCCTTCTACCGTGAGGTGTAGAGGTTAAAATACACACAAATTATAAACATATTTCATAAAGAAGACAAAATAAAGTATTATCGGAACAATTAACAACAGTCATATTTTATTGTAGTCTGACCATTTCTGCATCATATGTTACATTTCCAAAACAGTTCAACGTTAAATAATAAAATTATGCAAATTTTTGAAATGTTACATAACAGCTTTTTTTTTTAAAATATTTAAAAAAAAAGAAAAGAAATCTTCCACTGAATACATTACATTTATTATAAGTAGCTGCAACATCTTAGCTAAATTAATGAAATATGACTTCAGTAGACATATTTGTAGTGTAACACTGTATGATCACTAACACATAAGTAAAATCAGTTATGAGGGTGACATAATAAATGGAGTGCTGAGAAAAAACTGGTGGCTTTGAAGCGAGCGGTAAATCATCATACAAACTTATGTTCCTGTTGCGTGCATATTTTGACGCACATATTACAAAAATCGATATGGCTATTTAATATGGGAAAAATATAGACATTCATTCATTTGTGTATGAGAATGCTGTCTATGGGGAAAGCGAGATAATCCATGTTTGATTCACACTTTTGATTATAGGAGTAATCGTTCTTGATATTGATCCGGTGCACGGATATTGCTCTTATATTTGTACTTATTTTTAGGGCCAGAAAATAGATTAATTTGCTTATTATGTTTATGGCCTGAATTCATATGTATTACATATTATTAGTACAAGTAGAATCAGTCCTATATTGTATATTTTGGATGGGTAGGCGGGACTAGATTCTTATTATTCCGCTCTAGCGGAAGTATGAGTTGTCTTGACAAGTCGTGATGAGTTCCGATGTACCATGATAATGGCGGGTACGCACTTTCCAAAGGGCTGGTAGATTCTTAAGGAAATATGATTCATGAAGTGGTTTTCTTCTAAAGGAGATGGTATCTCTACTATAGTTTATGTTAGAGATTCTCCTAAGGTACGGTACAATGTATAATTCGGACTCCATGTATTGCCAGACCCTATTTTGATGATCTCATGTCGATTCGACCTAGATGGAACATTGTGCTTCGTATCGCTAGGGTCGTGTTTTGTATCGACGAAGATGACAGACTTTCCTACAGCGGTTATGGCTACGTGAATTAACCTGATCACCGTAGAGCTGTATGGAAACATTTATGAAATCATTTATATACCCATTATAAATTAACTCTGGCTTATATTCTCCTTCCTATGAATGAGTGAACGACAACTCAGGGAGGCAGCCATGTTAGATTTCGGTCATCATATGTTTTGATCACTGCCAAGAGAACAGATTATTTATCCTATTATCGGACAGTGACAGGGAGATCTCAATCTTGCTAGAAACCCCCTCTTTCGTGGTTTCATAATATATACTACAAACTATGGACGTCAAGTAACTTTAGTTATTTACCGATCTGCCTTCACTGACGCGTTTAGTCAGATAGGGGGATGCGGTCCTAATGTATCATGACATTGAACTTTTGATGTACTGCCCATTATTTCTGAATGTGTCATGACTTCAGATCTGCTATGTATACCTACAAATTGATATGTCAACATACCATGATGTACTCGTATGTCCCAGTGTGTACGTCTGAATAAATTGAGTAAACAAAGATTCCAGCAGTCTACATTGGTGCCTTGTAGACACAAGTGTATGAGTGGTTATATTGGTCAGCACACGAACAGTACACCATTCGCGGTAATCACACTCTACACTTCTACTTCATACATACACCATCCTGCGTCGGTTGGAGTGACCAAGTTTAGGGCCTGCTTCCCCTGGAGCCTTTGCCTTCCCTAACTCAGGACTAGGGTGAGTTACCCATTTACAGCTGGGTAGACTGGAGCATGCCTGATCTCAACAACACACCACTCTTCCTACAGAGCATACAGACTGACACTTTACGGAAAGAACAGAAAGAGAAAACTTTTTACAGTGGCGAGCCAGATTCCTGGATCCAGCTTACGCAGTTTTGTGTTGAGAATCACAGTTTACAGCTGAAAGAACATTTGTTTGACCACATCAACACCAGTAGGACAGCTATACAGTCGATGTCAGCTTGACCTGTATTACCGATAGGATGCTGTATCTAGGTCAGCGCTTGTTGACAGTTTTTCGCTGTACAGACAGTATTACACAGGACAGTGGTATCAAGTGTAGAAAATATCTGGAGCAGTATTGTTGACATTTCTCAACGTACAGATGAATCACAGTGTTGTTGAACATAAAGTGCATAGTTCATCGTTGGATCTTCATATGCTCAACAGAGAAAAATTGACAGTGTAATAGTTTAAAATTAAATCTATTACTGAATAAAGTGGCAAGTTATTAGTATTAAAATAAACTGTGCCTGCTTTACAACACTATACCTGCAACACATTCCATTCATGACATAAATTATATTGTATGCTATATGCTATTTATGCTTACATGTTATTTGTTATGTATTAAATTAGTTTATGTTCTGTGTGACTAGTACAAGGTATGCCGAGTGACATTGGTCTGGTACTAGTATTCTATAGGTACACATTTTCTTAATTGGAAATTTGTTAGCAACAATTTGCTGCTATTTCTGTTAGTTGTGATGAGGTGTTCTTTTCTTCGTTGTTTTTGTTAATAATTTTGTGTTCCTTAGTTTTGTTTGATTTGTTTGTATAATTGTAGGTCTCATCTTTCCTTTCATTTCAGTTTTTTTTACACCCTTATGTTTATACACTGTGGCGTTATTTGTCTTGTTATCTTATTGCAGTTATCATCACGGTTTCTGTGATCATTTTTTTCATTTCTCCTATTTAATTTAATTTGATCTCTGCAAATGTGTTCATATTGTCTTTTCTTGTTTGTCCTTTGTAATGTCTTTAGTTGACATATGACATAGGAGTTATAGTGGTATACACTGATAGTATAGTACAGATCAGTACTTTATGATTGTTATTGTTATAAAACAAAATGTACAAGACCTTTGTAAGGCTTGTCTCCCAAAGTGATTGGTAAAGGGAAATATTTTTTCCACAGGTACTCAAGTGATCTTTGATTACATTGAGGTATACAAGACCTTTGTAAGGCTTGTCCCCACAGTATTTGAGATACAGTTATTGTTGTCCACAGGTACTCAAGTTATCATTGGTTATTATAAACCATACAAGTTTGGACTAAGACTAAGTCTATGGTATAGACTTGTCTCCCATTAAAGTGAAATAGGGTAATTTATTTACTTTTTCAGGTTTCTGATTTAAGAAGACAATATGTCTACATTAGATTATTTTATTGCACAAGGAAAATCTCTTGATAAGACTGGAAAAGACTTAGAACAATGGGCTGTTGCTCAATATGACAAAGCATTAGCTGCAGAAGAGAAAAAAACTGCTGCTGCTGTTGAAGAAAGAAAAGCTGCTGCTGAGGAAAAAAAAGCTGCGGCTGAGGAGAGAAAACTTCAAATAGAAGAAAAAAAAGTTGCTGCAGAAGAAAGGAAAGCTCTAGCTGAAGAAAAAAGATTAGAAAAAGAAGCTGATACTGCTGCTGAACTTAAGAAATTGCAGATGCAAGTGGAGGAAAGGAGATTTGAGGCAGAACAGAAGAAATTAGAAGCTGATGCAGAACAGAAAAAACTAGAAGTTGCTGCTGATGCAGAACAGAAAAAACTAGAAGTTGCTGCTGCTGCAGAACAGAAAAAACTAGAAGTTGCTGCTGCTGCAGAACAGAAAAAATTAGATGCTGCTGCAGAACAGAAAAAATTAGAAGCTGCTGCTGCTGCAGAACAAAAAAAAATTAGATAGAGAAGCTGAAGAGAGAAAAGCAATAAGAGAACATGAGTTTGAATTAGAGAAATTAAAATTGACATGTATGAGTAATGTTAATCAGGCATCTGGTGGTAATGGTAAACCCTTTGTGTACAAGGTCAAGGTACCAGCGTTTAACCCTACCAGTGATGACATAACATTTTGGCTTTCTAGATTTGAACGGGCTTGTCGATCTCATAATGTTGACAAATCACAGTATGTGAATCAGTTGTCTGAAAATCTAAAAGGGGAGTCTCTGAGTAAGTTATATTTTGTTGAAGAGGCCGACAAAGATAATTATGATGCTGTTAGGGCAGCTTTGATAAAGAGATATCAGCTGTCGGAAGAAGGTTATCGTCTTTTGTTTAAAACAATGAGACCTGAGGTAGGTGTAGAATTCTCAGATTTCATCTCAAAAGCACGAATTACACTTTCACGATGGATTGAATTATCCAAAACAGAGAAAACATTTGATGGTCTTACGGATTTATTGCTAAGAGACAAGGTCATGTCTTCTGTAAATAAATCATTCCTAGAGTTCTTACATGAGCGTAAACCTGGTACAATAAAGCAAATGGAAGAATATTGTGACCAGTATGCCACGGCACACCCTGACATGATTCTTAGTAACTCTAACATTAAAGAGAGTATGCCAGTTGCTTCGGCAACAGAATATAATCAGAATTACTCACACAAATTCCAAGGAGCTAAAAATAAATTTGATAAAAAGGTTAATTGGAATAAGTATCAAAACCAAGATAACCGCTCAAATCAGAGTTCTTCTTTGAAGAACTGGAATCGGGCTGATAGTCCTCGACACGCGAGGGGTACCCATAATGTTAGAAATTCTCGGAAAGGGAGTAGCTATAGGAACTACCCAAGTGCTTCATGGAGACAAAAAAACCATATTACAGGGATACTCAATATAACGAGCATGATGATTATGATCATGAATATTATGATTCAAACCCAAATAGGGGTTATAACAGAGGCAATAATAATTATAGAGACAATTGTAACCGAGGTAGATCACAACACAAAAGACATGGTAAATCTTATTACCAGGCTAACTCTGCACAACAGGAGTTCCACGACACCGATAATCAGAATAATGATAAAAAAGACTCCAACAGTGTAGCAAATTCCGCTTTCGATTTTGCTAGAGCATCTGAGTGTTCGCAATGCAAAACATTATTCGATCCAACCACAGTTTCTACTTTAAGCTGCGGTCACCCGCTTCCCGCTCTCCATGCGTCAATTGCGCATAATGGAAGGGGTGCTCTTGTCTTTAATAGGGGCCTAATAGATGGTACTCCGGTATCAATTCTTTTCGATTCGGGGTGCACTACCATTGGAGTGAGGCAATCACTCGTAAATCCTTCTCGAGCTACAGGCAATATAGTCAAATGTGTAACATTTGGTGGCACATTGGAGAAGTACTCCACTGCCATTATCAATATTGCTACGCCTTTCTTTACAGGAGAGGTGCAAGCATGTCTCTTGCCGAATCCGATCGCTGATCTTATCATCGGTCGCATTCACGGGGTGAAAGAATGCACTCCACAGCAAATTTCTAATTGGGAAAATGTTAATATGCAATCTGCTAATGCAGTAATCACTAGGGCTCAAGCTCTTAATATGCCACAATCTTCACATTCTGAAGATAATGATGCGCAGATCCAAGATGATCCCTTGGAGATTTCCCACGATTCCTTTATCAAACAGCAGGAAGATGATCCTACTCTAAAGAAATTCTTTACTCTGGCAAAAAAAAGGTGATCCGAATAAGGATACAAATCGTAAATCTTGGATTACGATGAAGAATGGCGTACTTGTACGTATGGTACAAGACTCCGCTAAGTCCATTCATTCTCAAATCCTTGTGCCTAAAAATATGAGAGTTAAAATCTTACAGCACGCTCATGATTCGCAGTGTGCTGGACATATGGGTTTTTCCCGTACTAAAGCTAGAGTTCTTCAATCTTTCTTTTGGCCTGCTGTGAATAAGGACATACGAATCTATTGTCGATCTTGTAAAGTATGTCAAGAGATTAAATCCAGAGGTCCACGCCATGATGCACCTATTCAGGCTGCAGACATTCCCATTCGGCCATTTCAAAAAATGGCGATAGACATCATTGGTCCATTTAAGATAAAGTCTGCTAGAGGACACCAATTTATTTTGACGTGTGTTGATATGTGCACACGTTGGCCGGAGGCTGTTCCTCTAAAGAGCATAACTACTGCTGATGTCGCAGATGCTCTTTGGTTAATATTTTCTCGTCTGGGGTTTCCAGCAGAAATATTATCCGACCATGGTACCCAACTCATATCGGATACCATGTCTCAAGTAATGTCGACTCTGAAGATAGAGAGATCGCTGAGTAGTATTTATCATCCTATGTCCAATGGGATGGTGGAACGTTTGAATAGAACTCTGAAAAACCTACTAGGTAAGATAACAGAAGATCATCCTCAGGATTGGGATAGGGTTTTACCCGCGGCTCTCTTTGCATATAGAGAGGTCGCCAACGAACATACAGGATTTTCTCCCTTTGAACTTGTCTTTGGCGCGAAACCGCGAGGTCCTATGTCCTTACTTCATGATCTTATAACTGCTGATAATATTGTCGATGACACAAAATCCTCTTATGAATATGTCATCGCACTTAGACACAAGATTATTGAAGCATGCAAATTGGCAACTGCTTCTTCTGAATTTGCGAAACAGAAGGCAGGGAATTTGCCAATAAAAAGAGATGTTTGCGACAACTTTGTCCAGGTGACAAAGCATTTGTCTTGCTACCTTGTAGGGAAAATAGACTTCTCATTTCTTGGAAAGGTCCGTACGATATAATATCAAAAGTTTCCGATGTTGACTATATCGTCGATATTGACGGGAAGCGTAAAACCTTCCACATCAACATGCTCACGGAATTCCATGAACGTCCTGATTATTTACAACCTGTTTTCCAGGCAACGGACGATTTTCCAGTCCAACATGGACAGTACTCATCTCTGTCAGTAATACAGGATGAGGAAACGAGTTTCTCGGATGTAAATTTACCTTTTCCAATGATTCCTCTTCACTCTAATGAATCATGGAAAGATGTTGCAATTTCTCCAGAATTATCTCCAGGAGAGCAGAAACAAGTTTCTACTATGTTAGAACAATTTCAGGATGTCCTTACTGACATTCCTGGTCAAACTGATGTCATTCAACATGACATTATTCTTACTGACCATAGTCCTATAAGAGTCAGACCGTATCCTATCCCGATACATTTTCAAGCACAGGTAGAGAAAGAGTTAGATGAGATGATAGAGTTAAAAATTATTGAACCATCCACATCAGCATATTCTTCGCCGATGGTTATAGTACGGAAAAAAGACAATAACATACGTCTTTGCGTGGATTATCGCAAATTGAATCAAGTGACTAAATTTGATGCGGAACCTATGCCTTTACTAGAAGAGCTACTTACGAGACTGTCGAATTCTCACTTCTTTACTAAACTCGATTTGTCTAAGGGATATTGGCAAGTTCCACTATCCGAACACGCCAAACCGTTTACTGCTTTTTCGACGCCTAGGGGTCTATTCCAATGGAATTTCATGCCTTTTGGTCTTATGAACGCCCCTGCAACATTTGTACGCATGATGCATCGAATCCTATCTCATCGCTCAGATGTCATTGCGTATCTTGATGACATCTGTCTTTTCAGTGATACTTGGAACGATCACTATAATGGTATAAATGAACTATTGTCTATCTTACGCGAGCATAACCTGACAGCGAAACCATCGAAAACATGTATTGGTTTTAGCGAAATATCTTTCTTAGGACACCGTGTTGGTCATGGGTTCCTAAAAACAGAAGACCATAATACAAGTAAGATACTTAACATTTCTATTCCTAAGACTAAAAAGCAAGTACGAAGTCTCTTAGGTCTAATACAATTTTATGGACGATTCATCCCGAATCTGTCCTCCATTATGTCACCTCTTTCTTCCTTGCTAAAGAAAGGGTCTCCTAATGTAGTCCATTGGACTCAAGAATGTCAATCCTCTTTGGATAAGGTTAAAACTATGTTTTCTACTTCACCTATCCTAGTATTGCCTTCTAAGGATAAGACATTTATTCTTCGTAGTGACGCTTCATCCACCGGGATTGGAGCTGCACTAATGCAAGAGTACTCTGGAACTCTGCATCCTGTGATGTATATTTCTCGGAAATTAAATGCCGCAGAGAAGAATTACTCGGTCCTAGACCGTGAATTATTGGCTATGGTTTGGTCAATCCTTAAACTGCAAAGATTTCTTCTGGGCGCGCATTTCATTGTGGAAACTGACCAGAAAGCTCTTACGGCTATTCAGAGTAAAAATCTGAAGAGCGCGAGATCAACGCGATACGCGATTGCTCTACAGCCATTTCATTTTTCGGTGCGAGCTATCCGTGGGTCAGAAAATGTGATGGCAGATATTTTGTCTAGATGCCCACATGATTCATAACTGTTATACAACTTTGATACAGTTGTTTCTATGTTGAAATGTGTACACATATGTAATATATCATATATTGATTGTAACACTACTTAGCGGTTCATTGATATTTATTCACCGCTGATCTTTCAATGTTTTTCGTCTTTGATGATCATGATGTTAAGATATCTTAGATGAAATTTATGTATAAACTAATGTGGAAATTGTGTCATTGCTAATATTTGAGTATGCGTTGGTGACACCTCGCTGGAAATATTTATACTTAGAGAATTACTTTCTCTAAGTTCATAAAACTTATGCTTATCATCTGCGCATTGTTATTGGTGCGTTGTGAGCCTATTGTATGTTGCTCCTAGATGTATTTCAAAAAAAAAATGTACCATTTTTTTTTTTCCCGAGGGGTGTGGTAATCTGTTGCGTGCATATTTTGACGCACATATTACAAAAATCGATATGGCTATTTAATATGGGGAAAATATAGACATTCATTCATTTGTGTATGAAAATGCTGTCTATGGGGAAAGCGAGATAATCCATGTTTGATTCACACTTTTGATTATAGGAGTAATCGTTCTTGATATTGATCCGGCGCACGGATATTGCTCTTATATTTGTACTTATTTTTAGGGCCAGAAAATAGATTAATTTGCTTATTATGTTTATGGCCTGAATTCATATGTATTACATATTATTAGTACAAGTAGAATCAGTCCTATATTGTATATTTTGGATGGGTAGGCGGGACTAGATTCTTATTATTCCGCTCTAGCGGAAGTATGAGTTGTCTTGACAAGTCGTGATGAGTTCCGATGTACCGTGATAATGGCGGGTACGCACTTTCCAAAGGGCTGGTAGATTCTTAAGGAAATATGATTCATGAAGTGGTTTTCTTCTAAAGGAGATGGTATCTCTAATATAGTTTATGTTAGAGATTCTCCTAAGGTATGGTACAATGTATAATTCGGACTCCATGTATTGCCAGACCCTATTTTGATGATCTCATGTCGATTCGACCTAGATGGAACATTGTGCTTCGTATCGCTAGGGTCGTGTTTTGTATCGACGAAGATGACAGACTTTCCTACAGCGGTTATGGCTACGTGAATTAACCTGATCACCGTAGAGCTGTATGGAAACATTTATGAAATCATTTATATACCCATTATAAATTAACTCTGGCTTATATTCTCCTTCCTATGAATGAGTGAACGACAACTCAGGGAGGCAGCCATGTTAGATTTCGGTCATCATATGTTTTGATCACTGCCAAGAGAACAGATTATTTATCCTATTATCGGACAGTGACAGGGAGATCTCAATCTTGCTAGAAACCCCCTCTTTCGTGGTTTCATAATATATACTACAAACTATGGACGTCAAGTAACTTTAGTTATTTACCGATCTGCCTTCACTGACGCGTTTAGTCAGATAGGGGGATGCGGTCCTAATGTATCATGACATTGAACTTTTGATGTACTGCCCATTATTTCTGAATGTGTCATGACTTCAGATCTGCCATGTATACCTACAAATTGATATGTCAACATACCATGATGTACTCGTATGTCCCAGTGTGTACGTCTGAATAAATTGAGTAAACAAAGATTCCAGCAGTCTACATTGGTGCCTTGTAGACACAAGTGTATGAGTGGTTATATTGGTCAGCACACGAACAGTACACCATTCGCGGTAATCACACTCTACACTTCTACTTCATACATACACCATCCTGCGTCGGTTGGAGTGACCAAGTTTAGGGCCTGCTTCCCCTGGAGCCTTTGCCTTCCCTAACTCAGGACTAGGGTGAGTTACCCATTTACAGCTGGGTAGACTGGAGCATGCCTGATCTCAACAACACACCACTCTTCCTTACAGAGCATACAGACTGACACTTTACGGAGTGGAACGAAGAAAAGAAACTTTTTACAGTTCCCCAATTCCCTGATAAGTTCTGTAAAATTTAGCTGACCATATCTAGCTGCTCTTTTCAGTTCTTCTACATCTGGGTGTTTTCTCTGTAGTCTTGAAATAAAATGTAAGCATTTACCCTAGCAATATCCAGAAAGTTAAAAAAAAAGTTTTCCAATATTTATTGGTCTTTCTCAAAACATTGTACTTGTTAATCAGCTGGTCACTCTTGTCCACTCCTTTCATGTATATATTGTAATCCCTTACAAGATTTGGCTGTCTAACATTAAGTTCTTGAAAATTCCAATTAACCTTAGTTCTACACTTAGCGAACCTATGGCCATTTGCATTGTGAATGCTTGAAACCAGTGTTATAGTTTTGTTATCTTTCCACTGCAGTGCTAGTAATTTTTCATCTCTAACCCACCTCATTGCACCTCTGATACTATTTTTTTCAAACTCCTTTATATTTGAAAGTGCAGCTGGAAACCCCTTTCTGTTTCTAAGAAATGTGCCACAAGCTCCAATCCCTTACTTTTACAAGTCCTTCAGTAACTGAATGGATGTATAATAATTATCAAAATAAACCCCATATCCTTGTCTCACCAAAAATTTCATAAGATTCATAACTACAGTATAAGCTAAACCAAATGGTCCATTTGCAGTGTTCCTACCTAAATAAACATCAGTCATAAGTATATCCACTAACAGCATCAGCAAGAACCCATAACGTCATCCCCCATTTTGTTGGCTTGTCTCTAATATACTGTCAAAAAGAATAACGCCCTTTATTTCTAACCATTCTTTCATCAACAGAAACATTTTGATCAGGTTGGTATAGCTTTTTGATCTTCATTCTAATATATGTTAACAACATTCTCACTTTACATAGCTAATCTTGAGGGTCTTCAGTCTTTGGGTCTAAAACTTTTAAAAAACTCATTATTGCTTTGAATCTGTTTCTAAACATAAATGCCCTGGCCCACAGTCCATTGTAAAGACTTTTTCTTGACCAGAGGCGATCAATACTCAGGGCTGGTACAAGACCAGCATACATCAGCAAAGCACAAAAGCAATAAAACTCCTCTGGAGTAACATCATACCATCCAGTAAAGACAGTAGGCTTGTATTCTGAATAATCATCAGAACAGGAATCTATATCACTAGATGCGTTGTAGTCACTATCAGACTGCATTTTGTTTACGTTGTGTTAAGACGAGTTGTTCGCAAAGCATCCACAATGGGGGACAGACAAATGCAGTGTTTACATTTTTCCGCTTGTAATTTCAAAGTCAAAATAAGTGAAAGCTGTATATTTTTTAGCACAGATATTATTGTTAACATGCATTCTTAATATAAAACATTGATTTGACGTAAAAAAAATAAAATAAATGTGCTTCTTTTTACTTCAAAAGTCATCGTTACGATCGGACCGATTTTTTAAATTTCCAGTTCGAAGAGTGTTAAGGATTATCTAGGAACAAAGCTTGTTATACATTCCCACATTGCTCGTAATTTATTCAGTACAATTTGCACAAATCCTGGTTATTTGCTAATATAATCATTACAGTGGTACTTGACTTTAACCACTCGCACCAACTCACAGAAGAACTTTGGCAGACACTCGATTACAATTGCATTCCAAATGCACAATTCATGTTGCAATACTCCACTGTCCTGTACAAGATCCAATTCTCATGTGCCCCAGAGGTCCTGCTATACTCTTGGGGAGCAACTCTATTTCTAAACATAGTCTTTCGTCTTCTTTGATCCTTATCCGCCGACCATCAAAGCAGTCAGTGGCCATCACACCTAGTGGCGTCTTGTAGGGCAACAACAAATTGATTCCACTTTGCTCGGTCGGCGGCCATCCTTCATACAGTGCCCCGACTCTGGTTCATTCTTTGCATCTCAGCCTCCACAGTCCTCCGCCAGGTTGTTTTTGGTCGGCCTCTTTCGTTTTCCTTCAGGGGTCCAAAGCAAAGCTGTTCTTGTGATGGCATTGGGGTCATTTCTGAGGACATGGCCAACCCAGCTCCAGCGTCTGCCAGCTATGATGGTGTGCATGTCCTTTTGCTTGCTCCGAGTAAGCAGATCTTGGTTGGTGATGGTATTCGGCCAAAAGATTCGGTGAATTTTTCTTAGGCATGTTGTGTGAAAAGAGGTGACAATCATTAAAATAAAAGCAACTGAGCTAAAATTATGTTTATTAGTTTTAAATACACAGAATTAATTAATTAAACATATCATCTGTAGTATTCTTAATAACTGTATATGTTAGTATTATGTAATGATAATTTCATTAACGTGGGGGGAAATATTTTAAAAACACATTTGAACATTTGTTGTGCTAATTCATTACCACAGAAAGATATAAACATTCATTTTTATTAATGAAGCATAACTATTCATAACGTGATGAACAAACCAGTTCATTGAAATGAATTGTGCACACTGGGTGGTCATAAACAACCTCCGTAGAATACCCAGAAGATGCGTTTGGTTTGTTCTTTGAGAAAGCATTTTTGTCACCAATGGGGCATTCGCGTAAGTTGCTGTTTACTGCTGCTTATCTTTGTTTGTACTGAGCCCATTTGGTAACATTCTTTGCTCATAAACAAACTGAAGTAATCGTCTAGATCTTGGCACCCCAAGATGCAGCAATAGTGAATGCAGTCAGCGACCCATAGCTATACTGCTTGCATCAGGACCAGCGAACCAGAGCTGGTCAAGACCGCACTTCACCTCCACATGGTGGTCCTGGAAACAGTCTGCAGCAGTGCAGTCTGGCTGAGCGAGTGCGGATCGCAATGGGAAGGCAAACCTGGTCCCTAAAAAATGCCGTGCTGAAGTCGGATGTGTCGAACGAAAGGTGCAGATATCACAGCTTAGGCGTAAACAGACACAACGCAACCACCGTCCTTTTCAGGGCGAACGAGGAAGAAGAAGAAGAAGTCTAGATCTAGAGTGTGTTTAGGTCCAGGGTTTCCGACATAGAGACAAATTTCAACTGAAGTGTGCTTTATTGACCAATTTCTTTCGTTTGTTCTGTCGTTAGTTATGTTTACTACTAGATTCGGATTCGTCAGTGTCACTGTCACATGTCTCAACCGGGTTAATTTCATATTCAATATCCACATCTGATTTCGTGGCATCCTCATCATTTTGATCAAAAAGAACGTCGTGTCTCAACATTCCAAAGCAAAGATTCCATTGCCCACCAACCACGGCTCATAAAATAATCTAACTAAATATCAATTGATTTAAAAAATACTTAGTCATCCCTCTTCTACCGTGAGGTGTAGAGGTTTGGAGGAGGGCTGTCTTCCCTCTGGCCTGGTTCCAATCTAGTCCTCGATTCTTCAGAGATTGTTTAATGTTCTTCCCAGCGGACTATAATCTCTTCTTGTGACTTCAACCAACTTCCTCAGATACCTCATTTCTGAGGTTTGGAGATTTGTTTTGTGGGTTGTAGTCATTGCCCATGACTCGCATCCATATGTCAAGACTGGAATATAGGTGGAGCAGTATACAGCCATCTTTGTCTTCTTGCTAACTTCTCTTTTGCTGAGGAATCCTCGATTTATGGCCTGAAAAAGTCTTCATGCTGTTGTGCTCTTCGGGTAGCTAACTCTTCTTTGATGCCTCCCTTGCAGCCTATAACAGCTCCGAGGTATGTAAACTGGTTGACCTGCTTCAGAAGCTGTTCTCCCTGCTTCTTTCCTCTCGTGATATCAACATGGTTTTTGTTTAACAGCTGCTGATGACCATCGCTCTCTTCTTTAGCTCTTCCTTCCAGACTTGCAGGTTGGATTGAAGATGTGCTTCTGGTTTAGCAATCAGGGCAACATTGCGGCAAATGCCGGCTCTGAAATATAGACCTGTCTCATCTTCCAGTGAAAGGGCAGAATGTTAGATGGGCCTGTGCGCCCAATTCTTAACCCTTTGAAAATAAAGTCCGTTCGTTCGTACCCCACTGAATACTTTTTGGTCCTTTCCTTACATGGTTTGATGACTTCGGCCATGAGGAATATGAAAAGATAAGGTGACAGAATATCACCCGGTCTTACACCAGTGAACCCTTCAGCCTTATAGGGTGCTGTCCTCACAAAATTTCTCCAAGTCTTGTAGAAGCTCTGTATAGCTTGGATCAGAGTTGCTGGAATGTTCTTCCTTGCCAAGCAGTCCCAAAGTTTGCTCCAGGGAATCTTGTCAAACGTCTTCTCTAGATCTAAGAAACAAAGATGCATTTCACCTTTATACTCACGGCTTTTTCACTCAGCTGCCTGAGTATGAAGATAAGGCCCTGAGTACTTAAATTTGCTCGGAAACCACACTGGACCTCATCCATTTGTGGCTCAGCCAAGCATCAAAGTCTCTGCTCCAGTATACTAGAGTAAATTGTATCAGGGACACTCAGCAGGGATATGCCACTATGATTTCCACACTGACGGTTGTCACCCTTTTCAAAAAATAATTTCAGAAAACGGAAATTACCAGAAATATGTTTATAACTCGGGCCTCGTTTATAGCGAGATCTCATTGTACTGTGGCAACTAATGATAACACGTTTCATGGGCGGAATGGGACGTTTTGGACAGGACCTTAGACTTTGTGCCCGGGCGGTTTAAACCGTAAAGGGTTAAATCACAACAATCTTGAGTACTACTCAATCAAAATTAAGGCTACAATTATCATTTAACTAAACCAGACAATCACACGTCACAGTAGCATTCATTCAACGAATACTCTTAACATTCTGCCACATATTACTTCTTTACAGTTCATTACTAAAAATACAATGCCACATTTTCTATCCTGTCCTGTAAGATGCTGATTGGTCAAACACAATTTTCTCAGACTGTGATGTTCAAGACATACCAACTTCAGACATGCACAACCTTTTACCTCAACCTATTTGATGTTCTTTTTTTTCTTTCTTGTAAACCTTTAAAGAGAGTGTTACGATGGTGTCTTTAGATGTTTAACACCCACTGTATGCCCGGGTTCATGGGCTCGACTAGGGTAAACTTCAACACATTACACACTGATACTTGCATATATGCAAGTCATCAGAAAAACATGCTGTGTACAACAGTACCACAATTTATTTGACGAAACAAGTGATGAGATTCACAGTACATCTACAGCAACAATAATCTCCTCTGGTTGATCAAACATAAACCAGAAACTTGTGGATGGTGTATCTACACCCATACTCAAATACTTCTCTCGGCTATCACATATCACTAGAGCACTTGATCTAAATTACATGTCCGAATCACACAGAACCGGCTCCTTTCTACATTATTCACAACTCTACTTGAAACCACACCCTTACACATCCAAATCTCACATCTGACTGCCCAAACTCCACCTATCCCAGCCAACTCACTGTTAGCTCACTCACTGACACCCAAAACTCGAGAACAATGACCATACCTCTCTCTGCCATACATCACGCATAAATCCTTCACACCAGTGAACACAACAAACTCACAACAATACTCCTTCCTATTTCCTACCCACAATATTCCCAGTTACTTTTGTTACACAACAGAGATTCTAATTAATCTTTCTTGTGATACATAAATCACATGACATGTAAACACTAATGCATTATAGATTACCGTGGTGTGTTATGTATTTTATTATTAGACAAATATGTCTTGATGAGAATCTCCATCCTTGTGTACAATCATATTCAAATGTTTTTTGTTTATCTGTATCCAGGTTGATCAGTATGGCCTATGGTCAGATTGGTATGATCCAGGCTACCGCCGGCTTCTTCACTTACTTTGTCATCATGGGTGAGAATGGTTTCTGGATGTCTAAACTTCTGGGTTTACGTAAAGAGTGGGACTCCGTTGGTATCAATGACTTAGAGGATTCTTATGGCCAGGAGTGGGTAAGGATCATTTCAGATCATGAGAAATATTTGCGCGTGTTTTTTAAAATCTTGTACTTAAATTCTGGTGTCATTTACGCCCGTTGACAATCTTAAACACAGATGCAATTTTCCTGTAAAAGAGTGGATAAGTTTCTGTGAGCAATGAAACAGTTTGTACTTCAAATGTAGGGTGTCATGAGTAATAAAATAGTTAAGTCTGTACTAAGCAGTGAACTATATCAGTCTGTTCCGTAAATTGGGATTAGAAAATGCTGTGAAATAATTCAGCCTGTACTGTATAAACTTGGCTTATGGTGAGCAGTGAAACAGTTCATTATGTACTGTAAATTTGGGTTGTGATGATCAATAAGCAGAGCTGTCATAGACTGGAAAGGAGGCATCAAAGAAGAGTTGGCTAACCGATGAGCAGCAGCTGGGAGACCTTCAGGCCATATTAAGATTCCTCTGCAAAAGAGAAATTGGCAAGAAGATAAAGATGGCTGTATGTCGCTCCACCTATGTTCCAGTCTTGACTAATGGATATGAGTCATGGTCAATGACTACAACCCACAAAAGCCAGCCCCAAACCTCAGAAATGACGTATCTGAGGAAGATGGTTGAAGTAACAAGATGTGGTGCTCTTTGAACAACTCCATAGTGACAGCAGACCTTCCAGACATCACTTTCAATGGGCAGAACATTGAAAGGCGAGACAGGCTGAAGTATCTGGGAGTAACGTTTGATCGTGGGCTATCGTTCAAGTGTCATGTCAAACTGATCATTCAGAAGTGCAAGCGAGGACTGGCAGCCTTAAAAACAATGGCTGCTGCGCGCTTGAAACAGAGACTATTGTTTCTCCTGTATCATCAGCTCGTGAATTCAGTAATCAAGTACGGGCTAGGAATACTCACGCTATCAGTGTCACAATGTGAACGACTGGATCGCATTCAAAATGAAGGGATGCGAGTAGTTTTGGGCTGTACGCGTGATACCCCCCATTGTGACAATGAGATACATGCTTGGATTGCTGTCGATTAGATCCAGATATGCAATGGCCCAGGCAAAAAGCATATATGCGGGTAACCACAGCGCAAAAGCATATATGCGGGTAACCACCAACAAAAGACAACCCCTACATGATAATGTAGCTGACGTCAAAGGAGCAAGAATCAAGAGGGGGATGTCATGGATGGCACAGGCAGAGGCTACGATTGGTCAGGTGACTTACTTACTTAGTCGTTCCCCTTCTACCATGAGGTGTAGAGGTTTGGAAGGGGAAGAGTGGAGTAAGTCAGGGGAGAACTGGATAAACTACCAGCAGGTCATCATTAGCCTTGGCAGAGAGTGCAGATCTTGGGGCAATGGAAAAGCAGAGCTGGAGATTAATCAGCTGATAAGTGATCATGCTGGGGATGATGACGCCATTGTGTACACTGATGGGTCTGTAGTGTGTTGTGAGAAATCAGGATGGGACTTCTCTGCGAGAATAAAAGGCAGGGTCGTCACTGAACAGAGTGGAGCCTAAATGACAACAACCTCCAGCATGAGAATGGAGGTAGAGGCAGTTACTGTAGCACTGAGGTGGCTGTCTGAAACTCCATCAACCAGGGCCGTTAAATTGTCAGACTCTCAAGCCATGCTTCGGAAAGTTCAGAACAGATGGCTGCGGCAGGAATGGAATCCTCAAGTCAGGTACACCATGATGCAGCAACAGTGATAAATGCAGTCAGCGACCAATAGCTGACTGCTTGCGTCAGGGTCAGCGAACCAGAGCTGACCAAGACCCTACTCCACCTCCAAGTGGCGGTCCTGGAAACAGGCTGCATCACTGCAGTCTGGCTGAGAGAGTAGGGATCGAAGTGGGAAGGCAAACCCAGTCCTAAAAATGCCATACCGAAGTCAGATGTGTTGGGCCGAAAGGTGCAGATATCACAGCTTTGCTGTAAACGGCGACACAATGCAACCAACGTCCTTTTCAGGATGAACGTAGAAGAAGAATCCTCAAGTCTTGAAGAACTGGTGTGGATCTACTGTCCTGCTCATGCAGGGGTAGTGGCAATGAGAGAGCTGACAGACTGGCCTCGATAGCGCCCATAATGGGGACACTGGACATGGATAAGGGAGAGATACTAAGGGCTATTAATGATCGCCTGCTGGATAATGACACTGCAGTGGATGAATCAACAAGGCTGAGGCTGTTGGAGTTTGGCATCAAACGTGGGACTAGCAGAAATGGATGTGAGAGAATGCATCCGTTGTGTATACAACCAGCATGCTACAGGTGCAATTAGCATTCATACTCTTCAACATTTGCTGAGGGAGACTGAGCACCTATGTGTTTGCCTGGAGTGGAGTGAGGTCGATTCTGATTAACAATAACAAGAAGAGACATAGTCCTCAACCAGATACGTCATGGCCAGTGATGCTACAGCTGGGTATTTCTTACTAGATCTGGGTTTTTGGGCTTCCGTCTGGGTATCTGGGTAATTTTTTTCCAAATCTGCATTAATCTGGGTATATTTGACAATTGGCATTAACAATGTATGTATATTCTGTGCGCTGAGCATTATACATTATATGTATATTATAATTAAATGTCAAACATTATGTGCTATCTATTTTTTTATTCCACTTAACTTTAATTCTTGTTTTTAACCACGTCAATGACGTTGTTTTTTGACGCGTTTACATCAGCTGAAACTGGCATGTACACTGTGTTGGGGAAAAAGTAGCTATAACAAGTTTTTCATCCAACCAAAAGAGCCCTGTCTCCAAGAGAGATACTGTTGTCGGCTTTCATGGCAGAACATAATACTCCGTTTTCGCGAGCTGATCATTTGATTGAATGTTGCAAGCAGATACTTCCAGACAGCCCAATTGCTCAAAAAATGTCAATGAAGCGCACCAAGGCTGCCTATGTGATGCAGTACGCCATTGCTCATTTTGAGCGGCTTGAAGTTATAAACATTTGCAGAAATCAGAAATTTTCTATACTCGTTGATGAGAGTACTGATATTTCTACGAACCAGATGTTGGCAGTCGTCGTGCGATTCTGTGACACAAAAACAAAAAAAGTAGTTGATTCACTGTTAGACCTCATTGAGGTAGAGGATGGGACTGGTCTTGACATGTTTACAACTGTTAAGAAATTGTTGAGCACGCATGAAATCCCGCTTAGTAACGTCATTGGTTTTGCTGCAGATAACTGTGCCACTATGATGGGGACTGCAAGTGGTTTACAGGCACATCTGAAGAAAGAGATTCCACATGTCTTTGTTCTCGGCTGTGTTTATCATTTATTTGCACTTTGTGCAAATGCTGCCAGCAACCACCTACCATCTTAGCAGCGCAGTTTAAACAGTTGTTTCAGAAGAGAGCCTTGATCGTCTCTCTGATCAATGGCGAGAACTGGCATCGTACCGAAAAGATCTTGGACATCTAGTGGATGAGGATCCGCCCACATTCTGGCTGGACTGTAACAAGTAACAGATGCTAATAACCAGAAGAAATTTGATGTTTTGGCTGACCTCATGTGCACGCTTATGGCACTACCTCACTCCTCGGCATGCGTCGAAAGAGTGTTTTCGAAGGTTAACTTAGTTAAAATTAAACAAACCAACAAGCTTTTGTGTGAAACAGTTTCCAATCGAATACTAGCCAAGCAAGCAAGCAGTTGCCAAAGATAGAGTTTGTCATAAGTTTAATCCTAGTAAATGCGTGGTTGAAGATGTGCGTGAAGGACGTTGTCGGCAGAGATATGCAAAGATTTTTTAACTTCACAATCAAGATTCCACGTTGTCAATTCATGCATATGATCTTGACGAAGGAGAAGTTGTTGACATTAATGCAGAGTCTCTGACAAGTGACATTTTTCAACAGTAACAAGTTACAACTAACATTTTATATTTAATTTGAGGAACATTTTGTTAATGTAACTAATGTAAGTATATTACTGTTAAAATATCTCATTTTCAAGAGTTCATATATTGGGGTGTTATTAAAATCATTTTTATTTAATTGTGAATTTTTGGTAATAAAAAAAATAATAAAAATGAAGAAATACATAAAAATTGATAGCACACAGATTATTTGTGCTAAAGATGAACATAAAAGATTATGTAAACATCGTCTATCCCGTGTATTTGAGGCATAAAATAATCTGGGTATTTCTGGGTTTTTTTAAGAAGAACATCTGGGTTTATCTCTAGAACTTGAGTGGCAACGCTGGTCATGGCATCAAAACTCAACCCTTGCAGAACCAAGTGGAACAGTCCCAACTGCGATGGTTTGGCCATGTCTGCAGACACAAGTGAAACAGTCTCAACTACGATGGTTTGGCCATGTCTGCAGAATGGGAGAAGATCAAATACCACAACAAATTTGGGAAACCAAGAGCCAGGGATCCAGACTTCCAGGACGACAAGAGTTTTCTGGGGGAGGACAACATTAGACAATCTCTGAAGGACAGAGGACTAGTTTGGAACCAGGCCAGGAGGAAGACAGCTGATAGGATAGTATGGAGCTCTCTATGACAACCCTCTACAACCCTGTGTAGAAGAGGAACGACTAAGTAAGTAAAACAGTGCATTATGTACCTGTAAACTTGGCTTATGATGAGCAGTCAAATATTTGGGTCTGTAGGCCTGCTTATTTTTTTGGTAAGTGTTTCACATAATAAGATTATTCTGATTTTGTCTTCACAGACCTACTCCCAGCGCAAGAGGCTAGAATACACTTGTCACACAGCTTTCTTTGTCTCCATCGTGGTTGTCCAGTGGGCTGATTTGATTATTTGTAAGACCAGACGTCTGTCACTCTTCCAGCAGGGAATGAAGTAAGTGGCTTTTTTTTTCCCCACACATACATTTTTTCCCCCTCCCCTCCCTGTTACACTAGATCAGGTTAAATATGGTCATTCACCAGGAGATGACCTGGATCTCTTTTTTTTTTTTCTTTTTTTTCTTAATTTTAAAACAAAAGCATCCCAGAATCATTAAACTATTGTTCATGGTATTCTCCCTTGATCCCAGAAAAGCAAGGCAGTTAAACCAGAAGCAGAGAAGATTGTATTCTGACTTTGCAGTAGGTAGTGTGTGCAGTAGATTATGTGAGCAATACTACATATAACTATTGCACCATATAAAGTAAAATCCACATGAATTGTCTTTGCAACCCCAAAAGACACTTGCCATAAACTTGTCAGCTGGCTGATGTTTGTAATTTCTTTGGTAGTCACTGTTTGCTTTAGGAATGTGCATCTCTCCAGTTGAGACTAATGTAGATGATTAGTAGATACAGCAACATTCTGCCATGCCTTCAGATTGAACGTCATCTATGCAGCATCACCAGGCACACATTTTATTGAACAATTGTTTGCTACAGATTTTTGTCTCAACACTTGTTCCAGTGTGGGATGCACCATCTCAGACTTTAATTGTCCTCTTTCCTCACAATCCTCTCTAACGTGACAAATGTTCACATCCATGACAGCTGATGGCTGAATGTGAGCATGCGGTAGGTAGGTTGGATACTTCTTCACAACCGTAGCAAAACTTATTGCTTCGGTCATAGGTATTTGTAACCATGTTTCTCCCCTACACCATGCGACAAATTTCTACTGGTTTCAGGTTCTGTCATTAGGAGTTTGATGATGCATTATTATTCTATGCTCAGGGTGACTTAAACAAGAGAAGCAGCTAGCGTGCAAATAAATTACAACACAGGCAAAAATGAGAATAAATGCCTGCAGTGTAGAACTTTTCAGGGTTAAAGAAGCAGAATTAGATGTTTCAGGGTTAAAGAAGCAGAATTAGATGTATTCCTGTATCATGTCACTTAAAGAAAAAGGTCATTGATATTAACAACAGCTTAAAGGGAAAGAAACAGATTCAGAAAGGAAGATCTAAGCAAACCTGGCAGTGTAAAAGTAGGAAGACCTAAGCAAACCTGGCAGTGTAAAAGTAGGAAGATCTAAGCAAACCTGGCAGTGTAAAAGTAGGAAGACCTAAGCAAACCTGGCAGTGTAAAAGTAGGAAGACCTAAGCAAACCTGGCAGTGTAAAAGTAGGAAGATCTAAGCAAACCTGGCAGTGTAAAAGTAGGAAGATCCATGCAAACCTGGCAGTGTAAAAGTAGGAAGACCTAAGCAAACCTGGCAGTGTAAAAGTAGGAAGATCTAAGCAAACCTGGCAGTGTAAAAGTAGGAAGATCTAAGCAAACCTGGCAGTGTAAAAGTAGGAAGATCTAAGCAAACCTGGCAGTGTAAAAGTAGGAAGACCTAAGCAAACCTGGCAGTGTAAAAGTAGGAAGATCTAAGCAAACCTGGCAGTGTAAAAGTAGGAAGATCCATGCAAACCTGGCAGTGTAAAAGTAGGAAGATCTAAGCAAACCTGGCAGTGTAAAAGTAGGAAGATCTAAGCAAACCTGGCAGTGTAAAAGTAGGAAGACCTAAGCAAACCTGGCAGTGTAAAAGTAGGAAGATCTAAGCAAACCTGGCAGTGTAAAAGTAGGAAGATCCATGCAAACCTGGCAGTGTAAAAGTAGGAAGACCTAAGCAAACCTGGCAGTGTAAAAGTAGGAAGATCTAAGCAAACATGGCAGTGTAAAAGTAGGAAGATCTAAGCAAACCTGGCAGTGTAAAAGTAGGAAGATGTTACGTGCAGTCTTTGATATCTTACAATATTATACATAGGTAATTTTTTAGTGCTTAAGGGAAAGTCATTATTGAGTTACTTCCCTTGAAAGTTGTGTCGGCTCTTTTTTCAAACTCCGCGGATAAATCCATTTTACTGCGATTTATTCGTTGTTTGGGTAATAATAGATTGTTCTTGCTTCAGAATATCTATGGCCTGAATTTATGTGTATTGTTTGTCTGAGTAGGACGAGTCTGTCTTATATCTGTATATCTTTACGTATCTAAGTCGAACTATATGTTCTGTTGTCTCTAGAGAGGTCAAAGGCTATTCGGCGGATGTGTCGCTAGAGGGTGGTGTGATTTGGCTTCGTCCCGATAGGGACTGTGTGTTTTTGCTATGTCGGCTTGATGCCTTGAAAGAGTGATCTCAGTGGTTTTGGGGAAAGTGATAGTCGTCTAGACCTATCGTGTATGCTTTACCCCAGTGTTCATTCTTATTACCAAGGAATGGCAGTTTCATATTTCTTATACCAAGGTAATCCAAGATACTTTTATGAACTCTCGTACGAAGCCACCATTTTCTATAAGAGAATATATTTGACTCGATGAAAACGACTTCGATTCCTAGCAGCACTATATTCTGTAGAATGCAGTCAATTGTTCATGATCAAATCTACAGAGCAATGCAATGTTTTATGAATGACTAACTTTAGGACAGATTCATTATCTGTATTCAAAACGTGAGTGACAACTCACGAGTGAAGCCATCTTGGATCCAAACATGTAGTGACTTTCAAGAAGAGAAAAGGGGATGCCCGTATTATCGCTTGTTTAGTCCAGAGATCACTGCTACCCATGAGAACCCTTTATCAGCGGTTCAATATTATTATATGAAAAAAATATGTGCTGAACATTATGTTGAAGAATCGTCGCTAGACGAGATTAGGTCTAGAAGCCATCAGAAATATTATTTATAAGCTGACGTGCTTAGTCAGTGAAGTCAGATGATTTATATGTATGGGCGATACTGAGTGCTTGGCTACTGACAGTCCATTATACAATTATTCTACATGAGTGCCCATGTAACATTGCAAGACCATTTGTCCACTGTACTATGATGTATTATGGCAACCTGTGATTTGTCACTATCTGTGCTGTCGAGTGTGTACGTCCAATTAAACTTTAGAAAAGGTACACAGTCGTTGGTGTCGATGACTTCCGGTCATACATGAGTGTGAGAAAAGAACATTTGTCAACAACACGAACCCTTATCATCATTCGCACATTATACACTCCATCCATGTCTACACACCACTGCGTAGGTCAAGTTGACATTCCATACACTACAGTGGGGCAGGCAACACCATAGAGATCTTATCAACTGATGATGATGATGATGTCTGCTTCCATCCACTTATATCTATCTTTTGGTGGATATCATTAACGGGAATAAAAATCCAACATATATCAACCTTATCAACTGGTGGACCAGCTTTCTGGGTTTGACCTCGCAGAAGTTCAGAAGTCAACAGATTACCGATACCAGACCGTTTCCTGTGGCTGATACGACACACTTGCAGTATTGGTTTGCTCTTTGTCAACACTTCGTAACGTGACCTGTCAGGTGAATGCAGTATGTAGGTCAGAGTTGTTGACAGTTTTATATTAGACATTATAGAGTTTCACAGAACAGTTGGATCAATTCTTCTCAATGTTAACAGGAAGACAGTATGAGTGAACTAAGACGTCCTATTTTCATCGATGGATCTTCTTGTTTTCCATATATGAACTTTAATATTTAAGGCCAGAATGTTTAATTGAATAAAGGGGCAGTTTGTTTGTTTTCATAAAAATAACTTTGCCATTACTGTAAGACTGAGCCTATTTTGCAACACATACTATCATACACATAATTTATATATATTTATGTTTACATGTTATTTGTTTGTATAGTATGTTAGTTTCTATGTCAGCGGGTTGTGTTTAAGGTTGGGCGGCGTCCTCACAACAGAATATCCCACGTCATAGAGGGTCCGTTGTGGGCGTTTTCTATAGGTGCAATTTTCTTGATTGAAAATTTGCTGCGACAACTGTTGCTTTTGTGTTAGCTGTGAAGTCTGTAATTATTGTTATTTTTGTAATATTTCTTTGTCCTTTAGTTTTGTTTTGATTTGTTTGTAATTTGTTGGTCTAACCTTTTCTATCTTTCAGTTCTATTCATAATTTATATTCATATATTGTGACGTCATTTGTGTTGTTATTCTTTGCAGATTCAGTGATTATTTTCATTGATTTCCCTATTTGATTTATTTTGATTTCTGCAAACGTTCTTGTATTGTCAGTCCTATTTGTACTTTATGTATTCTGTTGGTTGACATATGTTTATATGGGTATATTTCATAAGACACAATTGCCTGTGCACTGCACTTGGATTATGGTATAAACCAGTACCTGATTATTATTACTATTATACAAGACCTTATTAAAGGCTTGTGACCCACAGATATTGGGATAGTATACTGATTAATCAAGTCATTGAGAACTTGTGGTATTATTATTGATTCAGGTGATTGGTATTATTGTTAGACATCATGTGTACTTTAGATTACTTCATTACACAAGGGAAAGCCCTTGATAAGACTGGTCAACAATTAGAACAATGGGCAGTTGCTCAATATGACAAAGCATTAGCAGCAGAAGAGAAAAGATTAGCTGCAGAAGAAAGAAAAGCTATGGCGGAAGAGAAAAGATTAGAAAGAGAAGCTGAGGCTGCTGCTGAACAAAAGAAATTGCAGATGCAGGTAGAGGAAAGGAGATTTGAAGCTGAACAAAAAAAAATTGGAAAGAGAAGCTGCGGCTGAACAAAAAAGATTAGACAGTGAAGCTGAACAAAAAAGATTAGACAGTGAAGCTGAACAAAAAAGATTAGACAGGGAAGCTGAACAAAAAAGATTAGATGCTGAAGAGAAAAAAGCAATAAGAGAACATGAATTTGAGTTGGAGAAATTGAGATTGACATGTATGAGTAATGTTAATCAGGCATCTAGTGGTAATGGTAAACCTTCTACTTACAAGGTTAAGGTTCCACCGTTCAATCAGTCCAGTGACGATATTACATTCTGGCTGGATAGATTTGAACGTTCTTGTCGTACACATAATGTGGATAAATCACAATACGCTAATCAATTATCAGAAAACTTGAAAGGTGAATCTTTGACTAGATTATGCCTTGTAGGAGAGGCAGATAAGGATAATTATGATGTCATTAGGGCGGCTTTGATAAAAAAATATCAGCTAAGTGAGGAAGGCTATCGCCTTTTATTTAAAACGATGGTACCTGAGACGGGTGTAGAATTCTCAGAATTCACTGCAAAGGCACGTCTCACAGTTGATCGTTGGATTGAGCTTTCCAAAACAGAAAAAACGTATGAAGGACTTATGGATTTGTTGCTCAGAGATAAGATTATGTCATGTGTGAACAAACCTTTCCTTGAATTTATACATGAGCGTAAACCCAAATCTCTAAAAGAAATGGAAGAATATTGTTCCCAATATGTCACTGCACACCCCGACGTGACTTTTGGCAACACTAAGATTAAGGAGAGTATGCCAGTTGCTTCAGCAACACCATACAATCCCAATTATTCACACAGATTTCAGGGACCTCAAAACAGATTTGATAAAAAAGGTAACCATAATAGTTATCAAAACCAAGGTAACCAATCATTTCAGGGTTCTTCTTCAAAGAACTGGAGACGACCTGATAGCTCTCGACACAGGGGTGGTCATAATTATAGGAATTTCCGTAGAGGAAGTAATTATAGAAACTATCAGGGTTATCCGTCTTGGAGTCAACAAGATCATAATTACAGAGATACTCATTATAATGAATATGATAATGGTAACCAAGGGAACTATGACTCAAACCCAAATAGGGGTTACAATAGAGGTAACAATAACTACAGAGGTGATAATAACCGAGGTAGATCTCAAAACAAGAGACATAAACCACATTTTCAGGCAAACTCTGTACAACAAGAGTCCAATGAAGCCTATAAACAGAGTAAAGATAATAATGATGCTAGTAATATGGCATGTGCCGCTTTTGATTTTGGGAGAGCATCTCAGTGCCCCCAATGCAAAACGTTATTTGAGCCAACCACAGTGTCTACTTTAAGCTGTGGCCATCCTCTTCCTGCTCTTCCAGCATCAGTCGCGCATGATGGAAGAGGTTCTCTTGTCTTACATAAGGGTTTAGTGAATAACAATCCAGTCTCTGTGCTATTTGATTCTGGATGCACCACAATTGGTGTTAGGCAGTCACTCGTAGATCCTTCCCGTGCCACTGGACAAGTAGTCAAATGTGTAACATTTGGCGGCACATTAGAGAAATACTCTACTGCTATCATTAGGATTGCTACTCCTTTCTTTACAGGAGATGTACACGCATGTCTTCTTCCGAATCCGATCGCTGACCTCATCATCGGTCGCATTCATGGAGTCAAGGAATGCACTCCGCAACAAATTTCCACGTGGGAAAGGCAAAACATGCAGATTGCTAACGCTGTAGTCACTAGAGCTCAGGCTCTTAATATGCCTCAAACTTCATCTATTGAAGATAATGAAGTGCATAACCAAGATAATCCCTTGGTAATTTCTCGTGACTCGTTTATAAAACAGCAAGAAGATGATCCCACTCTGAAGAAATTCTTCATTCTTGCAACTAAAGGTGATCCGAATAAAGACACAAGTCGTAAATCGTGGATTACAAAGAAGAATGGCGTACTTGTACGTATGGTTCAAGACTCCATTACGTCAAGTCATTCTCAAATCCTGGTTCCCAAGAATTTGAGAGTTAAAATTTTGCAGCACGCTCACGACTCTCAGTGTGCTGGACACATGGGTTTTTCCCGTACTAAGTCAAGAGTCCTTGCGGCTTTCTTTTGGCCATTGGTAAACAAGGACATACGTATTTATTGTCGATCTTGTAAAGTATGTCAGGAAGTTAAATCCAAAGGTCCACGGCATGCTGCACCCATTCAGGCGGCGGACATTCCTATTCGGCCGTTCCAAAAAATGGCTATAGACATTATTGGTCCATTTAAGATCAAGTCTGCCAGAGGACATCAGTTTATCTTGATGTGTGTTGATATGTGCACACGTTGGCCAGAGGCTATTCCTCTGAAGAGCATTACTACTGCTGATATTGCAGATGCTCTTTGGCTTATATTTTCTCGTCTGGGGTTCCCCGGAGAGATATTGTCAGACCATGGCACCCAACTAATATCAGATACCATGTCTCAAGTAATGTCTACTCTGCAGATAGATAGATCTTTAAGTAGTATCTACCATCCAATGTCTAATGGTATGGTCGAACGCCTTAATAGAACACTTAAAAACTTACTGGGGAAGATAACTGAGGATCATCCTCAAGACTGGGACAGAGTTTTACCTGCGGCCCTCTTCGCTTACAGAGAGGTACCCAATGAACATACGGGATTTTCTCCCTTTGAACTCGTCTTTGGCGCGCGTCCGCGTGGCCCTATGTCGTTGCTTCACGATCTCATAACATCTGACAATATTGACGATGACACAAAGTCATCCTACGAATATGTCATCGCGTTGAGACAAAAGATTATCGAAGCATGCTAATTAGCAACTTCTTCTTCTGAATTTGCGAAACAGAAGGCAAGGCAATTTGCCAATAAGAAGAGATGCTTACGACAACTTTGTCCTGGTGACAAAGCATTTGTATTACTACCTTGTAGGGAAAACAGATTACTTATTTCTTGGAAAGGTCCGTACGATATAATATCGAAAATTTCCGATGTCGACTATATTGTCGATATTGATGGGAAGCATAAAACCTTCCACATCAATATGCTTACTGAATTCCATGAACGTCCGGATTATTTGCAACCCATTTTCCAAGCAACGGACAATTCTCCAGTACAACATGGTCATTACTCATCACTGTCCGTGATACAGGATGAGGAAACAAGTTTTTCAGATGTAAATCTTCCTCTTCCAATGATCCCACTTCATTCCAGTGAATCATGGAAGAACGTTACTGTCTCTCCTGATTTGTCTCTAGGAGAACAGCGACAAGTTTCAACTATGTTGCAAACATTTCAGGATGTACTCACTGACATCCCTGGACAAACGAATGTCATTCAACATGACATTGTTCTAACTGACCATACTCCTATTAGGGTTAGACCTTATCCTATACCTATACATTTTCAAGCACAGGTCGAGAAAGAGTTGGATGAGATGATAGATTTGAAAATAATCGAACCATCCACCTCTGCATATTCTTCGCCGATGGTTATTGTGCGTAAAAAAGACAATAACATACGTCTTTGCGTTGACTATCGAAAATTGAATCAAGTAACGAAGTTCGATGCCGAACCTATGCCTTTACTGGAAGAGCTACTTACTCGACTCTCCAAATCTCATTTTTTCACTAAACTTGATTTGTCTAAAGGATATTGGCAAGTTCCTTTATCTGAACGCGCCAAACCTCTCACAGCTTTTTCAACACCTAGAGGTTTGTTCCAATGGAATTTTATGCCTTTCGGTCTTATGAACGCACCAGCTACGTTCGTACGCATGATGCGCCGAATCCTATCTTATCGGTCAGATGTCATTGCATATCTAGACGACATCTGTCTTTTCAGCGATACTTGGGAAGATCACTATTCAGGGTTAGATGGATTGCTGTCTACTTTGCGTGAGCACAACCTGACAGCGAAACCCTCTAAAGCCTATATTCTTCTTCTTCTTCCGTCCTTAGCCACCGACCGTCAAAGCAGTCAGTGGCCATTACGCCTAGTGGCGTCTTAGGGCAACAGCAGATAGGTTTTCTTTGCCATTGTTTCCCATCACGCCTATTGGCGTCTTTAGGGCAACGGCAAATCAATCCATTTGCTGTTGTTTCCGTAATCGAAGTGACTGGCAAACGGGTGATCAGCCCGTTGGTAAAGCCTATATTGGTTTTAGCGAAATTTCTTTCCTAGGCCACTGAGTTGGTCATGGTTTCCTAAAGACAGAGGACCATAATACTAGTAAGATACTTAACATCTCAATCCCTAAGACTAAAAAACAGGTGAGGAGTCTGTTAGGTCTTATTCAATTTTATGGCAGATTCATTCAGAATCTATCCTCTATCATGGCACCTCTCTCAACACTTCTAAAGAAAGGTTCGCCTAATGTGGTCCACTGGTCTCAGGAATGCCAATGCTCTCTGGATAAGATTAAAACACTGTTTTCAACACCACCTATTTTAGTGCTACCCACTAAAGATAAGACATTCGTTCTTCGTAGTGACGCTTCATCCACTGGGATTGGAGCGGCACTAATGCAAGAGTACTCTGGAACTCTGCATCCTGTAATGTATATTTCCAGAAAACTTAATGCGGCAGAAAGGAATTATTCGGTTTTAGACCGTGAGCTATTAGCTATGGTTTGGTCGATCCTCAAACTACAGAGATTCCTTCTAGGCGCACATTTCATAGTAGAAACCGACCAAAAAAGCTCTTACTGCTATACAGAGTAAGAATTTGAAGAGCTCGAGGTCTACTCGATATGCAATTGCTCTTCAACCTTTTCATTTCTCTGTGCGAGCTATTCGTGGATCAGATAATGTGATGGCAGACATTCTGTCAAGATGCCCACATGATTCCACATAACTATTAGGGCTTAGACTTCTTGATATGTCTAGTTCTATAGTAGTTCCTTTTCTATATCATGATAGATACACATTTGTAATTTAATAATATAATGATTGTATCACTACATAGCGGTTCATTGATGTTTATGCACCGCTGTGCTTTGATGATTTTTTTTCTTCATAAATCATAAATTTAAGATATCTAATGCGAAATGATGATATGAATTTTTTTTAGGCATTGTGTAATTGCCAGAATTGTATTATACTTTGATGACACCTTCCTGGAAAAATATACTTGTAGAGAAATAATTTCTCTCAGTTTATGAGACACTTTCTCACCAGTCGCTCCATAAGTCGACTTAGCCTCATATTAGGCGTTATAGGTATTCCTGATATTTTCATCTGCGCATTATTCATGCGTTGTGAGCCTATTGTACGTTGCTCCTAGATGTATTTCAAAAAAAAAAAAATGTTCCATTTTTTTTTTTTTTCCCGGGAGGTGTGGTAAGACTGTTACGTGCAGTCTTTGATATCTTACAATATTATACATAGGTAATTTTTTAGTGCTTAAGGGAAAGTCATTATTGAGTTACTTCCCTTGAAAGTTGTGTCGGCTCTTTTTTCAAACTCCGCGGATAAATCCATTTTACTGCGATTTATTCGTTGTTTGGGTAATAATAGATTGTTCTTGCTTCAGAATATCTATGGCCTGAATTTATGTGTATTGTTTGTCTGAGTAGGACGAGTCTGTCTTATATCTGTATATCTTTACGTATCTAAGTCGAACTATATGTTCTGTTGTCTCTAGAGAGGTCAAAGGCTATTCGGCGGATGTGTCGCTAGAGTGTGGTGTGATTTGGCTTCGTCCCGATAGGGACTGTGTGTTTTTGCTATGTCGGCTTGATGCCTTGAAAGAGTGATCTCAGTGGTTTTGGGGAAAGTGATAGTCGTCTAGACCTATCGTGTATGCTTTACCCCAGTGTTCATTCTTATTACCAAGGAATGGCAGTTTCATATTTCTTATACCAAGGTAATCCAAGATACTTTTATGAACTCTCGTACGAAGCCACCATTTTCGATAAGAGAATATATTTGACTCGATGAAAACGACTTCGATTCCTAGCAGCACTATATTCTGTAGAATGCAGTCAATTGTTCATGATCAAATCTACAGAGCAATGCAATGTTTTATGAATGACTAACTTTAGGACAGATTCATTATCTGTATTCAAAACGTGAGTGACAACTCACGAGTGAAGCCATCTTGGATCCAAACATGTAGTGACTTTCAAGAAGAGAAAAGGGGATGCCCGTATTATCGCTTGTTTAGTCCAGAGATCACTGCTACCCATGAGAACCCTTTATCAGCGGTTCAATATTATTATATGAAAAAAATATGTGCTGAACATTATGTTGAAGAATCGTCGCTAGACGAGATTAGGTCTAGAAGCCATCAGAAATATTATTTATAAGCTGACGTGCTTAGTCAGTGAAGTCAGATGATTTATATGTATGGGCGATACTGAGTGCTTGGCTACTGACAGTCCATTATACAATTATTCTACATGAGTGCCCATGTAACATTGCAAGACCATTTGTCCACTGTACTATGATGTATTATGGCAACCTGTGATTTGTCACTATCTGTGCTGTCGAGTGTGTACGTCCAATTAAACTTTAGAAAAGGTACACAGTCGTTGGTGTCGATGACTTCCGGTCATACATGAGTGTGAGAAAAGAACATTTGTCAACAACACGAACCCTTATCATCATTCGCACATTATACACTCCATCCATGTCTACACACCACTGCGTAGGTCAAGTTGACATTCCATACACTACAGTGGGGCAGGCAACACCATAGAGATCTTATCAACTGATGATGATGATGATGTCTGCTTCCATCCACTTATATCTATCTTTTGGTGGATATCATTAACGGGAATAAAAATCCAACATATATCAACCTTATCAGAAGACCTAAGCAAACCTGGCAGTGTAAAAGTAGGAAGACCTAAGCAAACCTGGCAGTGTAAAAGTAGGAAGATCTAAGCAAACCTGGCAGTGTAAAAGTAGGAAGATCTAAGCAAACCTGGCAGTGTAAAAGTAGGAAGACCTAAGCAAACCTGGCAGTGTAAAAGTAGGAAGACCTAAGCAAACCTGGCAGTATAAAAGTAGGAAGACCTAAGCAAACCTGGCAGTGTAAAAGTAGGAAGACCTAAGCAAACCTGGCAGTGTAAAAGTAGGAAGACCTAAGCAAACCTGGCAGTGTAAAAGTAGGAAGACCTAAGCAAACCTGGCAGTGTAAAAGTAGGAAGACCTAAGCAAACCTGGCAGTGTAAAAGTAGGAAGACCTAAGCAAACCTGGCAGTGTAAAAGTTGGAAGACCTAAGCAAACCTGGCAGTGTAAAAGTAGGAAGACCTAAGCAAACCTGGCAGTGTAAAAGTAGGAAGACCTAAGCAAACCTGGCAGTGTAAAAGTAGGAAGATCTAAGCAAACCTGGCAGTGTAAAAGTAGGAAGATCTAAGCAAACTTGGCAGTGTAAAGCGCTGGATGACACAGATTATTAACATATAGAATTTTAACAAATTAAATCAGTATTTATACATTAGACTTTGCTTCATCCTGCTGTATGGATCAGACACATGACAATCAGCACAAAAATGGAAGTTTGAGGGAGCTTCAGAAATCCCTTATATATGATGGCGGCAGAAGTAAAAATTAAGTTACACACTAAGGGTACATAAAAGCCAACCTAGGAAACATAAGAGATATCACAGGAGCATCAGTGTCAATATGTTATGTATTCATTAAAGTTATTGTATAAAAACCTACCTAGGAGCATCAATGTCAGTTTGTTATGTATTCATTAAAATTATATAAATGTGACAGGGTGGGCTAGAAATGTTGATGCTGTTGTGATATGTGATCACTTTCTTGCACACTCGCACCCGACCCGAACAACAATAAAACTGATTCTAAGGCAGGGGCTGTATTTATTTACACAATCCTCTCAGTGACAAAAAGCAAATAAAGCAAACACTAAACAAATAAACCAACAAACGCCCAGCCGGTGCTTAATTGCTAATCTGAAATGCAAACAAAGCACTGACTAGTTAAAATCATAGTTAAATAATGAGAAACACCATGCTCTCACCTGTCAAACAGTCCTTCTTCCACGCCACCTGAAACATTCAACTATCATGCACACACACTCAGTCCATGCATGTCGTCAAATGAGACTTATGGTGTTGTGCATGAGGCTGGCAATCTCACCATGTAACAGATTGCTACCAAAACCACTAATGCGAGAGCATCTGAATGCTTTGTGCGGTCTCCACACGGAGGCCAGCCATATTGGGGGCTCCATGCTCCATAAGGAGCAGAGAAACACCTCTGTCTCAAAGTGCCTTAAGCACAAAGGAGTGGCATTGCGCTCACCAGAAATCTAAATGACTATTCTCACCTCAAAGTAACCCACTAAAAATATACAGTAGAATTATAATCATCGTGAAATCTTCTTCTTCTTTGATCCTTAGCCGCCGACCGTCAAAGCAGTCAGTGGCCATCACGCCTAGTGCGTCTTGTAGGGCAACAACAAATTGATTCCACTTTGCTCGGTCGGTGGCCATCCTTCGCACAGTGCCCCAACTCTGGTTCATTCTTTGCATCTCAGCCTCCACAGTCCTCCGCCAGGTTGTTTTTGGTCTGCCTCTCTTTCGTTTTCCTTCAGGGGTCCAAAGCATAGCTGTTCTTGTGTATGGTGAAATACACTAACTAAATTACCTTCACATCAAAGAATAAAATAAAATTAATCGAACTAACAAACGTTATAATTAGCCCAACTGCGCTCTCAAATAATAAATAGCTTAACATCATTGGGCCTATAGCATGTGGTAACTAAGAATGTTAATGCCGACTCACAGGCGCCATCTTTATGCACATTAACATGTGGCTGCCATCTGGCCAACAGTTAATATTAGTAGTAGACTGCTTTTCTGCCCGGCCTCACGAATGAAATAGATTGCTACTAAATTCTCACAGCCGTGATCTGGACTTAGCGTGCCTAATAAAACCTATCCACTAATCTATCACTTCAAAACTAACTCTAATGTCCTAAAAGAGATCATCTCAGGAAACACATTTATCTATTTCACGATACCAAATAGGTGGTAGACCTACAGCCCAAATTTTTTCTAACACTATAGATCAAAATGTTGAGGACTAACGTTCTATCTAAATTAACTCACGTGTTCGAGGCAACTTCAGATTTCAACTCTGGTTTCTTTGGGGCGACTGATGAAGAAAAGGGTCTTTGCTAGCCAGCACACTCTTTATATAGGCCACTAGGCCTAATCACTCACTGTGTAGTGCGCGCGCTTAGTAATTGAGCCACGAAAATAACACATGCGATGGATGCTCTTGAAGGAGCGAAAACACAAATATTTCTAGGCTTTATTGTGGCCCAGTAATATATCTCCCTCCTGAAGATGTTGTGGTAAAAAGGTGGTGAACCACGGACACAATGGCGATGACAAGATGGCGCTGTTAAACGACAGACGCCATGGCGATGACAAGATGGCACTATTACATAAAAACCCTACCCAGTAAACGTGGAGAAAACCATATTGGAGAGAATACGAGTTGGATTTTTTTTAAATGTCTACTATTAATCTGTTGATGTACTTCCGTTTGAAAGGAAAAATCTGATTTGCTGTCATAATGTTGGAACTTCCATAAACTGTGTTCTTGTTTATGCAGAAACCATCATCTGACATTTGGTATCTTCTTTGAGACTGCCCTGGCTGCATTTTTGTGTTACTGCCCAGGATTGGACAAGGGTCTGCGCATGCAGCCTCTCAGGTAACAGTTGTCTTGGGTCTAACTACAGTTTTTGTGTTGTCCTGTGATTTGAATAATAAAATGTTGCACAAACAATGTCAGAACTACTTTTATAATGGTGAGAAAATAGTTTTATTTGAGTAGGTTTACAGTACAGCTTATGTTCCAACCAAAAACCTTTTCACTGATAACCTTTGATAGATATCACTACTGTACTAGCCACACAAGTACTCAGATATCACTACTGTTCTGGCCACACAAGTACTCAGATATCACTACTGTACTGGCCACACGAGTACTCAGATATCACTACTGTACTAGCCACACAAGTACTCAGATATCACTACTGTACTAGCCACACAAGTACTCACATCATTTATTTGTTAGCTTCTGTTTATTGTTTTTGGAACCTGTTTTTTTTTTTCTTTAATTAATAATTTGTGCTTATGTTAAAGTATTATCTACCAGTTAGTTATTGTTTGATTTTACTGCGGTCCTCTTTCATATTTAAGTACCTGTGTTACAAAGACAAAGTTAGCTAAATGTTTACGTGATTTTGATAGTTATCTTCTAACATTGATCGAATTCTTCCACATTGTAAATTTGTAATCTTTTTCTGATAGGTTTACCTGGTGGTTGGTTGCCATTCCCTACAGTTTGACAATCTTTATCTATGATGAGGTTCGCAAACTTATAATTCGGAGGAACCCAGGAGGCTTTGTGGAGAGAGAAACTTATTACTAACACAGTTATAATGTGTTGACCTCTAAATATGTCCAGGTTTTTGTATATTTAGCACAGTAAAATCTAGGTTAAATCTGCAGTGTAGGTCAAGTTTATAATGAATTTTATGTTACAGAACCTAGTTTGTGACCACTAGCACATTGGATGAGACAAACGTGTGTGTGACTGTGTGCTTGAGGATAGTTACATTTATATTGAAACAATCACATCTACTACTTAATCATCACCTGAATGTTTGATTGTCTTTTGACAAGTATGTTCCTCAGTGTAAACAAAGAAGGCTACGTGATAATTAAGATCTGACTTTTTTTTTCTTTTTAAACTTGAGAGCTCTTTATGGAAGTAAGAATGTATGCATTTAATTTTTTTTAAACCATTTACAGCAACAAATTTAATACCCTTTTTTTTTTAAAAACTTATTTTAAAAGCTTTGGGGTGTATACAGTTATTATGGGCCCAAGAATGAGACAAAATACTATTTATTTATTTTGTTTCTGTTATTAAAAAATACTTTTTTTGTTTTTGTAAATTTTGCAGAGCTGACATAATTCCAATATAACCAGATTTCTGGTGGTGTTGAATCTGAACGTGTTAGAAAGGCAGTTTGTGACGTGTTTGTTCATTTATAGTTGTCTACAAAGTTTGCATGATTATCATGTTGTATTTTGTACAGAGATGACATTTATTCTCAGTGTTACATCTGGACATGAATTTGTTACTGGTTCAGATCTAGATTAGTCCTAGTTTGCACAAATCAGTTGTTAATGTTTATTTGCATTCGTGTCTCAGAATGGTCATAACATGAATGGTCTCAGATTGTTGTTTTGTTTTAGTTTCATTGTTACTGTATAACATGTCCAGGTTCAGTTAATGTAGTTGTGTTTAATACAACTTCATCTGTTGTAGCTGTGTTAACACAACTTTAGCTGTGTACACTGCATCTCGGCTCCAGCTCCTCAACATTAATATGTCTTGTTTGCACGTGACATAATTTTACCTTAAAAGATCAGTTATAACATGTCATGGCAGCTCTTTTGAGCCAACCTTATGAAGCATGTTAATTTGAGATGGTCAATGTCTGCAGCCTTCGGCTGGAGAGAAAGTAGACATGGCTGAAAAACAGAAGACACACAAAAAATAGTACAGTAGATAAACTACTGGGTTATTGAAGCAGTAGGATTATATTCATGATTTCTGTGTTAGTTGGATACATCATTGTGTGCTTGATTTGACCATGTTTTTATTGTGTTGTGTAGATTCTCATATTCCTAGCAGACTTCACATAATGAACGCTGAGTGTATTTCTCATTTTGCTGTATTGTTGTTGTATTTCGGCCATAATCACATGGTGTGGTATTGTTGTGTACGTGTCACATAACTCATTCAAACATATGTAGGTCACTCACCTAATTTCATTTTGTTATGGAAAATGTCATTGAGATCAAGTCTTAACTGAGAGCATCCTGGACGTTCTAGTACAAACGTTTTATGGTTGGACCTGGTTGTCATAACTGTGTTAGATCAGTTGGTGACCTTGTGGAGAGTAATGCATGCCATCAGAAAGGCCACAACTTTTTGTGGTTGAGTTTTAGTGTAGACATTGTTGTTTGGGAACAAGCAAACATGCAGACATTAATTTTGTTGGAGGTGGACATGTTAGTAATGATATTGTTGGAGAAACACATGTTGGTAATGATGTTGTTGGAGAAACACATGTTAGTAATGATATTGTTGGAGAAACACATGTTAGTAATTGATATTGTTTAACACTTGTTAGTAAAACGCAATTGCTTTGCATTTATTTGTATATTTGATGCATGCTATAGCAGTCATGAATGAACATGTTTGTTCTGGTTGCTTGGCATACAGAAAACATTAATCAAGAAGTATTAGTTTGATATTGAAAACAGCATGCCTCATTGATTCTGTTATTACTCTCAACTCAAACTGTGCACAGACTAGAATTAGATTTACTTGCTGGCTAATCTGCCATATGGGGAAAGCAGTCTGTGATCTTGTCAACAATTTTGTTGCAGACAATTTATGAAGATCATATGCGCTGATGTAAGACGTTATTCCATTTAATGCAATTCCTGAATATATTATTGTCCATAACAGCTTGAATAGTGCCACCAGACCATTGTTCCTCAGTTATTTCATTCCTCCTTGTCATGTGACAGAAGATTATCGGAAACATCATTTTGCCATTTAATAGTTTGAGCTTGTTGCTGTCAGTAACAAGACTGCTATCAGTTGAGAGTGCTGCTTGAGGCTACCCATGCCGTAGACTGAGAATTATTGTAGTAGTGGTTTCTGTAGTAGTATCTTTTACATGATGATGTTGTTAGCCACATGCACAATCTCAACATGGTTCCAATCTTCCTAGTAGCTAGTTGTACACATGTCAGAATATTGCCCTAGCTAATTTGTTGAAAGCTGTACTTGGATGCACCAACTATGGCAATGTTTTCCCTGTAATGTGGAACATGTCTCAAGCTGTGTTAGCCCTTGATTTAAAAACAAGTTCAACAAATATTGGAAGTTCAGGCCTCGGATATTAATTATATTTTGTCATTTTTACCGCCATCTTTTTAAAATGTTATTTCATGATGCCGTTTTTGGTTACATATCCCAGGGGGTTCATTTATGTAATCCCAACATTCCATGCTGTTACCTCTAACTGTAGAAGTTTGAATTTCATATAACTAGAAATTGATGGTTGGAAGTAACTTATTTGTACAATTCCGATAGTTACACTTGTTAAGATCTGGCCATTTTCATGCTTATATTTAGCATAGCCCATTTTTGTATATCTATATTTTGCTAGGACACTTTACCACAGCCAAGATCGTGAAATAGTCTCCGCTTTCACCTTTTTTGTCCTCAGTGTACAAGTAGCAGCAGAGACAATTTAACTCCCTTTATTGTGGTCACATGATCACAGATGTAGATTTTTGTTTACAAATACAGTTTATTGTTCTCTAGTAACTGACTTTGTTTATATATGTGTGAAGAGTTGGTGTAGACAACATGTGGTACATGTGTGGATACTTGATATCTTGTATAGCTATGGGTAGCTGTGTGTATCAACATCATTCCTTTCCGTTCCCTGTGGAACATAGGGCAGAAACAGTTGCTCTCCATCGATTTCTATTCTGGGCTGTCTTTTTCATCTGTGCCTAAGTCATCCCAATTTCCCTAGCCTCCTCTTCAACATTTCTTTTTGGCCTCCCCACTCTTCTTTTCCCCTGTGGGTTCCAGCCAAGGGCACCTCTGCTATGCTTGATTGTTATTTTCTGAATGTATGTCCTATTCATCCCCACCGTACTTTAATTTCCGTTTGTATTGGCTGTTATCCGCATCTTTTCCTTAGCTCTACATTTGTTATTAAATCTGGCCATCTTATACGGAGGATCCGTCGGAGACATCTATTTACAAATATCTGTAGTTTGGAGGTGATACTCTTTGAGACACGCCTAGTCTCTGAGCCATACAGCAAGACTGACTTTACATTTGAGTTAATAAATTAAGGGGCTGCTGTAAAACTGGTAAGGAATATAAGTAAATAAAACGGTATTGGATCAGTTCTAAGGAAGTGACAATTTCTTGGACAAGGTACCTCGGTGTTCTATTCCAAGCATCTACAGATCTAGCTAAGTGACCTTTTACTTGTTCCGAAGTTTTGTTCATTCTCTTTTTTTCGTTTCGTTGATTATTTACTTTCTTGTTTCGGTATTTCTTTCAGGTTTTACGATTTTCTTGTATTATTATTGTTCTTTTTTCGCTCATCACTGTGGGTGTTTACTTTTTCCATCTGCTTGTATCGCTCATTTGGTGTATGTTTCTCATCATCGTATGTTTTTGTAGTACCTATATGTAATTGCTATCAAGGAGTGTTATATGTGTGTTGCAGTTGGGTTTAGGCTTGGTGAATATGTCTTCAATCGTGCTGATATTCAAGCGAATGTCGTAGGCTGAGTAAACGAATGGTTAGCATCATACTTTTAGCCTGAACACAGCCACACACTATCTTTAGCTCGTACAACAGTGTTAATGAAATCAATGAGTTGGTGAAGACTGGTCTACATCCAAATTTATTGAGCATAAAAAAATGGCACGTCTAGTCAGGTCGATTGACATTGGAAAAAGGCCCAGGACACTGACCGTTGGGCTACGCATGAGCAGACGATACATACATCACATAATATATATATAGCTAATGCAGACAGCTGTATTTCAGCAAAGAATTGACATACGCCTGTGCGCAAAAGCCTTACACAACAACCACACCGTCCTCTCGGGGGAAAAAAAAACAGAATTTTTTTTTTTCAAACATTCCCCGAATCAAAGAACGGCTAAAATTAAGTACATCATAATAATAAATCGTCAACTTCTTCTTCTTTGATCCTTAGCCGCCGACCGTCAAAGCAGTCAGTGGCCATCACGCCTGGTGGCGTCTTGTAGGGCAACAACAAATTGATTCCATTTTGCTCGGTCGGTGGCCATCCTTCGTACAGTGCCCCAACTCTGGTTCATTCTTTGCATCTCAGCCTCCACAGTCCTCCGCCAGGTTGTTTTTGGTCGGCCTCTCTTTCGTTTTCCTTCAGGGGTCCAAAGCATAGCTGTTCTTGTGATGGCATCGGGGTCTATTCTGAGGACATGGCCAACCCAGCTCCAGCGTCTGCCAGCTATGATGGTGTGCATGTCCTCTTGCTTGCTCCGAGTAAGCAGATCTTGGTTGGTGATGGTATTCGGCCAAAAGATTCGGATAATTTTTCTTAGGCATGTTGTGTGAAAAGAGGACAATTTCGACATTTCCTTCACTGTAACTCTCCAGCATTCTGCACCTTAGAGAAGCACAGAAAGCACACAGCTCTGATATAATCTTAATTTTGTGCTTGTGCTGTATTGAGAGGACTTCCAGATGTTGTTTAGGCTAAAAAAAGCTGTTCTTGCCTTATTCATTCTGATGTTGATGTCTTTGCCTGCTCCGCCGTCAGGTGTTACAATGCATCCTAGATATGTGAAGGTGTCTGTCTGTACCAGTTGCTGATTCCTTACTGATATGGGCTCAGGGTTGCTCACATTGAGTGTCATGACCTCTGACTTCTTTAAATTGATGTTCAAGCCCACCTGCTGGCTAAACTTATTAAGTCTTATCTGTTTTTTCCTGGATGTGTTGATGTGAATGTGCCAGTAGTGCAATGTCATCTGCATATTCCAGATCTTCCAATGTAGAAAATGTAGTCCATCTTATTCCTCTTGGACTGCCCTCTGTTGTCTGGCGCATCACCCAGTCTATGACAAATCGTCAAAAGTAGAACAATAAATTGTCAAAGTCCAGTCGAAGTCAAATCTACTGGAAATATTAATGAAAGTGCATGAAAAAGACTGTCATCAGTCATAGCATTGTCATAAGAATATGACAAGAAGAAACAAAGAAATGTTAACTAACAATACAATAAAGAAAAGAACATCTTAAAATGTGTATGTTAAAGTAATAATATCACTATGGCAAAAGAAAATTGTTACACAAAGAGAATCAACCTACTAAAACATGTGAAATATAAGTAGGGTTATGTCCCTTAGGGAGCATTAAGGGAAAAAAAAAGGTGCTGAATAGAAAAGAAAAATTTGATGAAAGAAAAATTTACAATTTCCGAATATGTAAGAAAATCTGGGTAAAAGAAGAGAAAAACTAATAATTAAGAGTGAGGTAATAAAATATAAAGGGAAAAAAAAATGTTAAAGGACTTTAAGCGTCATGTAGTTTTCATACTGATCTATTGGTAAATATGGTACTGCATTGTTTCAAAGTGGCAATAATATGTCTATCACGCATGCTTATAGCACTGAAGTAGAGTCATGCATTTGACACGAAAGTAGATCGTTAATAAGCAACAAAATGCTCAGGTCCTCATAATGAAGGTATTGAATGTCAATCATTGAATGTAAGTGAGTGGATCACGTAAATAAATTTGAAAGTCACGCAGAAGTACTGAATCTCAACCATGCGCTTAAATTTGGATCACACAACAATGTAATTAGTATCATTAAAGTGTTGAGGGCAGCCCGGAATAGCTTGGACACCAAATGCAAACGATTGCATCAAAATAGAATAGCATCCAACCCTAGGATTCCTGTGGTTTGATTTCATGAGGAATGACAGAGCGTTGGTCTGATTGTATAATAAATCTTGATCCAAGAAGGTACCTCTCCAGTGTCAAAACAGCCCATACGATGGCGAGCAGTTCGCGCTTGATCGCTGGATATCTTCTTTCTGCATCAGTCAGTTTCCGTGATATGTACAAGTTAGGGTGAAGTGTACCATTGAAATTCTGCATCAATACAGCACCGACACCTTTGGAAGATGCATCTATGCGAAGATAGAATGTCACATTTTTATTTGGTAGCCTCAAAATTGGAGGGGTTGAAAATAAATTTTTAATATGAGCTAAGGGCTGCTTGGCACTCTTGAGACCAGTGCACATGATTGGGAGAGCCCTTTCTTAATAAAGCAGACAGATCAGCAGTGATATTGGATAGATTCAAAATGAATCGACTAAAATTGAATAAGGCCGAGAATACTGCGAACTTGTTTCTTAGTTGTAGGCACTGATATGTTCAAAATCTTGGACACATTAGACAGTTCAGTTTTAAGAAAACCATGACCAAGGAATGATATTTCTCCAAATCCGACACAAATTTTAGAAGGTTTGGCAGTAATGTGAATGTAAAGTGTCAAGCAATGAAGTGAGACCTAAGAAATGATTTTCCCAAGAAGTACTAAAGAGACATATGTCATCTATATATGTAATAATATCAGACCTGTTAGAAAAGATTTTAACGCATCATCCTGACAAATGTGGCAGGAGCATTCATGAGTCCAAAAGACATAAAATTCCATTGAAATAATCCCTTAGGTGTTGTAAAAGCAGTGAGGGGCTTAGCAGTTTCAGATAAAGGAACCTGCCAGTATCCCTTAGTGAGATCAAACTTAGTGAAAAAAACAGCTGTAGCAAGTCTTAGCAAAAAGTCTTCTAATAAAGGTAAAGGTTCAGCATCGAAGACAGTAACATTATTATAGGAACTGCTGGCTAACATAAGACAACACTTTGTCTCTGAGCATTAAGTCCATAAGTGCCTCATATGTATGTTGAATTTTCGCTAATTCAACCCATCTGTTGAATGTTAATTTAATGGCAGCAATAAATTCAGAGAAGTCTTTCCCTGTTTCTGGTAACATGGTCTTAAAACGCATGCGATAGCCATTTTCTTACAATTGGTAAAGCTTGAGCAATAAAGCTCTGGCAGCTTCATAGTTATTCCTATTGGGACCGTCCATGGTACAAACCGAAGTTAGTGCATCCCCTGTGAGGAATTCCATCAATCTACTACACCATTCAGATTTATCTATTTCATGTGCCTCGTACAGTCTCAAAGCGATTAAGGAAGCAAGAAATATCATCTACGTTGGGTTTGAAAGCAGGCAAACGAAATCTAAGAGATTCTGAAACATGATTGTTTGAGGAACGTTGACCCTCAGAATTGTTTTGTTTACTATTTAGTACCGTAACTTGAGTTTTTCAAGTTCTAAAGATAACATCTTTTCATCATGTAATCTTTTTTTATCTTCTGCTTCCATCACAAGTATTTTAAGTTTGTCCTCATGCTCAAGTATTTTAAGTTTCTCTTGGCTGGCTAAATCTTCAGTTCTTTTTTCTCTGGCCAGTTCTTTAGCCCTGTGTTTTTGATATTCAGACATAGCAAAATCTTTTAGGGCTTCTTCCATGCCAAAGGCTTTGCCTTGTTTAACAAGATAGTCCAAGGTAGCCATTTTGTATCAATGTATCCAACTTAGTTCATAAAGTATTAAGTAATTGTCAGATTTTTAGAATAAATAATATCAATGGCAATTAAAAATGCAATCGATCAATGGTAAGGACAAAAAATAATGAAAAAGACAACAAACATAGATATAGATAAGAGAACAAAAAATATTTTGGAGCAGGATAAAGCACTAAGAGACAAAAGACACTAACAGTAAGCGACAGAAAAGAATATAAATGTCAAACTAAAGAGGAAAAATACAGCAAATTGGAACACACTTACTGCTAAGTCAGAACAACACAGGACCAGAGACACGGTGTATAAACATAAAATTTGTATATAACTGAGAGGCAGCAAGGAGAGACCAACAGATATGAATAAAACTACTACAACTAAAGCAAAAATACTATACAACGACAACGCACAGGCATAGAACACAAGACGGCACACCTATACAGACAGTGGTTAAAGAAAACCAGTCAGAGGACCTAAGTCGCACAGCAAATATCAGCCGGATATTCCACTGATGGAAATCTACAAGCAAACCTAACGAAACATCCGGTGTGAGATCATTGAATCAATGAGATGAACCTCTTGCACCGAACCGCCTCCCAACCAAACCCACAGGGACAAACAAGATAACAGAAAGGTACAGATATAACATGCAAGAAATAAGAACGAGCTCAGACCAATTTAGCACAGTTCACAAAAAGTGCACATAAAGCCACTTAGCTGGGGGCCAAGGACGGTGGATCTGTCACACAGCATCTCCTGGACAGGTTGTCAGCGCAGATAGGGCACATCACAGGTCGAGCAGAAATAATGTAGCTACTGGACATCCAAATAGAGCAGGAAGCACGACATCATTGCAGTTTCTTCCAGCAAGTTCAACTTGATAACATTGGGCCTTGAAAACTTCACAAAACAGGCGTGTAGCAGCAGCCTGATTAATAACACGTACATCAGAACTTGATTTAAAACTAGGAGCATTCACTGGGACTCTGCTGTAACGTCTTTCTTCAAAAACGCAATGATTTTGACCAGTTGTACAATGAGAAGAAAAATTTCGTGGCATTCATTTATTTCCGCCCGCATCGATTTCATGACATGCGCAGAGGAAAGTATGCAAAACAGTTCCAGAAATAGTTTAGGATGCATAAACGATAGACGACATGGTTTCAAATTTTTCGATGTTGAACAGTCCAAAAAAAAATCGTCCCCATACTGGCCACCAGAAATCTGTTGTGTAATGGCTATCAAGGAGTGTTATATGCGTGTTGCAGTTGGGTTTAGGTGAATATGTCTTCAATTGTGCTGATATTCAAGCGAATGTCGTAGGCTGAGTAAACGAATGGTTAGCATCATACTTTTAGCCTGAACACAGCCACACACTATCTTTAGCTCGTACAACAGTGTTAATGAACTCAATGAGTTGGTGAAGACTGGTCCACATCCAAATTTATTGACAGTAGCTCCAACAATAATTCAGCATAATAATATCAGGTAGATTGCATTCAAAGGCATTCATTAAGGTCCAATGTCGGTCCATCGTAGTAAACAACATAAGAGGCATACAGTTCATAGAATCTCAATTCTGGCCGTAAAAAAAATTAGCGATCAGGTTCGGATATGACGTGAACGAAGTATGGCGGCAAAAAATATATGTGATGACAATCGAGTATAATTACCTCAAAAATACAGAGTATGCAGTAATGTTACATAAATAACAATATTATTGCTAACAGTACAAACATATGAATGTAAATATAATCCAATACACCACTTACTGAATATATAAAGTCCAATTCCCCCTCAATTAACCTCTTGGCTAATGTCTCCTTACTCTCTAGGTTTGGTGCTTACGACCACTTAGTCTCTGTAATACAACTGAAAGACCCTTACTATAGTCGAAGATTGTATTTCCCTGGCTGATAATACCTCTTGGTGCTATACCACCTCACACTGTAAGGTTGTGGCACCGCCACACAATTGAAAAATAAGTCAGCTTCTACACTACAGTATCTCACTAGCACCCACCCTGGTGCTGTACTCAGACAGTATTTCAATTCTTTATATTCTACCTAATACCAAAAGTTTACAACTGGCAAAAATGAACACTCCACAGATGAAGACACACCCCAAACACTACGATAAATACCAGTCACGAGGAATAAGATGTCAGACAAGATCAGAGCAGGGATAGACTGTTATATACAATGCGTGACTGACAACGGATGAAAACAAAGGAAAACCGTTAACGTATTTACAAGATATGTACACGACAACGTAAACACAAACTCCACCAGTACGCCTAATGAATACTGAGCTTGGAATGTTAAGTAGGGCAGTCGCAGGAAAACCTTCTGCCTGACTCCACCACTAAACATACACAGCCACACCCTAGAAGAAATCAGTCTAATCCAATCTTTTCCCACAAGTAAGAAAAGGAAGAATTAAACTCGCCACGCGTCCACCCTTGAACTCACAAATATAATATAAACACAGCAGACTAAACAGCAACTACACTTAACAATGAAGTGTTGAGAGCTATCTCCTTCACTAGTCACTAACTAAATCATCCCAATCCAAATAAACTAAATACCATATAAGCAATAATAATACAATAACTTATAAATAAATTTACTATGTATCTAACACTAATGACCCAAAGTGATAGGAATTAGAGAGGCAGATCCCACCTACCTAACTACCACCATATACAGACACAAACTAAGTTTCTACAAAGAAAACGAGGAAACAGAACAAAACACAAGGAAAGAAAAACAATAACAAACCAATAAGCAAACCTCAAGAAACAGACGTAGAAACAGAACAAAGCTTATTTTATGCAAACCTAACACGACCCAAACAGAAATGTCCCACTACTCTAGAAGACCAGACTGTACGATAAGCTGTACCAGGTGGATAGACAGAAAAGAAAATTTTGAAGGAAGAAAATAGAATTTACAGGAAAGAACAAAAAAAAACATAAATACAACAGATCATACACAGATATTCAAACACTAACTTAACTGATGATCCAGCGATGCTCCTCCACGTAGCTCCTCAGACACAGATGATGATAGATGAAACAGCACGAACTAGACTTCACAGACTTGAAGACATCAAAACGAAAATAATGTTCCACACGGTGTTATCTCAGCACAGTCCACGGCAAGAATAACGACCGTATATCCAACAATGTCCAGATAGCAAGACTTCTTCACAAATCTATGTGCCGGATAATAACGACAATGTCCTTTTGCACAGCGATGCATATAATAAATGCGTAAAGTTCGATACTTCGTCTCTTAAAGAACGACAGGAACTCAGCAGTCTTTACACTTCAACACAGTAAATTTCCAGGACCCCTCAGATCAGCAGGCTTCGGTAACTGGCATCCCTACAAGCGGTACTAGGGTCACGTCAGAGGCAAGGGTAGGCTCCCACTGGACAGGCACATCGGTAAGGTCTGATGACGACAGAACTTGGCAGGTAGATAGAGCAGTACAGGCGATGACACTACTGCAGATTGGCTACGTACCCAACAGTGGTTGAGTTGATCTAGACCATGGTCCAGATAAGAGGATTTACACACATCCTGAGATACCACCGCCACTAATGATACCCCTAATATCCACCAATCTTGAAGATCTGTATTTCTCTGCCGGCACACAGAGTCAGGCACTCGAGCCCAAATATTACCAACCAATCTTGAAGATCTGTATTTCTCTGCCGGCACACACAGTCAGGCACTCGAGCCCAAATATTACCACCCAATATTGACGAATTATTCCCTCCTGATGACACCACAGTCAGTCACTCGGGCCCAAATACTACCGACAAATATTGACAAACTATTCCCTCCTGATGACACCAGTCAGTCACTCGGGCCCAAATATTAATACCGAACATATTGACAAACTATTCTCCTCTACCTTGCTTATGAACCAACTGCACACACCTGTCACAACTAATCTCCGCTGCTCCGGCTGTATCACTACTCTCCTAGCACTAAGCTACAAAGTGCACCTTGTAATATCTCAAACTGTACTACCAGACGCCAGCTGCAACTTTACTCTACCCTTGTGACACTTCTTCTAACAATAATTGAACACCCTAGCACAACATTAACTTCCCAGAACAGCATCGAACACAATAAATGTCAAGTCTTATTTGTACTGACAACCCTAACCTTTCACTGTGACCTATTTCCAATCTAGGTCAAATACCGCTAGCGGGTCAGCACCAGAACTTAAACAGTTCACTGCTACTGTTTATCGACAAACCAGAACACACTACCGAAAAAACTGGAAAACATGAAGACGTGAACACACGCTGCTATAACTTCTCATATGTGTGCATAGAACTTCTAGCCTTCTATACTATAAAATATTGGCCCCACGGCCTTTAAAGAATCGGACAAGAGCTCCCCAGCTGTCAGGAACACTTATCGTGGATAACACTCCACGGTGTTGCACCACAGCAGTGTGGATTTATAATAACAATAATAAGCTCGCTCCTCTAGGAGTATGCCCACACAACAATAGCTGACATAAGTAATCAACACCTTTAACAGGAATTTCCCTTTATTACTAAGCACAACACACTCAGGCCTCACACGGCCAACAAACGCATGAAATACAATATAGCCTAATAATGACATGCCAGTGTAACTTGCCTTAACAGCTTAATCTATCAGCGTCATACACCACAGTACGACTTAACTGAAAAAACACTGCAATGACTATCGCTCACCATGAGCGGCAAAAACTGACAATGGTACACTCAACTCAGTGACAACTTATAAATCTACGGCCTGTAGCAAATACAATCTAGACACTACACTGTACTAGAATAACAACTTAATAATCCATCATACCCGGAATATGGCAAGCACTTATAACGAATAGTCCATAACATGAACTTCACAGCTAACTCGCTGGCAAAAGGGAAAATATCTGCGTCCGACCCGGACACTGGCTAGATTCTCACTGACTCCTTTCGTGCCTGATTTCCCGGCTTCTGGTAGTCACCTGACTCGCCGGTTTTGCTATACCCGGCGTTGCCCGGCTGACTTTTCGTACAACAGATACACTGCGAAATAGCGCCGTGACAAATATCAACAGTGATTCCTCACTGGGAGATCAAGAAACCAGACACGGACTACCACCTAGCAGAAATACTTAAGAAAACAAATAATATAGAAAATATTAAAAACACAGCCAATAAATATATACAACAAATATCAAAAGACAGCATTACTGTGTACACAGATGTATCCAAGGGAGAGGATGGCAAATTGGGGATAGGAATATATATTCCAGTATGGAAAATGGCAAAAGAATATAGCATCACGGAAAATACATCCATTTTCACTGCAGAGATGGTGGCAATACTAAAAGCACTAGAAATATTCTCTAATAACCCTCCCAAAAAATTAACAGTTTTAACTGACTCTCTTTCAACAATTAAAGCACTTAGAAACTTACGAGAATGTAGTAGACCTGATATAGCAGAGGAGATATTTCTAGCTACTACATACTTATATTCCAGAGGATGTTCAGTCTTAATTGCTTGGATACCTTCACATGTGAAGCACATGTGTGCTTGGCGCACATCTATTCGTAAAGGTGCAGCGGCATGCGAATCATACAGAAGAGCAGCAGCGGAACAGCGGAGACAAGCTAGAAAGGACCGTGAAATAAAACCTTCACATGAAGCAAACATTCTCTGCCCACACTGTCCGAGATCTTTCCAGGCCCGCATCGGGCTCATCAGTCACCTTCGTACCCATAGACTAACCTAACATATTCCTAAATAATTGGATGAACAGAGTGGTCTTCATCACCCTTGATGGACGAACAACACCTTCACATGTTGGCATAGAAGGAAATGAAAAGGCAGATAAAGAAGCCAAGAAAGGTAGATCTGATAAAAATCTAATAAATTTAGGGACGAGTAAATCAGAGATTAAGAGCTTAATTAAAGATTTAATAACAGATGAATGAAAAGCAGAGTGGGATAAAAATCTGAAAGGAAGACATGAATATAAGATGTTCAAGGCTCCAACAAGAAAATGTCAGATATCTAGGGAATTGAAAATTCCCAGAAATAAGAAACTTCTCAGACTACAGCTGGGCAATGGCTATTTCAGAATAAAAGAACCTTACTGTGCAGGATGTCTTCAAGACAATAATTTAGAACATTTCTTGTTAAAATGTAAGAGGTATGAACAAATGAGAATACCAATATTAGATTATTTGCAAGCATCCAACTTACCTATAAATATAGAATATAAGTATATGAGGAGAACTGCCGTAAGACGGGGGTAAAACAGTTGAATGGGAAAAAAAACCAAAAAAAAAAACACACACACACACACAAATAGTAATACGTCTTACAAGGAGAAAGGACAAGGAAAACCTACGTTGCGGCCACAAGGTCTTCGTCAGGGACAGACAAACAAGAGACAGGAGGGAAAGAAAATGAGAATTAAGTAGAGAACATGAAACTATAAAAATAAGAGAGAAAAAAACCTCCCTTATGTCCAGTCACATGTGAAGCAAGATGGCTACCACTAAACCGGAAAGCGGAAGTCAATATTACATTAAAAACAAAAAATAAGAAATAATGAAAACAAGGACCGGAAAAGAGTGAGAAATAAAATAAACATAAAAAATTAAAAAAAAATTTTTTTTTAAATAAAAATAATAATATTAAAATTAAAATATATAAAGTGAGGGAAAAGCGATTTTAAGAAAAAATAAATTAAAAATTAAAAATACCGGTATATTAAAAAAAAAAATAAATAAAATAAAATATATTTTTAAAAAATAATAAATAAATAAAAAATATATATATATTTAAAAAAATGGGTGATCGCATCAAAGTAGACAGTCATAATACAATAGGGACTAGATAGAGAAATGCGTCTCAGACAAAAGAATGTTGGGTATTCAAACCGTGTGGTTTAAGGCAACCCATAAGATGGATGAGGCGTTGTTCCTGGCGAAACCGACTGTTGGCATCCGAGGAACAGGACCTGATGGCTGTCACCTGGATGCCAGTGGCACCGTGGTGGTCAGGGCCATTGAAGTGGATGGCCACAGGTGTGGATTTAAACTGAGAGATGTCGTAGAGGTGTCTGCAGAATCGGTCGCCCAGTCGTGTGCCCGTTTGGCCGATGTAAGTAATGGTGCAACGTTTGCATATAATAGCATAAATGACGTTGCGTGACTCACATGTGAAGCCATGGGTGATGGTGAACGAGACTGAACGTAATTCGATTACATACTGACATGTCTTACATCGAGTTCGGTTACATGGCTTGGTCCCAAAGTGGCCATCGTGGACAGTTTTCAAGCGGCTGTGGATTAGGAGATCCCTCAAGTTTTTATCCCGTCTATATGCCAGCAAGGGTGGCTCACTAAACACTTCCCGCGCCTTTGGGTCAGCTTGGAGGAGAGGAAGGTGACGATACAGGATCCTTTTGACAGCAGTGTTGTGAGGGTGATAGGTCATTATTAACTTGACTCTATCAGAGGAGGTGTTATGGCGGGGTTTGAGGGCCTCTAGACGTGAGATAGGGAGAACACGCTCTAAGGCAGAGGTAAGAACATCCTCTGGATACTGTCTGTTACGAAAGAAGTCCAACATTTCTTGTGCTCGGCATAGAAAGTTGTTATGCCAAGATGATGACCGGAGTGCAATGATGTCGATTCTGTTCAATAATAACAATAACAATTCGTAATGAGTTAATAGGACACAAATGTTCACAGGGAAACGACTTTTTGGCGCATCCGTTCTGCGGTCACCCACCCCTTCGCTACGCCACTTGGTTGCAGGAATCGGATATGGAAACACAAAGAGAACAGACAAAAGTTTACGAGAATAAATGATACAATGATACTAGCCAGACTGTAAGATACGTCTTTACAGTTGTGGGCTCAAAAATACATCTTGTCAGAGGAGTTGTGGGCTCATACATACATCTTGTCAGAGACGAAGTTGGAGAAATGAGAATACAACCAGCACGAAAGGCAATCATTACACCGAGTAAGGTAGATAAATCAAGACAATTCCAACAATCTTATTGATTGCCTCTTCTGGTTGAAAGTGAGGCCTTATTCTTCCTGTTTTCTCAGTGACGCCAGAGACTCATACAGGGGAAGTAACAGTGGATGTTTTCAGAGGACTCTTCCTGACGGGGCTGCAAATGAGCTGTTTGCGTAGGGCGGTAAATGAGTTGTTGGTCTAGGCATTATTATTTTGTTAGCACACTTTTTTTCCCTACTGTCATTGTTCACGTCTCACGCTTCGATGCATGACCGGGCCAGAAGGGCGTATTTCCCATCCCTGAGAGATTAACTGAGTCCCTAAAACGTGATAATACCACATTGACTCCAGTAAATGCGGGCACGTAGTTTTTGCTTAAGATTGCATAATTACTTCTGACTCGACAGGAAAAATGTAAGAAGTTGTAACGTAAACATTACCAGGATTTGTCAGATGTAGCAACTCCATATACGGAGGATGACTAGAGGTTTTGGATCATATATATGCCTTTCTCTCTGTAATGATTAATTCAACTATGAATTTGTCAAAATCAACATATACACATTTTATGATCAATTATTTTGAAACAAATGCAAATAAATATGACTGCTGATTATAAAAAAATAATTAGGTTTCTTCGCCGAAAAAGTCTTTAGGCTTGATGAATTTAGAAAAATAAAGTTCGGTTGTTTTGGCCTGTTACAATTGGGACTTGCCAAAATGCTGAAGTTCCGATGCTGTTTTTCCGTAGATTCGTCTCTGTGGTGAGGGTCACGTTTTCAGATCAGTTCAGGAAGTAACCGCTCCAGGTGAAGGCAACAATCTTCAGGTGTCGATGTCCAGCTTTGAATCACAGTCTAGTAGTACAGCAAATGGTCTCTCCGGCACGTACCACAAATAGTTGGGTCGCCTCGTATTGGTACCACAAACTCAATAATTGATAAATCTTAAGAATTCTTGCTCAGTAGAATAGTCTTTGCAACTTAACACAGATGCCTTGAACACGCGTCTGGGGTATTATTTCTATTTTAGAATCCCTCTGTGACATGTGAGTGGTCCTGTAGAATTCCAGGTTCCGTATTAATATTGGCGAGTTTTCAACTGATGTACAGATATGCTCTTAGTACTTTTTGTCTGGTCCTATAAATTCAGAATCCAACTCTATTCTTTTCTGTGGCAAGGTCCGAGCTGTCTATGTTGACGATTTCAGGAATGCAGTGCCGTATGTCAACTTTTTCTACGTTATATATCACACACGCACGCACGCACGCACGCACGCACGCACGCACGCACGCACGCACGCACGCACGCACACACACACACACACCCACACACACACACACACACACACACATATATATATATATATATATATATATATATATATATATATATATATATATATATATATATATATATATATATATATATATATATATATATAATGCTTTGATAAAGGCTTCTTACAATGTTTACAGGCATGCAATTCATCCATAACTGTGGAACAGGTGCTGAGAATAGACAGACCTAGAAAATTGCACAATATACGAGAGTAAAACAGTAAATAACAAGAACTAAAATTACACAGCCCTACAAAAAAAAAAATTTTTTGATGCCAAACATTTTACTCTTGATTGTACATAAATGAGGCCTGCTCAATCCAAATATCACATTTACTTGTCTGTAGCAGCTCTAGTTTTTGAGATACAGACATTTTTGTATTTCATTAATATAGGGTGACACAAAAAAAAAACGGGCCCGCGCTCGCACTTTTTGTGCGCGCGCGGACCCGTTTTTTTTTGGGGGGGGGGGGGGTCACCCTGTATTATTTATTACACTTCTAACAGAGAATGGCATCATCTTCAAGAAGAGCATGTTTTCTTTCACCGCATTTATTTTGTTATATTTGTGGAGAGTGGTCTCCAAAGGTTGTTATTGCCGGGAGTTGTAGTGAGGATAAGCTCTCACTGCAGATAAAATACTTCTATGGCACGCGCCTCAAACAGCCTCTGACAACCAAGTCCAGCTCCCGGCCTTCACGTGTGGCTCAATTTGAGCCCGGCGGAACTGTTTCCACTGACGGGAGAAGGGGCAAAGGCGAGCGACTGGCGCCTTAAAACCAGCAGCTTCGGGCAGATAGGGCTCGTGATCCTTGGTTGGTAGCTTATCTAAGAGAAGGAACTCTGAAATCAAACCACCGCTGCCTTGCGGGAATATCCATTTATGGAATTGGCTTCGGGAGTAAACCCTGAGGATAAATCCGGAGTCGGAGTCCCTAAGGCAGTCTAATGTCGATTCGACATTATTCTGGCAACTCCTGCGACATGGCTGGTACCAAACTGTATCGGCTACTGCCGTTCCTTTGGATCTACCGGCTGTGTGGAGAGGGGGAACATGCTGCATGGGCAACAGCTTGATCTCCATATAACTGTGCCCAAGCTCGCGCCCTGGAGAGGACACTCCAGCTTCACCCTATAGGTGTCGGCAAAACACGGGAAGTAGCAGTTACCGGTTATAAGCATTTTGCCCAATTGGCGTAGGGCATGGCGCCAGGGGCTACTTCCGACAGTGGGAGAGGTTCTAGGATCTCACTGGACAGCTACCGCCCGCTTCAAGCTGGGCAGCCCCCAGTCAATAAGGTGTTGTCCCGCCACTGTCTGCTTTCCCCATTGGGTGCATGGGGATTAGGGTCAAACCCGAACTGTGGACAGAAAATTTTGCACCAAGCAATTATCGAAAAAATAGAAATAAGCAAACTCTCAGATTGGGATGTTGGAACGTCCGGACTATGTTGACTGGACTATCCGAAAACCTACAGGATGTAAACGATGTAAGGAAGACAGCCATAATTAATGATGAGCTTAAACGACTTCAGGTGGATATAGCTGCACTTCAGGAAACGCGCCTGGCGGGCTCTGGAACGGTGAGCGAGAAGGACTACACATTTTATTGGCAAGGGAAAGATCTTAATAAAGCTAGAGAACACGGAGTAGGTTTTGCGGTCAAAAAATCGCTAACTAAAATGGTTGAACCAGGCGAGAATGGATCAGAACGCCTGTTAACGCTCCGCCTGCAAACTAGCACAGGTCCCATCACCCTTGTCAGTGTGTATGCTCCTGCTCTGCCTCAGAAGCTAAAGATGAGTTCTACGAGAATCTAACAGCAGTTATCAAAAGCATACCTAGGCAAGAACAGCTTGTTCTCCTTGGTGACTTTAACGCTAGAGTGGGTGCCGATAATGTTTCATGGCCTTCATGTCTGGGCAGGTTTGGTATTGGCAAGATGAATGAAAATGGACAACGGCTCTTAGAGTTGTGCGTCCACCATGACCTCTGCGTGACCAACACTTACTTTCAAACAAAACCCCAGCATAAGATGTCATGGAGACACCCACGATCCAAGCACTGGCACCAACTTGACCTGATTCTCGTCAGAAGGCCACTCCTCAGGTCTGTGCTCTCCACGCGCTCGTACCATAGTGCAGACTGTGATACAGATCACTCCTTGGTTTGCTGCAAAATCAGAGCACAACCAAGAAAACTCTATCGTGTCAGACATGAAGGGAAACCACGTATTGATACCAGCAAGATGTCAGACCCTTTCATGATCGCTCAATTCACTGCGACCTTCGAGAAAGTGCTCAGTAGCCCTCAGCATGGTGATACTATTACAGAGAACTGGGAGCATCTACGGAACACCATTCAAAGTACTGCACTTGCCACCTTTGGTAAGAAAACAGCAAAGTCAAATGACTGGTTTGATGCTTCATCAGATGTGATGGCACCTGTCATTGAAGCTAAGCGCAGTGCTATGAATGAATACAAACGTTCACCGAGTGCCAGAACCCTACAGATCCTGAGGGCTACGAGAAGCAAAGTTCAACAAACTGCTCGACGCTGTGCAATTGACTATTGGCTCAGCTCAGTGAGAGCATCCAGATCGCAGCGCAAACAGGCAACATTAGACAAATGTATGACGGCATAAAGAAAGCACTTGGCCCCCATAAAAGTAAGACGGCACCGCTAAAAACCATCAGCGGAGAGAAGCTAACCGATAAGGGTAAGCAGATGGAGAGGTGGGTCGAGCACTACTCTGAGCTTTACGCTAGAGACAATACCGTTACGCCTGCAGCCCTTGATGCTGTCAACAGTCTGCCAACTATGGAGGAGCTGGATGCCGAACCAACATTAGAGGAACTCAGCAAGGCCATTGATAGCTTGGCCTCTGGCAAAGCACCAGGCAGTAATGGGATTCCTCCTGATTTAATCAAATGCTGTAAGAGCACGCTATTACATCCCCTGCATAGGATGCTGTGCCAGTGCTGGGAAGAGACAACTATTCCTCAAGACATGCGAGATGCCAAGATTGTAACACTGTATAAAAATAAAGGAGACAGAAGTGATTGTAATAACTACAGAGGCATCTCTCTTCTTAGTATTGTTGGTAAGGTTTTTGCCAAAGTCATCTTAATGCGACTACACAAGTTAGCTGAGCGCATATATTCAGAGGCACAGTGTGGATTCCGAGCTGGCAGATCAACAACAGACATGATCTTCTCTCTCCGCCAGCTTCAGGAAAAGTCAAGAGAGCAGAAAAGACCATTATATATCGCCTTTATAGACCTCACAAAAGCATTCGACCTGGTTAGTAGGGATGGACTCTTTAAAATCCTCCTGAAAATAGGCTGCCCTTCTAAAATGCTGGAAATGATAAAGTCATTCCACGACGGCATGAAGGGAACAGTCCAATATGCTGGAAGCACGTCACAGCCCTTTGATATACGAAGTGGCGTTAAACAAGGCTGTGTTCTGGCTCCGACCCTCTTCGGAATCTTCTTTGCCTTACTCTTGAAACATGCATTCAGAGATGCAACTGAAGGAATATGCCTTCACACTAGGTCAGATGGCCGTCTGTTTAATCTTTCAAGGCTGAAGGCAAAAACAAAAATCAGAAGGGTCACTATAAGAGACTTGTTGTTCGCTGATGATGCTGCAGTCGTCACTCAAAGCCAACAGGAGCTTCAGAGCTTGATGAATCGCTTCACTAAAGCATGCAAGGACTTTGGCCTCACAATAAGTCTAAAGAAAACGAATGTGCTGAGTCAGGATGCGGGTGCTGCACCAGTTATCACTATCGATAACTATGAATTGGCAGTGGTGCACCACTTCACATACCTAGGGTCTACCATCAATGACAAACTCTCACTGGATACAGAAATCGACAGCCGCATTGGCAAAGCTGCAGCTACCTTTGCCCGCCTCACATCGCGTGTTTGGGGAAACTCTAAACTCACAATGAAGACCAAAGCTGCGGTATATAATGCCTGCGTCACCAGCACACTTCTATATGGCAGCGAGACCTGGACGACCTATGCTAAGCAAGAAAGAAGGCTCAATACCTTCCATTTGCGGTGTCTACGCCGCATCCTCGGCATCTCGTGGAAAGATAAAGTGACAAATGTCGAGGTGTTGTCAAGTGCTGGCCTTCAAAGTATGTATACGCTGCTTAGACAGCGCAGACTTCGCTGGCTTGGTCATGTTCGCCGCATGGAAGATGGTCGCATCCCAAAAGATATCTTCTACGGACAATTAGCAGATGGCAAGAGAACAGTTGGGCGACCACAGCTGAGGTTCAAAGATGTGTGCAAGAGAGATATGAGGGCACTGGACATGGATCCAGCAACATGGGAGGACGAAGCTGCCGATCGCACTAAGTGGCGATGCTATTTACGGCGCCACCTCAGATTGGGCGAAGAGAGGCTCACACAAGAAGCAGAGGTGAGGAGAAAACGTCGAAAGGAGCACCAGGAAAATAAGCAGCTGAGGGCTGCCACCTCAGGGGCGCATTCCCATGGTCAGTTATGACTGAAGGGGCTATTATTATTATGTGGAGAGTACACTTTCAAAGAAGAACATAGGAAGCATATTACTGTTTTTGTGAAAAAGGCATACTTTGCTTACTTTAAAGCAAAACTAGGTGACCAGGACAAGTCTTGGGCTCCTCATATTGTTTGCAAAACATGTGTTGAACACCTGCGACAGTGGACTTGTGGGAAAAGAAAATGTTTAAAATTTAGAATTCCAATGGTTTGGAGAGAGCCCAAGAACCACTATGATGACTGTTATTTCTGTGTTGTCAATATTAAGGGAATTAATGGAAAAAAATCACAAAAAGTGGAAATATCCAGATTTAGATTCTGCTAGGCGACCTGTTCCACACGGAGATGACATACCAATTCCAACTTTCAGTCAGATTTCGGATTCTCTGCTAGAAGATGATACAGCAGTGGCATGTGGAACGACAAGTGACAGTGATAGTGATTTCGAAGATGATTTTTCAGATGCTCAAAGCTTCGACCAGCTTGAACTAAATGATCTAATCCGAGATCTATATCTCTCCAAGGAATCTTCAGAACTTTTGGCTTCAAGTTTGAAAGAACAAAAAATTACTGACTGCTGAAACAAAGGTTACTGTCACAGAACATTTTCATGAGTATGAATGATGATAGTGTTTGGTATGAAGGGTCACCGAACTAATGTTGTAAACACTTGTTTAAGTGTAACTCAGCTACTGAGTTAATGTCTGACGTTATGTCAACATGGTGTGACTTGTGCGTGCGCTGGGAGAGAGCGTGCGAGTGAATACAAGTCTGGTGTGGCTGAGTGATTTCGGTGTTCCCCAGTCGAGCGGTGAGCTCATATAGCGTGACGGAGTGAGTGTGTGATTAGAAGCCGAGCTGGAAGCTCGGAGTTGTATGACTGGAGAAACACAGATGTGATTATTCTGATGTGAGGATATATGTATGATATATTGTGTAGGTCCTACCTATTGTTGAGGGCGAAGATTGTTATACCGCCTGGAAGTGTTCCTGTTGGAACCACATTTATACTCTGTTCGCGGAGAACAGTATAGGGCGTTGGTGTTTCCGCCCCTGGGGCTACTGGAAGAAAGGCGACGCGTTTCCCGCCTTGTAGCGTATTGAAATAATAGAGGCGTTGTGATTTCCCGCCTGGATGAGATTCTGGAAGAATCTAGATGGCGACGCTTAATACCGCCAACCACTGATAATAAGTGGATCACACCTAGATGGTGTTATGATTGTGCGAGGAAGGTATGCCGCACCGAGGACTGTATATGTAACTGTTAGTGTGTGTTCGTGTAAGGTCATTTTGTGAACACGAGAGTCAGGGTTATTTCCTACAGGCAATGTCAGCCTGGAGGTGAGTCAGTATGCTTGCTACATGTACTTGATTTCCATGATGTATATCTATCAGTTCAATAAATGTCTTGGAACTGTACCAGTGGTGTTGGGTTAGTTCGTACGAGCCATTGTTTACTACCATCTACACACTCACGCCACACCCCATCATCAGCGCATATCTCATACAGTATTCTGACATACTGGGGGCTTAAACAGTTCTTTGACAGTTACATTTTATCGCAGCAGAGAGCAAGGTTTTATTCCATTCTTTTGTAAAGAAAACAACCTTGTGTTTTGTACTATAGCAATGTAGGAGGTCTTGTTAACAAAATGGGTGTAAGTTATACACCAGATGAGTGGCAACTTTTCATTGACAGCTCTAAAAGAAGTTTGAAGGGTGTTCTCTTACACAATGGTAACAAATATGGCTCAATTCCAAATTCTCATTCTACTACAATGAAGGAGGAGTATGCTACAATAAGCACAGTTCTGGAAAAATTGAAGTATTTAGAACATAACTGGATGGTTTGTGTAGATCTTAAAATGATGAACTTCTTGCTTGGCCAGCAAATTGGATTCACCAAATATCCATGCTTTATATGTTTGTGGGATAGCAGGGCAAAAGATATGCACTGGACAAAGAAACAGTGGCCGTTGAGGGATGAATTTAAAGTTGGAGAAAAAAATATTGTCAATAAGCCTCTCATTGATCGAAAAAGAGTTCTACTGCCACCAATACATATAAAGCTTGGCTTGATGAAGCAGTTTGTTAAGGCACTGAACAAAGATGGTACCTGTTTTAATTACTTATGCAGAAAATTTCCAGAATTGAGCATAGACAAACTTAAAGCTGGAATTTTTGATGGACCTCAAATTAGAAAGTTAATAAACGATCCAAATTTTATTGATTCCATGAACAAAACAGAGTCCACAGCCTGGTCATCATTTGTTTTAGTTGTGCAAAACTTTCTGGGTAACTTTAAAGCAGACAATTATTCTGAATTAGTTGGAAACATGCTGTCGAGTTTTTGTGAACTTGGATGCAACATGAGCATAAAATTGCACTACCTCCATAACCATTTACATTTATTTCCAGAGAATCTTGGCGACTTTAGGGAGGAGCAAGGTGAAAGATTTCACCAAGATATAAAAACAATGGAAGAGAGATACCAGGGACTTTGGGATGCCCACATGATGGCAGATTACTGTTGGACCCTTAAGCGTGACTGTCCGGGCATACCACATCCCAGAAAGTCCTCGAAAAGATCCTTTTTGCGTGTTGACTAAACAAGTGCTAGTGATAAAGTTTTATTACATTTTTGGTAATATATGCACAGTAATTACATATAATATGAATGCAGACTAAAGTCAAAATGCCACTGATAACACCTAACTCTAGGATTGTACAAAACAATTGCCCTACTAATATGGTCATTCTTAGTTATCTCAAAAACTAGAGCTGATCGAAAAAATATGATTACATTTTTGGAATCAGCAACCCAAAATTACCCAAGAACAGCTATAAAATTTAAGGCACCAAAATGTGTGTATACCAGTGTTATCAATCAGAAAGCCACCAACACCAACGCAGGACGACTACCAAGCTATGAACAGATCAGAACAAATTGTCATTCTGCGCCTCAGAACAGGACACAACCGACTCCGCAGCCACATGTATAAAAAATTTAAGATTGGCAATTCAGCCATGTGTACATGTGGACGGGCACCCCAGACTGCAGAGCACATACTTCAAGACTGCCCCGAATATGATATATTGAGGTAAACCCACTGGCCCAGAGAAACAACACTGGAAGCAAAACTATACGGACCTCTGTATGAACTACAAAAGACAGAGAAGTTTATACAAGAAACAACATTGCAGATATAGACAATATATTTCAAGCAAACGAAAGAAGAAGAAGAAGAACTAAAATTAATATATAAGGATCAATGATGGTTTGAGGATAAGGGATAGTCTCATGGGATGCTTGTGTGGGTGATGGCAGATAATTGGTGGATTTGATGTAATCTCAAATACCCTGGGGTTTCTAACTTTTTTCAACTTGTTAACAACAGGGAAGTTATGAGAGACTTTACTTTCTTTCTTTGTGTGTGTGTGTGTTTTTTTTTTCAGTTAATTTTTTTGGGTTTTTTGTTTAAAGTTTAATGATGAAAAATATCTCGTTCAACCTCTGATGGGTTATAATTAGGATATACAGGGTGTCCGAAAATCAAGATGGGCAAAGCAGCAGGGCATGATGGTATAACACCAGAAATGGTTAAGTACATGGGAGCATCAGGCGACCTATTACTCCTAAGGGTCCTACAGGCAGCATGGTGCAACAAGGCCATACCAAAGGATTGGGAGATTGCCATCATAACACCGATTTTCAAAAAGGGTGACAATCGACAATGTGGAAACCACAGAGGAATATCCCTTCTCAGTGTCCCTGGTAAAATCTACTCTAGAATCCTAGAGCAGAGACTCCGATGCCTAGCTGAGCCACAATTGGATGAAGCCCAGTGCGGATTCCGAGCAAACCGAAGTACTCAAGACCTAATCTTCACACTCAGGCAGCTGAGTGAAAAGGCCCTTGAGTACAAGAGTGAGATCCATCTTTGTTTCATAGATCTGGAAAAGGCGTTTGACAGGGTCCCCTGGAGCAAACTTTGGGACTGTTTGGCAAGGAAGAACATTCCAGCACCTCTGATTCATGCTATACAGAGCTTGTACAAGTCTTGCAGAAATTATGTGAGGACAGCAAACTATAAGTCAGAAGAGTTCAGGACCACCACTGGTGTAAGACAAGGCGATATCCTGTCACCTTGTCTTTTCATACTCCTCATGGACGATGTCATCCAGGCATATAAGGAGAGAACAAGAAAGTATTCAGTGAGGTACTGGCAGATGAGACAGGTCTGTATTTCAGAGCTGGCATTTGCTGATGATGTTGCCATGATTGCTAAATCAGAGGCACATCCCCAATCCATCCTGCAAGTCTGGAAGTAAGAGCCGGAGAAGAGAGGGATGGTCATAAGCAGCTCTAAAACAAAATCCATGGTGATATCACGAGAAGAAAGAAAACATCAGATTAAGTTGGGAGAACAGGTCCTGGAGCAGGTCGACCACTTTAAATATCTCGGAGCTATTATAGATCGAAAGGGGGGCATCAAAGAAGAGTTGGCCACTCGAAAAGCAGCGGCTGGGAGACTTTATCAGGCCATAAATCGAGGATTCCTCAGCAAGAAAGAGGTTGGTAAGAAAACGAAGATGGCTGTATACCGCTCCACCTATGTCCCAGTCTTGACATATGGATGCGAGTCATGGGCAATGACTACAACCCACAAAAGCCAGATCCAAACCTCAGAAATGAGGTATCTGAGGAAGGTGGTTGAAGTAACAAGAAGAGACATGGTCCGCAACCAGACGATACGTCAAGGCCTAAAATCCCACCCGCTGCAGACCCAAATAGAACAGTCCCAACTAAGATGGTTTGGCCATGTCATCAGAGTGGGAGAGGATCGGCTGCCGCGACAAGCATGGGAAACAAAGAGCCAGGGATCCAGACCTCCAGGACAACCCAGAGTCCGCTGGGAGGACAACATTAGACAATCTTTGAAGGACCGAGGATTAGAATGGAATCAGGCCAGGAAGAAGACAGCTGATAGAATAGTCTGGCGCTCTCTCTTCCAAACCTCTACACCTCACGGTAGAAGGGGAACGACTAAGTAAGTAAGTATATACAGGGTGTCCGAACGAGAGCAGGTAGATTTGAATTGCCCGCCATTTCTATGGATTTTGCTTCTGTCACTTCATATTTGGCAGACGTCAAATAGAGACGTGGCAAATTCATTATGGAGAGGTACACGTATGAACAACGCGTTTCAATAGTTAAAACTTATTATCAAAATCAGTGTTCAATTACGGTGACTCGGTGTAAATTACGTGAAATTTTGAGTCGTAATCATGTGCCTGCAGTATGCACAATTCAGCGTTTAGTGGCGGTATTTGAAGAAACTGGTTCGGTGGTGAATCGCTCAAGGCCTCCAGCACCTCGGAGCGCTCGTTCATTGAAAAACATTGCTGCTGTGCGTGAAAGTGTAGCTGAAAAGCCGGGCACCTCCATCAGACACCGTTCACAAGAACTTGGTCTATCTCGGTCATCTTTACACACAATTTTGCGTAAAGATCTATACCTACACCCATATAAGATCCAGCTGACGCAAGCTCTTCAACCTGCAGACCACGAACGGCGTCGTAATTACAGTAATTGGATGTTAGAAGCCATTGAAAATGACCCTGAATTTTGGAAGAAAATCATCATGAGTGATGAGGCTCACTTCCACCTCAGTGGCTTCGTAAACAATCAAAATAGCCGTATTTGGGGAAGCGAAAATCCACGAGAGAGACACGAGAAGCCTCTACATCCTCGGCGAGTGACAGTCTGGTGCGCTATGTGGGCTGGAGGTGTGATTGGTCCATACTTTTTTGAGCACGCTCATGGCAATGCTGTTACGGTCAATGGCGAACGCTATCGGGACATGATTAAGAACTTTTTCGGTCCGCAATTGGAGGATTTGGACCTAAGTGACATGTGGTTTCAATGGCGCCACGTCGCACATAGCACGCGACACAAGAGAAATTTTGAATAGGATGTTTCCGGACAAATTAATTTCGAAATTTGGCGACATCGACTGGCCTCCAAGATCGCCAGATTTAACTCCATTAGACTTTTTTTAATGGGGTTTTTTGAAAGAGAAGGTCTATACCAACAAGCCACAGACTATTGGGCAACTCAAAGTCAATATTCGAGAGGATATCGCCGCTATACAAGTTGAAACATGCGAAAATGTCATGCAAAATGTGCTCCAAAGGGCGCGCATCTGTATGGCTAGCAGAGGCGGCCATTTAAATGATAGGCCTGTAGTGTTCCACACATAACTGCCAGGTCTAAATAAAACATACATAACATAAGATTGACAATTGTTTCACTTTTAGACTAGTTATTCAAAAACAAAATCTACCTGTTCTCGTTCGGACACCCTATATATTGTTTTCAATTCCAAATAAGATGAATAACTTTTTACCCCCGTCTTACGGCAGTTCTCATCATATCATACCCCGTTCCTGACTGCACTGTCTACCTGTTCGCTCACTTTTCACTGTTATTTCTGCCGATCTATTTCTAGGGAGCAAGTTGCAGTTGTTGTTCCTTACCGCGTAAGGAGCAAAAAAAAGAAGAAAAAAAAAAGAAATGAGGAATGATGATGATAATAACTACAGGAATTTTGAATGTAAGAGGTCATGAACAAATGAGAATACCAATATTAGATTATCTGCAAGCATCCAACTTACCTATAGATATAGAAGAGGTGTTGAGAATAGACAGACCTAGGGAACTGCATAATATAGTCAAACAATATTTAACACGAACAAATGTTAATATATAGTGGCTGGGAATGTGAAGGTCTGATGCTGTTCTTACAATGCATATAACTTTTAACAGATGAAAGTCAATTAAATATCTGTTAAAGTCAGTTATATAACTGGAACCACCAGGCCTTTACACCCCTCCACTTTAATATTATTCTTGTTCAGTTTTTTTTTTTTTAAACTTATAAAATATAAACTCAATTGTGATTATTCCTATTTATATTGATTTGACAAATGTGATGCCACTTTCTCATATCGGCGGTTGTTCATATTATTTGGAATTGAAAACAATATATATCCTAATTATAACCCATCAGAGGTTGAACGGGATATCTTTTTTTTTTCTCATTAATTTAAAAAAAAAAAATACACGAATTTTGTAATTTGACACCGTCGGTCTGTTATATAATGACTTTCTGTTTTTTTATATTATTAATGAAGAAAAATATCCCGTTCAACCTCTGATGGGTTATAATTAGGATATATATATTGTTTTCAATTCCAAATAAGATAAATAACTGCCGATACGGGAAAGTGGCATCACACCTGTCAAATCAATTGTAAATATAAGTAGAAAAGGAGGTAAAGGATCCTGTTACACACCTATTGAGGCAAAATTGGGAATACGGTGTTAGGCCCGTATTTTCTTGACCATCGGAACACTAGGCGTGATGTGGTCAGTATCACGCCGGCCGCCTTGACCTTCCCAGAGTTGTTCTGGCACCCAATTTATGAGGCTGGGTCGACACGGGAGCCGTTTGGGGATCGAACCATGGACCAGCGAGCTAGGAAGCCAGTGCACTAACCTCTGTGATACCGCGGCTCCATTGTAAATATGGCATATCAAAATTCCCAATCTTGCTTGTATGTTTAAAAATAACCAAACCAATCAAACAAAAACGAGATAAAACAAAACAAAACCAAACAAAAACACCAAACAAAAATATTCCTCCATAACGGGCGCGAACCGAGAAATAAATGAATGATGTAAATGTCCGGTAGGTCTATTAGTTTACGACATGACTAAATTAGGTCACCACTTCTGCGTAAAAATAGTTGTGACGTCTGTTGGGTGTATCAAGTCTGATGACGTAGTCCACTCAGGATGGACAACTTGTGATGGCAACAACAGTTAAGGTCAGGTTTTCGGATGTGGGTAGGCTATTCATGTTTCCTTGATGTCGTCTGGTATTGGAGATTTGGATAGGTGACTCATACTGATACAAAAGTTGTGTTGTTAATGATGTCCAGTCCCAATCTTCTTTTCAATCATTCTTCACCTGGTGCCGTGCCGACCGTTGCAGGTGATCGCTCTCGCCACAACCTAATATCTCTAGTAGTGTCGGTTCTGTTGTTGACGTTTTTCCGTGCGACGATGTTAAACTTTCCTGTATCTTCTGTCTTTATTGTCCTTGGTTTTTCATTCCATAAATTTTGATTTTGCATGTTTCCATACATTTTAGCAAGTTGGCGCAATGGGTTCTAGTGTTCTTCTTCTTTGGCTGCAGACCGATAAAGCAATCAGTGACCATCACGCCATGTGGTGCCTTGTAGGCAGCAACAAACTGTCTCCACTTTGCTCGGTCGGCTGCCATCCTTCATGTGGTGACCCCAGCTCTGGTTCACGATTAGCATCTCAGCGCCCACAGTTCTCCGCCAGGTGGCTTTTGGCCAGTCTTGCATTCCTTTTCCAGAAATCTGGAGTCCATAGCATGGCAGTTTTGATGATGGATCAGTGTCTATTCTGAGGGTGTGGCCAACCCAATTCCAGCGTCTACCAGATATGATGGTGCGCATATCTTCTTGGTGACTCCTAGGTAGCAGTTCTTGTTTGGTGATTATGTTTGGCCAGAAAATTCAAAGAATTTTTCTTAGGTTGTGTTGAAAGAGGACAGTTTGGACATTTCCTTTTCTGTTAGTCCGAAGCATTCTGCACCGTACAGAAGTACATAAATTACGCAGCTCTCGTATATTTTTAATTTAGTGTTTATATTGTACTGGGAAGATTTCCAGATGTTGTTTATACTGGCAAAAGCTATTCTGGCTTTATTCATTTGTTTACTGAAGTCTTTGCTTGTTTCACCGTCTGGTGTTACTATGCTTGTTCCACCATCTGGTGTTACTATGCTTGTTTCACCGTCTGGTGTTACTATGGCTACCTAAGTTTGTGAATGTGTTTGTATTTTCTAGCTCTTTGTTTCTTATTTTAAATTTTTTAAAAGTCCCTCTTATAACATGGAAAAAACCTAGACCGCTTCCATCTGATGTGTGTAATATGTTTCCCTTGATGCTAGTCTGTTTAGAATATCTTATAAAATTTTTCTTTTAAACTATCACATGTACGAAGAGGAATCAAACAGTAACCTTAATATTTTTTTTATCAACATAATATGCACAAATAGGAATGAACACCCTTAATCACTTTTCAACATAGTCCCCACCACATTCAATGCAGGTGTGCCAGCACTTCACTAATGCCTGGATTCCGCGAGAAAAAAACTCTTCTGACTGACTGCGTAGCCACGTATGCACCGCCTCTTTCACCTCATCCTTCGTACTGAACTTCTTGCCATCGAGTGCCTCCTTGAGGGGTCCAAACACACCATAATCACCCGGTGTGAGGTCCGGTGAATATGCAGGATGTGGAAGACACTCCAAATGCAGATTCGTGATTTTCGTTACTGTCGCACAAGCTGTGTGCGGCAACACATTATCATGCTGTAACAACAAACCAGAACTGAGCAAGCTACAACGTTTTGACCTGATTGCAGGTTTCAAGTGGTTCTGAAGCAGATCACAGTATAATTCACTCTTGATAGTCAGTCCCCTGGGCATGTCATGTCATGTTTCAGGATTGGGCCTTTACAGTCCCAGAAGAGGTGAGCATCAATTTGCCGGCCGACCGCGTTGTACGGAACTTCTTTGCTTTCGGCGATGATGAATGTCGCCACTCCATGCTGGCTCACTTAGTCTCTGGCTGGAAGTAGTGGACCCAGCATTTGTCACCTGTGACTATACGGTGTAGAAAGCCATCTCCTTCAGCTTCATAATGTCATAACAGTGTTTCACAAGCATCCACACGACGTTCTTTCAGTTTGGGGGTGAGTTGTTTTGGTACCGACCTAGTGGATACTTTGTGGTACTGCAGCACATCGTGAATAATGTGGTGCGCCAAGCTATGGCTGATCTTCAATTCCCCAGCCATGTCATTGATTGTTACCCGCCAGTTTTCCCGTATCACTCGTTCCCCTGCAGCGATAGCGTCAGGTGTAGTCGCAGTGTGAGGCCAGCCGGAGCGAGCTGCATCAGTCACAGTTGACACCCCACTTTTAAACTTCCTGTGCCACTCATAAACCTGCTGAAGTGACACACAAGCGTCCCCATACTGCCTCTTCATCCTCTGATGAATGTCTTCTGGTTTCTTACCCTCACTACCTAAAAAGCAGATAACTGCACGCAGCTCTTCTCTCATGCATGCTTCCAAGGGGGCAGCCATCTTGGCTATGGTTTGCTGATGTAATACTTCCCATCAGGATGACAGGCCTGCGCGCACTGATACCTCAAGTGGGAGGGCATAACATATCTGTAGTACAACCGTCTACTACGTGATTTTGACTTTTTATTGCCATATTAAGGTTATTTTTTGACTCCCCATCGTATTTTGATGGTAGATTCTAGAGAATTCTGTGTCCTTGACATTGACCATAAATTCTGTCTTCTTGCTGTTTAGGCTAAGGTCTTTATTGTTACTGTCCATTATTATTTTCTCCATCATTTTCTGTTGCCTTTTTTTCACTTGTTTGCTGTTAAGACTAGCCTATATAAGAACATTGTAGGCTGTTTATCTGATGTCTGTCAACTGATACTCCTGGCATATCCACCATGAATCTCATTATGTTTTCATTGCACAAGGAGAAGATATCTGGTGACACTCTACGTCACTGCCCATTACCATGTTCTATACACCAAAATGTTTCTATTTTGTTGCTAATTCTTTTATCTGCTGTCTGTTGCCAATTCACATTCTTGATTATTCTCAAGTCTTTGTCATTGATGTTTTAGTAATTTCTTCAGCTCAGTAAATCGTAGAATTAAAGATTACAGTATTAATAAGTTTGTAATAATATTTTTGGTAATTTGTATTTTATGAAAGAGCGTTTAAAGTGGTTGAAATGAGAATTATCAGAAAATTACAAGAGCAAAATAGTATGGTATTGTTGATGTAAATCCTGTTTGTTGCACTACCAGCATTAATTAGACTTCTGTCTCTCTCCAGGAGCTCTGTTATATCACTTAAGTGAGGGAAACGTTTGAGACTAGCATGAGCATCCATTTTCAACCCACACACAAGTAGATTGACCCACTTGAACCATGACCCAAGTCAAACTGGACTGGAAGTTCATCTTCCATGTGTTTATCAGCTTCACGATCACATCTCTCATTGTCACAGGCATCCTTGTGTACAACATCAGCAAAAGTATGTCATCCATATCATCATCAGCATCCATCATCATCATTTTCTTTTGCACTTCTTATGGAGTATGGGGCTACCATTGCCTTCATCAAGCAGTCACATGATCTTACAGCGGTGGTGTCTGTAGCAGTTTTGTTTTATGTGATTAGATTGCCAGCCCTCATACACAGCCTCACATTAGTCACTTTACCCAACACACCTCAGGGAGGGTGGGTGGGAGCAGTAGTTCTATTATCTCTTGAGGCATTCATGAGAACTACACAGGGCGTCTTCCATATATATATACAGTATATGTACCAAAAATGTATGTGTAAGATTATCAGCAAAATTAAGTCACATATCAGTGGTGTAGTTAGAGGAGAGAGGCTTCTGGCTTCAGCACCTTCACTTTTCCCAAAATATTTGCTGGGTGGCTCCAGCTGGGTGGTTTTTTTGTGCTGCTTTTATAAATGTTAGATGACATACTTGTTTTAAATAATGTTATTGGCCTTATAAGGAATATGCTCAGTATCATTAATGTGTTATAACAAAATGGCTTATCAGGGTCTAAAGGGGCTTTCAAAATTGAGCCTCTGAACTCGTATCTTCCATCCAAATAGTTCACCATGATGAAGACATAAGCCAGCGTCACATTTATATGCTGTACAGCTGTATGTGTGGGCTTATATCTATGCTTCTTCATGTTACTGCTACAATATTTGTATTCAGTCATGATATTTCAACTGTTGGAGCACAGGTCTTCAGGAGGCTGACCCCCAAGACTTCCTATCCTTTCAATCATCAGCTACATCCGAGTTGTCCCTTCCTTGTCTGTCTCACATTCTCTTCTCCATGTACTTATTGATACTTCTATGTTGACACATGTCTGTGTATTATTTAGTTTTATTTCTACTGTTGTCGCTCCTGTAGGAGCATAAGAACACCACTGCACTTGCAAGCTGTATACATAATGTCACAATAGTCACATGATCTGATCACATGTCTAATGGAGTCATGGTCCAGGGTTTTCTGTGTCTTCTCAGAGCCTTGTGGAAACAACATTTGTGTCCATGTACCATATGGACGTGTTGTGTTTCTATTTCCATGTATTCTTGATCTCTCTCATCCATTTCTTGCCTTTGTGTTTCGGAATGCACCTCCATTTTACTGTTCTTATATATGTTTATTTCTTTTATTACCTCATGGCACTGTCTAATCAGCTTAGTTATTATAACATAATAACAAATGTCTGTGTTATTAATCTCTTGTTATCTGTTTTATGTGTAATACACTATACCATTTCATCTGTGTGATACATCTTCTTCTTTGATCATTAGCCGCAGGCTGTCAAGCAGTCAGTGACCATCACACCTGGTGGCGTCTTGTAGGGCAACAACAAATTGCTTGCACTTTGTTCGGTCGGCGGCCATCCTTTGTACAGTGCCCCAGCTCTGGTTCATTCTTTGCATCTCAGCCTCCACAGTTCTCCGCCAAGTTGTTTTTGGTCGGCCTCTCTTTCGCTTTCCTTCGGGGGGGGGGGGGGTGTCCATAGCATAGCTGTTCTTGTAATGGCATCAGCGTCCCTTATGATTACGTGGCCAACCCATCTGCAGCGTCTGCCAGCTATGATGGTGTGCATGTCCTCTTGGTTACTCTGAATAAGTAGTTCTTGTTTGGTGATGGTATTCGGCCAAAAGATTTGATGAATTTTCCTTAGGCACACTGTGTAGAAAGAGGACAGTTTCGACATTTCTTTCTCTGTAACTCTCCAGCATTCCGCACCATAAAGAAGCACAGAAAGTACACAGCTCTCATATAATCTTAATTTGGTGTTTGTGCGGTACTAGGAAGACTTCCAGATGTTGTTGAGACTAGCAAAGGCTGTTCTCGCTTTATTCATTCTGTTGTTGATGTCCTTGCTTGTTCCGCCGTCTGGTGTTCATATGCATCCTAAGTATGTACATGTGCCTGTCTGTTCTAGCTTCTGGTTCCTTATTGTTATTGGCTCAGGATTGCCCACATTGAGTGTCATGACTTCTGTCTTCTTCAGATTGATGTTCTGCTGGCTATACTTATTCAGTCTATCGGTTTTTTCCTGGATGTGTTGATGTGATGTGAATGTGCTAGTAGTGCAATGTTGTCTGCATATTCTAGATCTTCCAATGTAGAAAATGTAGTCCATCTTATTCCTCTTGGACTCCCTCTGTTGTCTGGCGTATCACCCAGTCTATGACTGTTAAAAATAGAGTGGTTGATAAGGGGCATCCCTGTCATACTTCTGTCTTCACCTCAAAGGTTAGGTTGCTCTGCCCAACACTACACGTAAAGTTGGCATAGAGGCTTTTTATGATTGACACTATGCAGCTTGGAATTCCATAAGCCCTCAGTATTTTCCATAAACTGTCCCTATGTATACTGTCAAAAGCCTTTTCAAAATCAACTAAATTAATGTACAGCTGTCTTTGCCATTCTGAGCGCTGCTCTATAATGTTCCTGAGGGTAAATATATGACTGTCTTGCAAGATCGTCTAGGAAATTCCTTTTGTTGGCTCGGGTTTGGCGTTTAACTTCCTTGTCCAGCTGACTGTACTGTAAGCTATATAGTTGCTTTAACCTGGAGGACTTCGCTTCTGTTTTCTTTCTTTTCATTTCCTTTCTCATAGTTATGGTGTTTAATGTTTCTGGTGTTATCCAGTCTTGCTTCTTCCTTTCCTGAAATCCCAAGCATGATTTGTTGGTGTTGAATTTCTGGTCTATATCATCAGTCAATGTCTTTTCCTGACTTTTGGCAAATTGATATCGCTTGTTTTAGGAGGAGCTCATTCATATATGTCCGGGATGCTAGAGTCTTGAGGGGGCCAGAGATTGGAAGTGATCACTACCTGCTTACAATCAAGAGAACAACTGAAAGAGTTGCTCAGCCTAGGAACTGCCCAACATCACACAAGAAACTAAGTAAACGAGCGGGAGAAATGAGCATTAAGACCTACAAGCTGAGAGAGCCAGAAATTAAGACCAGATATCTTCCACCAGCTCCTCTTCTTTCCCATTTATACTTCTTGTGTTCCAAGTTCCATAAGTCGTAGTCCGTTCCAGTTCGTTGCCTTTAGAATCAGTCCGGTTTTCTCTCTTGTAGTTCTCATAATCAAAAGTTTAAAGCAAACAGGTGATTGGCCTGTTGTGCCTTTGCATGGTGGAGGGGCTGCCTCCTTACGGCCTCCATGCAGGCCGCCCTCTTCCTTTTTCAGCTGGGCTTCGGACCGGCCTTGGCGGAGTTTCCTTGAGTTTCATGATGTTATATCTTTTCTTTTTGATTGCAATTGTTCCAGCAGCTCTGAGTTTCACCTTCAGTCTTGCTACTACTGTACCAGGTGATGATCACTTCCCACTTCTGCACCTCTTCTTACCTTCACGTCTTGTAATGCATGTCTCCATCTACCATTGATCATAATGTGGTCTATCTGGTTTCTGTCCCTTCCATTTGGTGATTCCCACGTTAACTTGTGCGCTTCTTTGTGTGGAAAAAGTGTTCCTCCAATGACCAGGTTGTTAATACTGCAGAAGCTTATTAATTTGTCCCCATTCTCATTTACTGTTCACTGCTGCATTTCCCCATTACTCTTTCATTATAAGTATTGTGTGTACCAACTTTCGCATTGAGGTCTCCCATACTATAATAAGGTCGTAGCTAGGTGCAGTTTTGATTTCCTTTTGTAGCTGTTGATAAAAGTTGTACTTGACCTCTTCATCGCTGTCATTTGTTGGTGCATAGCATTGTATAATTGTGGTGTTGGTGAATCTCCCTCTCAGTCTTGTTCTTATCAGTCTGTTGTTGATGGGTTTCCATTCCAGTAAAGACCTTTCCATTCCTTTCTTCAGGATAATGGCTACACCTTCGTTGTGCTGACCATCCTCTCTGCCAGAATAAAGTACTGTTTCCCCTGTAGCTGTTTTTATTCTCCCCCTCTCGGTCCATCTGCTCTCACTTATTCCCAGGATATGTAATCTGTAGTTCCTCATCTCTGCTGTGATCTGCCTCAGCTTTCCTGCCTCATTCATAGTTCTGACGTTCCAGAATCCAATTCTAGTTTCGCGTTTTGTGGTCAGGGCATCCATTTTCATGCCAATAGCTTCCTTTTGGCTTTCACCACTGACAGTCATACGAGCCTGAGACTCCGGATGTCAGTCCCGCATCAAAGTTTTTCCATTTGTTGCTGTTTCCGTAACTGTTCAGATTTTTTACATAGGCAGGGGTGTTGGCCCTGTGCTAAAACCTCCATCCTGGCAGACCAAGGTACCAGCTTTTGTCTGACCCCTACCTGCACAGACCTGTCTAGCTTGGTTGAACCTACCAGGAGTAAAACTCCCACTGGCATAGCTCTGGGGGTTGTCAGGGTATGCAAGAAACCATACCGCCACAAGCTGTAGGTACCATTGATGGCAGTGTGTGATACATAATTATGTGTTAATGTTTTCTGGGAATTGCCACTTATGTTTACCTGTTCATGTGTGTATATCTATTTTTCTGTGTATCTGTGCTGTTATAAACTGTATGTGTTTTTGTTTCTGTGTATGTATATGCCTTTGTTTCCTTGTATGTATACATCTTTGTTTTGATGTGTGTGTGTCTCCTGTTTCTGTTACCTTGGAGATTGTAGAACAAGAACTGCATTGTAAAGCTGTCAGCCAAGTTCCTCAGTGCTTGGTCTATCTAATGTCATTTCTTTGTCTCCTGGTCCACTGCTATTTGTCTGGTTTTGTTCCCGTTGTTACACGTTGTTGGTCTATTTTAAGCCTTCTATTCTGCTCAAGTACATGTAGAAGCAAACAAAGCAGTAAGAAGTAATATCAGAACAGATAGAACAATACATTTGACAAGATGGTAAGAGAGAGAGAGAGTACAGGAAGCTGCGGTCAAAGGAAATATCAGGGATCTGTGCAGCAGTGCATGGAAGCTATCCTGGAAATGTTAGCAGCCAAATGACCTGATCAAAGATGACAATTCATTCATTCATAACCCTCCACTCACAAAGGAGCATAGGCCTTCAACAAACACATGCCAAGTCCTCCTGTCACGTGCCATCATCTCAAGTTCTTTCCACGTTCTCCTTATCATTTTCATCTCTGTTTCCAGCTCTCTTCTCCATGTGCTTCTTGGTCTACCTCTGCCTCTCCTGCCCTGGGGATTCCAGAACAAGGACTGCCTTGTAATGCTATCAACAGGTTTCATCAGTGTGTGTCCTATTCATCGCCATCGTCTTCTTCTCATCTCTTGTTCCACTGGCACTTGTCTAGTTCTTGTCATCAGTTCCACGTTGGTAACATTGTCATACCATTTTAATCCCTCTATTCTACGCAAGCACCCATTTATGAAAGTCTGTAGCTTTTTGGTTGTTGTCTTTGTTGTTCTCCATGTCTCAGAGCCATACAATAGGGCTGACTTCACATTTGAGTTGAAGATTCTTATTTTCAAGTTGGATCCGATTTCTCTTGATCTCCATATATTTCCCAATGCAATGAAAGCTCCTCTTGCTTTTTGTATTCTTATTTTGATATCACTGTCTGTCCCTCCAACTTTGTCTATATTGCTACCAAGATATGTGTACGATTCTACATCTTGTATTGGTGCTTCTTCAAGTTCAACCCTGTTTTCATTACTTGCATTTATTCTCATTATCTTTGTCTTTTCCCTGTGTATTTTCAGACCCAATTGCTGTGAGCTCTCATCGCGTGTTTTCAATGTGTCCTGCATCTGATTACGGTTATGGGACAGAAGAGCCAAGTCATCAGCAAAATCCAGATCATCCAACTGCTTAGTCAGAGTCCACTGGATTCCATTTCTGTTGTGTGTTGTTGATGTTCTCATAACCCAGTCTATTGCTAATAAGAAAAGAAATGGAGACAAGAACTTGTTTGACTTTGGGATAGAATTATCTTTTCCTATTTTTCGAGTGACAGAGTACAGAAAAGCGTGTGAACGCTGTTTAATCTCAAATGTTGAGATGTATTTATTCTGTACTGTTTTGAGCCATGTGAATAGCTTGCAGCTAGGCTGCATGTATTATTGAGAGCGGTGTTCAAAACAGCCGAGTCTCGTGACGGGTTTTTTATGGCGGGACGAGTGTGTTTCCAAGGGAGTTGTTTTTTGGGCATGGACCGTGTAGGTCGAGTCCGAGTGGTTTTTGGATAGTGTATGCCTACGTAGTGCTTAAGAAAATGTCGACTTATATATTTCGCTGTGTAAGATTATTATAGCTGCCGTGTGAGCAGGCTTTATTGAGTAATGGAGTACTGTTTAGGCCATATGAAGATTATTATAGCTGCCGTGTGTGCAGGTTTTATTGAGTAATGGAGTACTGTTTAGGCCATATGGAGATTATTATAGCTGCCGTGTGTGCAGGCTTTATTGAGTAATGGAGTACTGTTTAGGCCTTATTTTTTTTATTTATTTTTTTATTTTTATTTATTTTTTTTTCGTACGCCCGCTAATACTCGAGGCAAAATCTCAGGTTATTATTTTATGTCTAACCTGACATTGATTTTACGCGAGTATCCCTTTTTCTTGTACAGAGACAGGTGTCCCTCGCCATTCAGGCAAATACTCTCCGATTTCGGAGGTATTTAGGCCTTATGAAGATTATTATAGCTGCCGTGTAAGCAGGCTTTATTGTGTAATGGAGTACTGTTTAGGCCTTATGAAGATTATTATAGCTGCCGTGTGAGCAGGCTTTATTGAGTAATGGAGTACTGTTTAGGCCATATGAAGATTATTATAGCTGCCGTGTGAGCAGGCTTTATTGAGTAATGGAGTATTGTTTAGGCCATATGAAGATTATTATAGCTGCCGTGTGAGCAGGCTTTATTGAGTAATGGAGTACTGTTTAGGCCATATGTGAAGATTATTATAGCTGCCGTGTGAGCAGGCTTTATTGAGTAATGGAGTACTGTTTAGGCCTTATGAAGATTATTATAGCTGCCGTGTAAGCAGGCTTTATTGTGTAATGGAGTATTGTTTAGGCCATATGTGAAGATTATTATAGCTGCCGTGTGAGCAGGCTTTATTGAGTAATGGAGTATTGTTTAGGCCATATGAAGATTATTATAGCTGACGTGTGAGCAGGCTTTATTGAGTAATGGAGTACTGTTTAGGCCATATGAAGATTATTAAAGCTGCCGTGTGAGCAGGCTTTATTGTGTAATGGAGTATTGTTTAGGCCATATGTGAAGATTATTATAGCTGCCGTGTGAGCAGGCTTTATTGAGTAATGGAGTATTGTTTAGGCCATATGAAGATTATTATAGCTGCCGTGTGAGCAGGCTTTATTGAGTAATGGAGTACTGTTTAGGCCATATGAAGATTATTATAGCTGCCGTGTGAGCAGGCTTTATTGTGTAATGGAGTATTGTTTAGGCCATATGAAGATTATTATAGCTGCCGTGTTTTGCTGTCGAATGTGTGTCATTTATGTCATCGTATCTGTGTTGTAACGGAATAAACAGTATCGAACTGTTCCAGTCGTTTGCAACCCTTTTTGACTCCTGCATGTACTCTTATGTACGTACTGTAGTGTGCGAACATATCAACACACACCCAGGTCAACATTCCAGACACAGTGACAGGACAGCAGCACACATATATTGATATAGCCTGTGTGGCGATGATATAGACCGAACCACTACACTCGCAACCGTGGGTGTAAACAGACTATAACATTTAGCCTTAGTGTAGAAACAGTGGTGGTATCTTAGCGCCGTTATCAGCGGTGGTTTCAAAGGCCTTAATAACATTTAGTGAGGGGTAGCACATTAATAGCCTGTAACATTTTGATATCAGTGTATATCAATGTATTATCACTTGTCTATGGACTCTTTTAATCTCTCAAGGATAATCCTATTTAATACTTTCCTGGCACTGATAGTAACATTATTCCTCTATAATTTGTGCACTCTTGTAAATTTCCTTTCTTAGGCAACTTAACCAGATATCCTTCCTTTCATTCTGCTGGTATCTCTTCCTTTTCCCAGACTTTACCAAGTAATTTATATAACATCTCTGTAGCTGTGTTGATATCTGCTTTGATGGCCTCTTCTGGAATGCCATCAGGTCCAGACACTTTTCCATCTCTTAGAAGCTTTATGGCTTTCTTTATTTCTTCCTTCGTTGGTCTTTCATCGTTAATTTGTAGCTCTTCTTCTGCTGGCTGGATGTCTGGGGAGTTTTGTGGAGCTGGTCTATTGAGAAGGTCCTCAAAATATTCTGTCCACCTCTTCATTTGCTTTTGTATATTGCTGAGCAGTTTTCCATTCTTGTCTTTTATGAGGCGACTTGTTTGCATGTATTTCCCTGTCAGCTTCTTTGTGCTGTTATACAGTTCTCTTATATTTCCTTTGACTACAGCATCTTCTGCCTCTCTTGCGAACTTGCTTCTCTATGGTGCGGAATGCTGGAGAGTTACAGAGAAGGAAATATCGAAATTGTCCTCTTTTCACCCAACATGCCTAAGAAAAATTCACCGAATCTTTTGGCCGAATACCATCACCAACCAAGATCTGCTTACTCGGAGCAAAGAAGAGGACATGCACACCATCATAGCTGGCAGACGCTGGAGCTGAGTTGGTCATGTCCTCAGAAGAGACCCCGATGCCATCACAAGAACAGCTATGCTTTGGACCCCTGAAGGAAAACGAAAGAGAGGCCGACCAAAAACAGCCTATTCTAATAGGCGACTTAAATGTCTTATTTACTGCAGTGTGTTTTCTACCCTGCCTATTCTAATAGGCGACGTATATGTCTTATTTACTGCAGTGTGTTTTCTTCTACCCTGCCTATTCTAATAGTTGACTTATATGTCTTATTTACTGCAGTGTGTTTTCTTCTACCCTGCCTATTCTGATAGTTGACATATGTCTTATTTACTGCAGTGTGTTTTCTTCTACCCTGCCTATTATAATAGTTGACTTATATGTCTTATTTACTGCAGTGTGTTTTCTTCTACCCTGCCTATTCTAATAGGTGACTTATATGTCTTATTTACTGCAGTGTGTTTTCTTCTACCCTGCCTATTCTAATAGTTGACTTATATGTCTTATTTACTGCAGTGTGTTTTCTTCTACCCTGCCTATTCTAATAGGTGACTTATATGTCTTATTTACTGCAGTGTGTTTTCTTCTACCCTGCCTATTCTAATAGGTGACTTATATGTCTTATTTACTGCAGTGTGTTTTCTTCTACCCTGCCTATTCTAATAGGTGACTTATATGTCTTATTTACTGTAGTGTGTTTTCTTCTACCCTGCCTATTCTAATAGGTGACTTATATGTCTTATTTACTGCAGTGTGTTTTCTTCTACCCTGCCTATTCTAATAGGTGACTTATATGTCTTATTTACTGCAGTGTGTTTTTCTTCTACCCTGCCTATTCTAATAGGTGACTTATATGTCTTATTTACTGCAGTGTGTTTTCTTCTACCCTGCCTATTCTAATAGGTGACTTATATGTCTTATTTACTGCAGTGTGTTTTCTTCTACCCTGCCTATTCTAATAGGTGACTTATATGTCTTATTTACTGCAGTGTGTTTTCCTCACCTTTTATTCCACTGTAATTAGATTTTTATGTAAACTGTCCTGTGCATGGAAACAGTTGGGAGCAAGACTATTCTGTGGTGTCAATACATCATCTGTTAATTCTCTCAAACCACTCCCCCATATGTGAAAGTACTTGATGAACATGACAAGCGCACATGGAAAATGACTGAAAATGTTGAAGATGACAGACCTCAGGGCTTCAGACTTTGGTCTCATGACCCTTTGGTAATGCAGGGATTGGCTGGCATCCGAGCACGAAGGTCACAGGGTCAGTAATGTAGATACTTGCTAGAAAATGATTTTTTGTCCTGCCATAAGCAGTGTTTGGCCATTTGATGTATGCATGTGGCTGGAACAGTACACGTATTAGCAACATTGGCCATTGGATGTATGCCTGTGTCTGGAACAGCACATATATTAGCAACATTGGCCATTGGATGTATGCCTGTGTCTGGAACAGTACACGTGTTAGCAACATTGGCCATTGGATGTGTATACCTGTGTCTGGAACAACAAATGTAAGCAAAATTGGTCATTTGATGTATGTGTGTGCCTGGAACAGCACATGTAAGCAAATGGATGTGTGATTGTGCCATTTTGTTATGTATGTTCAGACCACACATGTAAACAAATATATGTTTGTGGTTTTGTGTCTTTGTTGTGTGTATTGAGGCGCTGAGATGTTTGTAAGTAAATGAGTGTCTATATGCTCATGTCTTTGTTGTGTTTGTTGTGTAAAATGTATTACCTGTTTTCATGTACTTAAGTTTTAGTTGAGGTACTGATAATAGACATTTCAAGAAATATGTATCTGTCTGCTTGTGTCTGTCTGATTGTATCTGTGTGATTGTATGTCTGCTTGTATCTGTATTGTACGAGGGGAAGTCAGTAAGTAGGTCACAAACTGATATGGGATAGCTGAAAATTGTAGTTGGTAGTTTCTGAAGGTGTCATTAGGCGGCAGTAATATCCAGCTTGATGATTACTTTAGGTAGCAGATGCTAGGCGTGGCATGCGCATGTGCAGCTCAGATAAAAATGGCGACCGTGGTCGTGTAGTGTACGACCAAAGAACAGTGTGCTGTTGTGCATTTTTTTGGGGCAAATTGACTTCCTGCAAAGGATATTCATAAGGAAATGTTTACGGTGAGAAGTGTTTGTCGTGTAAAGCGGTACATAACTGGGTTGATAAATTTTCTCAAGGACGCTCAAAAGTTGCTGATGAAGACCGACCTGGTCGTCCTCTTCAGATTTTGACAGAAGTATCTGTGCGGCGGGTGGGGGAGTTGATTCGAGCTGACAGGTGAGTAACGATAGACAGTGGCGCAACTGCCATTGGGTGTTCTCATGGTTTAGCCTACAGCATAATGCATGATCATTTGAATTTCCGGAAAGTGTGCTCACGGTGGGTGCCCAGACAACCGACTGAGGAACACAAAATGAATTGAATTGGCGTGTCCTTGCAACATCTCTCTCCATACGCAGATGAAGGAGAAGACATGCTTAACAGGATTGTTACTGTAGCGAAATCTGTGAAACAATCGCTAAATTCAGTAAGATTTTACTTCTATGATAATAAATAAACCCGCCGTGTGTGTTTGCCTATCGTCGTCCTCAACGCCAGTAGAGCGCTGAATTGTATGCAGCAGTAATGCTTAGACAATGATCCCGCCGTCAAATATTATACGCTTTCCTAGTTTCGTCCTTGAGACTAACAATTAACTTGTGCCAGAACTGCGATACCAAACTGCCGTTCTGAATTAACGTACGATTTTAACTTTAACGACACCAATAGTAGTAATTCGGACATTTTCCAGAAGTGTAGAACGAAACTGCAGTAAGAATTAACGCAAATATTACCAACGCCTTGCAAAACCCCTCTTCGCTTGACACGCGGTTCTATGTATATAACCACGCTGTTGGACGCGACACAGCCCAAAACACACACACAGTTGTATTCGGGATAAAAATTAACTATAAGGTAACATGCGGCCAACGCGTTGTCGAATTTTTGTGACGTATTATAAAAGCGCTGTTTCTTTCTGAGTGAGAACGACAGTTAAGAAAAAAGAAAAAAATTACGATTTAACGTGGAGATTTTTGAAAATACAGTACGGATAGGGGCAGAAAAGGAGTATAGGACTAGTGTCACGAGTTCGTGTTTACAGATTTGAATTGGCAAGATAGAAAAATATGTTATTTGAGGAAATGAAGAATAATAATGATAATAGTGAATATAATAAATAAAAAATAAAACCACTGTGTGACAGACAGCAACATGATCACTAATTACTTGTCAGAATTATAAACTTTTAGGAAATAACAGATATTGACGAAGACAGATGGACGAACAGATTTGAATCTTTCTCAGTTTGCCCTGTAGTGGGGATAGAGGGGAAGTTAGTCCAAGATTTGAAATTTGAGTTCAGTTTTGAATAAAAAGACGCTAGAAGCCAAACAGTCCCTGATTGGCTGGAGACTAATATACTAACGGAGGGATAAAACTAATTTGTAGTTAGTGTTCGAGGCCACTTGTAAAAGAAATTTTCTACACTAAAGTTATTCTACAAGCAAGATAATAGTACTATCTTGACTTTGCTGATCTGTGTCGTGAAACATTCTAAATCCACATATATAAATTAAAAGGTAAATGTAAAGCCTAACACATAAATTCAATAAAAGGAAAAGAAGAATGGTAAAGAACAGTGCTGTCACAATGACTGTACTCGAGATCCCCCTTTTTCTACTTCGTCTGAAAATTGTAACGCTTTCACGTTTGATAGTAAAGCCTACAGCAGCATACACGCGTTTCCACAAAACAATAAAACGTGTACTGTATTTCTTAGAAAACCTTGAGATACGCAAGCTGATTAATGACCTAAATTAATACTAGCATTAATTTCATTTTATACACTGCGTAATGAAAAGACAGATGGAATTAGGATAGAGAGAGGGAGGGCTGAAAGCAGGAACGCCGGCAACACTAACACGCGTCTCGCGATTAATATTAATGCCACCCCCAACACGAGAAAGGCATGAAGCACTAACTTTTTTTCAGATAGACAGTGAAAAAAAAAAAACTACCCATACGAGAGTTAGGTTTAAAAACCTGAAAAATGCTTATTAGGAAATATGACATTATACTGGTTTACGTTTGAAAGCCTGACAGTACCCAGACACCACATCGTATCGAAGTGAACGGGAGGTAGAAGAAAATGCATATTTTGAACGCAGCCCCTTGGCCCCATAAAATTTATATATTTGGGTTCCTTAGGACTTGCTGACAAAGAATATGTTAAAGGTTACGCAAATAGTCTAGGAATTAACAAATTATAGCCAAAAGAAAATAGTGAGGGTGTCAGACAACACCAAATAATAATCGCACAGTGGCATGTTTTGAAACCACCATTTTACGGGAAATAGGCCACCATGTTAAATCCTATTTGATTGGATAGAAGTAAATGTAAGGCGAAACACGATTAGTCGGACTACAAATACTAATTTTGTGTTGTTAGGGGAAACGGTAGTAGGGGTACTTTTTTTGAAAAGTTGTGTAAACATGGCCCAATTGGTTAGACCCGCCAATATAGTCAATTAGGAGCGTCAGTTCAGTGCCACATTTTAAAATAAACTTACTCAGAAACAGTGCGTTGAGAACCAGCTTATATTTTTTCTAAATAAAAGCCTGGGATAGAGGCAAATCGGAATTTGTGCCATATTCATCGCCAGTCAACGTATTTGTGTATTATTTCCATGAATTGTGGTAAGCTTGACATATTTGATATCTTTTTAATGAAAATTGAATGTAAATTGATAATTTATGTCTGTATATGTGTGTGGTTCAGTAGCAAACATGAGGCAAGACCTAGATAGTGCTCCAACCTGAACAGGACGTGTCGGAGAAAAGTAAAACTGCATGGAATTGCCAAACAGTACACTGACACCTATCTTATTGACTAGATAGAACTAATGCTGGAATTGCAGAGGCGTAGTAACCATTTAGGAGGAGAATACTGGTGTAAATTGTTTCAGATGAAGCTAGCAGTTGGCCTACCGCTCTGAACTCAGTGTTTGTTATGTATTGTGTTCAGTGTGGAAATAGATTATAAATTAGTTATGAAGTAGGAGGTACAACCTTCTTGTTTCAGGGACCGTGGTCCTAAGTTATTGAAGCAGCACCTGGTCTGAGTTTTGCTGAATCCAGAGGCTGACAGCATACTCCTTGGTCCAGATAGCGACCAGTGAGGTGTCTCCAGAACACAGTGAAGCAATCGAGCAGAGGAGTAAGCTTCTGTGGCCAGAGCAGCTCAACATTACGTGCCCCCCCCCCCCCCCCCTCTAAAAGTGACATTATATTAAGCACAGAGGGACAATAAATTGTTTCAAATGACAGGAACTGTGAACTTTTCCCAATACTATTTCCACGATAATCAAACACTTGAAGTCATGATGACAAACAACAATCTAGCTTGAAAAACAAAACCAGTATTACCTCATAGTACTATTTCACAACTTACACACATAGGATAATACTAATAAATTATGTCAATACAAAGATCATATTTATAAATTGTGATTACATTTGATTGTGATTCCTGGTTCACTGTGTAGTTGAATCAGGGTATCTAGTATTGAAAGGAGTTATTACACATATATTTGAAACTTTACACTTGACTCATTTAAGATAGTCTTATAGAGTGTTATATGTGTGTGAGTGTCAAAGTGTTGTAAAGTGTTGTGGAATAAATTAAATTGTTTATCTGTCTGTTGTTGTTGTGACTTACACTTCATCATTTTCATAACCCTAGACATTCAACGTAGTCATCACAATATTCCAGAATAATTCTGACTGAGGTATAAATGTGGTAGCAAGTAAGGTCATCTGTAATACACCACACTTATTAGATACAGATACCTTCACAGCTGATCTCAGTCAGTACACTAAGTCCCCTATAAATATTTATAACATCCCACTTTACCACAATCTGCACCAGCAAGCGATCTGGATTTGACCATATTTATCGCAAATCAAACTTATTACTGTTGATATTTCTCTGATGCGGTAAGAAAGAAAACATTTATATCACCATTATATTATTATTATGTATGTATTATTAAATATGTATGAAAATTATGTGGGCAGAAGTTTATCTAGAGGGAAGTCAACATCAAACTTTGTGTTGTTTCACAGAGTTGTTAGGAAATATATTAACATGTTGTAGAAAAGCCAGACAGGCTTTCTGACATTTTGGGAGAAAGAAAAATTAAATATTAATGGGGAAATCGTTGTACAGTATTATGACATAAGACCAGGCAAACCACTGGCCGTCTTCTTCAGCAAGTCACCGTGATTGTACATGACTTGATATTATTAACGTAAAATGTTTCCTTTGTCAAGGAAAGTGTCAAACTGTAGTTTGAAGTTTATTTGACCATGAATGGGGTATACAACCAATTAAGAACGTTAACTAATTGTTTAGTTACCATGCTGAGTCTGAATATGATTAAAAATGTTTAATAGTTAGGGAAAGAGAGAGTTATATGAGAGGTTGAGTAGAACGCATTTATATCGTTCCAGGGTTTCATCTATGACTCAAAGTGAGCCCAGGTCAACCTATACCTGTCTATATTTCTGCATCTAAAGAATTGAGGCAGTATCGACTGTGTGCCTCCATGTTATATTGCAAGAGCAGAATCCTTACTTGGCAGTGGAGGTGGGTGATCTAACCAAAATTCATCCTGCATACCAGGCACCACTCAGTTAAGAAATTGTCTCCGGGCACTTGATATATCAAACTCAACTACTCTCAGTTCCCAAATGTGTATTAGATCATTCAGATTGTGATGTAGACAGACGTTCTTGTAATCAATACCCATTCATAGGAGCAAGAATAAATTGACACTGTTCCAGATTGACACATTTAATTAAAGTTGTGAATAAGAATATACTCAGTTATAAATTGAATTAATTTTATGTAAATACTTTGAATTATCATTTTGAGTTCAATATTCTGGTATACACAAAATTGTGATACTGGAACAATAAATTGTAAAAAAGATTTCACATTTTAAACTTAACTCTGGGTGTTGTTAATTACCTTTCATAGAGTTCTTAAGTGTATTTGTTGTCATTTTAATATACCACAATTTCATTACCCTAGACATTAGACGTAGCTGTCAGACATACTAATCAAAAATAAGTCTGAATGAGATCTTAGGGTGGTAGCAGAAAGGTTCTCTGAGAACACATCCTTATTATCTATTAGACTCAGAGGCCTTCACAGCTTGACCTCACTCAGTTACACTATATCAATAACACCAACATTCATAACATCTAAACCCACCACAGTTACTTGGGACGAATCATGGGTGCATCACTACCAACCCGAATCAAAAGCGTGCTTCAATGCAATGGAAACATCCTTCTTCACCTTCTGCCAAGAAATTCAAGGTTATGCCATCAGCAGGGAAGGTTATGCTTACAGTGTTTTGGGATTCTCAAGGAGTGCTGTTAACCCATTTCCAGAAGAAAGATGAGAATGTGAATGCTGCATCATACTGTGAAGTTCTGTTGATGCTTCGGGATGCAACTTGAAGAAAATGTCCCGGCCTACTGACTAAAGGAGTACTGCTCCATCACGACAATGCTAGACCACATACGGCTCGATTAACCCAGGAGAAAATTGAACAACTAGGGTGGCAACTTCTTGAACATTCGCCTTACTTAGCTCCGAGCGATTTCCACCTGTTTGGTCCATTAAAAACTCACCTTGGCGGCAAACGTTTCGCGGATGATGAAGAGGTTGAGCGTGAGGTGCGAATGTGGCTGACACAGCAGACCAAAGACTTCTATGCTGCAGGTTTTGAGGCACTGATAAGCGATGGGATAAGTGTATCAATGTTAGTGGAGATTATGTTGAGAAATAAGGTGAAATGTAAGTGCAATAATAAATGGTTTTCAAGTTCGTATCTCATTTAGTTTTTTAAAAATAGCCATTTGTGACCTATTTACTGACTTGCCCTCATATGTGTTGATGTTCTCATACAAGACATGTCAGGAAATATGTATCTGTCTGTGTGTGTGTCTGTCTGATTGTATCTGTCTGCTTGTGTCTATCTGATTGTATATGTGTGATTATTTCTGTCTGATTGTATCTGTCTGATTGTTTCTGCCTGATTGTATCTGTCTGATTGTGTCTGCCTGATTGTATCTGTCTGATTGCATATGTTGATGTTCTCTTACAAGACATGTCAGGAAATATATACCTGTCTGCTTGTGTCTGTGTGATTGTATCTGTGTGATTGTATCTGTCTGCTCATGTCTGCCTGATTGTATCTGTGTGATTGTATCTGTCTGCTTGTGTCTGTCTGATTGTATCTGTCTGATTGTATGTGTTGATGTTCTCTTACAAGACATGTCAGGAAATATATACCTGTCTGCTTGTATCTGTGTGATTTTATCTGTGTGATTGTATCTGTCTGATTGTATCTGTTTGATTGTATTTGTCTGATTGTATGTGTTGATATTCTCATACAAGACATGCAAATATGTTTGTGTGCATGTATATGTGCTATATGTCTTGATGGTCTGAAACAAAACTGTGCCTTTATGCTAATGTCTTTGTTGTATGTGTTGAGATCCTGAGACAACATATGTAAGAGCATATATGACTGTGTATTTGTGTCTTTGTTGTGTGTGTAGAGGTTCTGAGACAACACATGGAAACACATATGTGTTTGTGCGCCAGTGTCTGTTCTGTACGTGTTCAGGTCTAGAGACAAAACATGTAAGCAGATATGTGCCTGTATGCTTGTGTCTTTGTTGTGTATATTGATGTTATGGTATAAGACATGTAAACAAATATATGTCTGTATGCTTGTGTCTTTGTGGTGTGCATTGAGGTTCTGATTTCTGAACACCCATTCTCATCTTGCAAAGTTTAAAGAGGATCTTGAATTATGGGCCTGAAACAAGATGTTTGCCATGCTCAGCATTAACTTTCAAATCTGAAATGTGTGTTTTTTCTGTGAAATTATCTTTCTCAGTTTTTTTTCTGTCTCACACAACAAAAAATAAAGGATTGTGGTCAATCTAATGTAATACATGCCTGCTAGCTATCTAATATTTTTTGTAAACCTGAAATCCTTTCTGTCTCACACACTACAACTAAATACTTGACATGATCTTGTAAATGCAAACTGTCTGACACATACACACTGGATATTTAACATACTTGTGTTTCTGTCAAACATGTGTCATGCTTAACATGCTTTAATAAATGTGAGCTGTTATATACACTAGATTCCAACATGCTTTTGTAAATGTGATCTGTTTTTCTCTCAACCAATAGGCACCTTACATGCTGTTGTAAATTTGAAGTATCTCAACCACTAGGCACTTTACATGCTGTTGTAAATGTGAAGCATCTCACACATTAGATGCTCATCATACTATTGTAAATGTGAAGTATCTCACAAACTAGATACTCATCAGGGTGTTGTAAATGTGAAGTATCTCACACACTAGATGCTCATCATGGTGTTGTAAATGTGAAGTATCTCATACACTAGATGCTCATCATGGTGTTGTAAATGTGAAGTATCTCTCACACTAGATGCTCATCATGGTGTTATAAATGTGAAGTATCTCACGCACTAGATACTCATCATGCTGTTGTAAATGTGAAGTATCTCACATTAGATACTCATCATGCTGTTGTAAATGTGAAGTATCTCACATATTATATATGCATCATGGTGTTGTAAATGTGAAGTATCTCTCACACTAGATACTCATGCTATTGTAAATGTGAAGTATCTCACACAGTAGATACTCATCATGGTGTTGTAAATGTGAAATATCTCACACGCTAGATGCTCATCATGGTGTTGTAAATGTGAAGCATCTGACACACTAGATGCTCATAATAAGGTTGTAAATGTGAAGTATCTCATACACTAGATGCTCATCATGGTGTTGTAAATGTGAAGTATCTCACACATTCACTAGATGCTCATCATGGTGTTGTAGATGTGAAGTATCTCACACACTAGATGCTCATCATGGTATTGTAAATGTGAAGTATCTCACACATTAGATGCTCATCATACTGTTGTAAATGTGAAGTATCTCTCACAATAGATACTCATGATGTTGTAAATGTGAAGTATCTCACACATTAAATGCTCATCATGGTGTTGTAAATGTGAAGTATCTCACACACTAGATGCTCATCATGGTGTTGTAAATGTGAATTATCTCATACACTAGATGCTTATCATGGTGTTGTAAATGTGAAGTATTTAACACACTAGAGCCTCATCATGGTGTTGTGAAGTATCTCACACACTAGATGCTCATCACGGTGTTGTCGGTATGAAGTATCTCATACACTAGATGCTCATCATGGTGTTGTAAATGTGAAGTATCTTTCACACTAAATGCTCATCATGGTGTTGTAAATGTGAATTATCTCATACACTAGATGCTCATCATGGTGTAGTAAATTTGAAGTATCTCACATATTAGATGCTCATCATGGTGTTGTAAATGTGAAGTATTTCATACACTAGATGTTCATCATGGTGTTGTAAATGTAAAGTATCTCACACATTAGATGTTCATCATGGTGTTGTAAGTGTAAGGTATCTCACACATTAGATACTCATCATGCTGTTGTAAGTGTGAAGTATCTCACACACTAGATACTCATCATGGTGTAGTAAATATGAAGTATCTCACATATTAGATGCTCATCATGGTGTTGTAAATGTGAAGTATTTCATACATTAGATGTTCATCATGGTGTTGTAAATGTTAAGTATCTCTCACACTAGATGCTCATCATGGTGTTGTAAGTGTGAAGTATCTCACACATTAGATGCTCATCATGGTGTTGTAAACCAAAAACAACTTGGCGGAGAACTGTGGAAGCAGAGATGCAAAGAATGAACCACAGTTGGGGCACTGTACGAAGGATGGCCGCCGACCGAGCAAAGTGGAATCAATTTGTTGCTGCCCTACAAGACGCCACCAGGCGTGATGGCCGCTGACTGCTTTGACGGTTGGCAATTATGGATCAAAGAAAGAAGAAGATGGTGTTGTAAATGTGAAGTATCTCATACACTATATGCTCATCATGGTGTTGTAAATGTAAAGTATCTCACACACTAGATGCTCATCATGGTGTTGTAAGTGTGAAGTATCTCACACATTAGATACTCATCATGGTGTTGTAAATGTGAAATATCTCAAACACTAGATACAAGTGTCTCACACACTAGATGCTCATCATGGTGTTGTAAATGTGAAGTATCTCATACACTAGATGCTCATCATGGTTTTGTAAATGTGAAGTATCTGACACACTAGATGCTCATCATAATGTTGTAAATGTGAAGTATCTCACACACTAGATGCTCTTCATGGTGTTATAAATGTGAAGTATCTCACACACTAGATGCTCAACATGCTGTTGTAAGTGTGAAGCATCTCACACATTAGATACTCATCATGGTGTTGTAAATGTGAAGTATCTCACATATTAAATGCTCATCATGGTGTTGTAAATGTGAAGTATTTCATACACTAGATGTTCATCATGGTGTTGTAAATGTTAAGTATCTCTCACACTAGATGCTCATCATGGTGTTGTAAGTATGAAGTATCTCACACATTAGATGCTCATCATAGTATTGTAAGTGTGAAGTATCTCATACACTATATGCTCATCACGGTGTTGTAAATGCAAAGTATCTCACACACTAGATGCTCATCATGGTGTTGTAAGTGTGAAGTATCTCACACATTAGATACTCATCATGGTGTTGTAAATGTGAAGTATCTCACACACTAGATACAAGTGTCTCACACACTAGATGCTCATCATGGTGTTGTAAATGTGAAGTATCTCACACACTAGATGCTCATCATGGTGTTGTAAATGTGAAGTATCTGACACACTAGATGCTCATCATAATGTTGTAAATGTGAAGTATCTCATACACTAGATGCTCTTCATGGTGTTGTAAATGTGAAGTATCTCACACACTAGATGCTCATCATGCTGTTGTAAGTGTGAAGTATCTCACACATTAGACACTCATCATGGTGTAAATGTGAAATATCTCACACACTAGATACTCATCATGGTGGTGTAAATGTAAAGTATCTCACACACTAGATACTCATCATGGTGTTGTAAATGTGAAGTATCTTTCACACTAGATACACATAGTGTTGTAAATGTGAAGCATCTCACACACTAGATGCTCATCATACTGTTGTAAATGTGAAGTATCTCTCACACTAGATACTCATGCTGTTGTAAATGTGAAGTATCTGACACATTAAATGCTCATCATGGTGTTGTAAATGTGAAGTATCTCATACACTAGATGCTCTTCATAGGTTTGTAAATGTGAAGTAGCTCACACAATAGATGCTCATCATGATGTTGTCAGTGTGAAGTATCTCATACATTAGATGCTCATCATGATGTTGTAAATGTGAAGTATCTCTCACACTAGATGCTCATCATGGTGTAAATGTGAAGTATCTCACACATTAGATGTTCATCATGGTTTTGTAAGTGGGAAGTATCTCTCACACTATATGCTTATCATGGTGTTGTAAATGTGAAGTATCTCACACACTAGATGTTCATCATGGTGTTGTAAATGTGAAGTATCTCACACACTAGATGTTCATCATGGTGTTGTAAATGTGAAGTATCTCACACACTAGATGCTCATCATGGTGTTGTAAATGTGAAGTATCTCACACACTAGATGTTCATCAGGGTGTTGTAAATGTGAAGTATCTCACACACTAGATGTTCATCATGGTGTTGTAAATGTGAAGTATCTCACACACTAGATGTTCATCGTGGTGTTGTAAATGTGAAGTATCTCATACACTAGAAAAATCTGAAGTTCTGGTTATGGTGTCAGGGTCTCTTCTGAGGATGTAGCCAACTCAATTCCAGTGTCTGCCTGGTAAGATGGTGCACATGTCTTCTTGGTGGCTCTGAGTTAGCAGTTTTTGCTCGGTGATGGTTTCGGCCAAAAAATTCAAAGAATTTTCCTTTGGCAGGTTGTGTGGAAAGAGGACAGTTTGGACATCTCCTTGTTTGTTACTAGCCAGCATTCTGCACTGTACAGAAATTACAAACTCTAGTAAATTTTTAATTTAGTGTTTGTACTGTACTGGGAGGATTTCCAGATGATGCATAGGTTGGCGAAGCTTAGTCTTGCTTTATTCATTCAGTTACTGATGTCTTTGCTTGTTCCACCATCTGGTGTTACTATACTTCCTAAGTATGTAAATGTGTTTGCATTCTCTAGCTCTTGGTTCCTTATTTTTATGGGACACACAAACTTACACATACAATTACAAGCAAATAGCTAATATGCTCTTGCACATCTGAACTCTCTTTCACATATATCACCCACTAGACTCCTTTCTTCTTGTGCATGTTTATGTTTACTGTTGCTAGTTTCATTGTTCTTAACACAACTATTGTCTTTAGCTACCCCAGATATGGTGAACTTGACAGAGATCAATTTTAATGACACCTGCTTTGGATTTGTCTGGTCCAAGTTTAATCTCAGTAATATTGTGAAATACAAAGTAAGTTATTAGTTGGCCTCACATTTTACCTTGTAGCTGGACACGTTAATGTTAAACACATCACCTTCCTCTTGCTTAGCCCTTCTAGTGATCATCAGAATTTGTCACGTTACTAGGACACAATGTTTGTTTGTTTGTTGGTTATTTGATGATCCTAGTGGTATACATATGGGTGAAAGCAGAGAGATAACTGGCCCTGTATCATACAGGTTGGTTGATATCCTCACTTTTATCCATTAGATATACATGAAACAAATGCACTGCCATTTAACTAATAAGATTTATTTATTTAATCTTTATTCCCACAAACAAAACAAAACAAAATAAAATATGAAAAAATGGCCAGTAAACTGGCGTTACATGAGACCACATGAAATGTTGCCCACCATGAAGTCTTGTGTTGAACAAATAGTCAGTAAACTGGTGTTACATGAGACCACATGAAATGTTGCCCACCATGAAGTCTTGTGTTGAACAAATAGTCAGTAAACTGGTGTTACATGAGACCACAAGAATTGCTGCCCACCATGAAGTCTTGTGTTGAACAGTCAGTAAACTGGCGTTACATGAGACCACATGAAATGTTGCCCACCATGAAGTCTTGTGTTGAACAAATAGTCAGTAAACTGGTGTTACATGAGACCACAAGAATTGCTGCCCACCATGAAGTCTTGTGTTGAACAAATAGTCAGTAAACTGGTGTTACATGAGACCACAAGAATTGCTGCCCACCATGAAGTCTTGTGTTGGATCTCACAATGTTAATGTGACATAGTATTTGATGTAATAAAGTGGCAGGCAATTGTCATGTTTGATTGAAATAAATTTGTTGGATACGACTGGAGAAATAACAGTTTAAAAATAGGATGTGACTTTTGAATGACCATGTATAGTAAAACTTGAATATGTGATATATGTTTGTTGAGAGATGTTCCTAATTTAGTGATGTGGCATTTGTTGAGAGTGTTCCTAATGTAGTGATATATGTTTTGTTGAGAGTTGACTGCAGTGATGTGGCATTTGTTGAGAGGTGTTACTAATGTAGTGATGTATGTTGAGAATTGACTGGAGTAATGTAGTGCTTTTTGAGAGGTGATCCTAATGTAGTCATATATCTTGAACTTATCCTAGTGTTTTGACATGCACTGAAAGTGAAAGATGATCCTAATTTAGTGGTATGCATTGAGAGCTTATGTAGTGTTATGGTATATGCTGAAAGTTGATCCTTCTGTAGTGGTACGAGGGGAGGTCAAAAAGTAATGCCTTGTAATTTTAAATTTCATTCAATAGGCAAGAAAACAGATAAAATTCTTATTGAAATGTAGCCCCAAGTCTGAACTTCAAAAATTTATTTCTCAATGTAGTCTCCGTTATTTGTTACAGTTTTTGTCCATCTTCTCACAAGGGCATGTATCCCCGCACGATAAAAATGTGTGTCCTTTTTCCTAAACCACTGGCGTACAGCGCGTTTAAGGGTCTCGGTGTCCTCAAAGTGGTGTCCGCGAAGATCTTCTTTCAGTGGTCCAAACAGATGGAAGTCAGAAGGTGCAAGATCGGGACTGTAAGGGGGATGTGGTAATAATGTCCAGCCAAATTCTGCAATCGCAACAATGGTGCGTTTAGCGGTGTGTGGCATGGCATTATCATGCAACAGTAGTGCAGTTCTCTGATCTTTTAATGGGTAAAGTCGCAGAAGATGACCTCTAAGCTTCTTCAAAGTTTCAATGTAACGGTCTGCATTCACCGTGTTTCCCTGTTCCAAGAAGTCGAGAAGAATCACACCCTTCTCATCCCAAAACACAGAGGCCATAACTTTCCCTACAGATGGTGAACTTTTGAACTTCTTTCTTTATGTCTGTCTGTCAACATTCTGGTACCCACCGTGCACAAACTTTTGAATAGCCCAGGTCTTTAATGATGTTCTGGACACTGCCTTTACTAATGGACAACATGGAAGAAAGTTCATCCAGTGTTACCCGACGGTCACCACGAATGATGCCATCAACTCGATGAATGTTGTGTGGAGTCACTGCGGTAGACGGACGGCCAGTCCGCTTTGCGTCAGCCATTGAGGATTGACCTACTTCAGCTTCGTCACAATGATGTACCCAACGTCGGACAGTGCTAACATCCACTGTTGAATCTCCATAAACATTCTTCAAACGTTCGTGGATGCGAATTGGGGTCTCGCCTTCAGCATTGAGGAATTCTATGACATAACATTGTTTTAACTGAACGTCTTTGGCAGCCATTTTTAAACTGTTACAGTGGTGCCACCTGTTACTGAAACAGGTTGGTAATGCTATACAGTGCAGAAGAGTGTTTGAGGAATCCTGCTAAATTTACAAATTGCACACCGATGCAGTATTTACATACATAAAAAATAGGAGGCATTACTTTTTGACCTTCCCTCGTATATGTTGAGAGCTTAGCCTAGCTAGTCCTGCACCTGAAACTTCCCACTAGTTTCTGTTTAGGCAGTATTTTACATTTCTGCCATGAGACCTTGGTTTTCTTTTCCTTTGTTCTTCTCGGTGGGGTAAACAAAATTAAGTAATACATCTCACTAGGAAAATGACAGAAGGGGACGAAAGCTAGAACTAAGTCCAGTACATGAAAAATAAATATAAACAATGGTACAACCCACCCAAAAAAATGTGGCTGATGTTAATTGCAACGTATATGCTAGATTGCTGCTACGTTCAGCCCATCTGAGTAGGAGAAGGTCAGCGCGTGAGAATACAGTAACAACTAAGTACGGTCATGACAAAAACAAAACAAGAGAAAACTTAACACGAAAAAAAGTGGGAGGAGAGGCAACTAGTGAGGAGAGAGGCAGCTAGTGAGGAGAGAGGCAGCTAATGAGGAGAGAGGCAGGTAGCAAAAAAAAGAAGTGGTGATAGAAATCCAGAAAAAAAAACCAGACTGATAGAAGATGACCTCTGACAAAAGAGTGCTGGGTATTTTCAAACTGTTGACCTTAAGGCAGCCCATAAGGTAGATGAAGCTGCCCTTTTTCATCAGAGGAACAGGATCTGATCACTACTACTTAGTCATTCCTCTTCTACAACAGGATCTGATCACTACTACTTAGTCATTCCTCTTCTACAACAGGATCTGATCACTACTACTTAGTCATTCCTCTTCTACAACAGGATCTGATCACTACTACTTAGTCATTCCTCTTCTACAACATGATCTGATCACTACTACTTAGTCATTCCTCTTCTACAATAGGATCTGATCACTACTACTTAGTCATTCCTCTTCTACAACAGGATCTGATCACTACTACTTAGTCATTCCTCTTCTACAACAGGATCTGATCACTACTACTTAGTCATTCCTCTTCTACAACAGGATCTGATCACTACTACTTAGTCATTCCTCTTCTACAACAGGATCTGATCACTACTACTTAGTCATTCCTCTTCTACAACATGATCTGATCACTACTACTTAGTCATTCCTCTTCTACAACAGGATCTGATCACTAGTACTTAGTCATTCCTCTTCTACAACATGATCTGATCACTACTACTTAGTCATTTCTCTTCTACAACAGGATCTGATCACTACTACTTAGTCATTCCTCTTCTACAACAGGATCTGATCACTACTACTTAGTCATTCCTCTTCTACAACAGGATCTGATCACTACTACTTAGTCATTCCTCTTCTACAACAGGATCTGATCACTACTACTTAGTCATTCCTCTTCTACAACAGGATCTGATCACTACTACTTAGTCATTCCTCTTCTACAACATGATCTGATCACTACTACTTAGTCATTCCTCTTCTACAACAGGATCTGATCACTAGTACTTAGTCATTCCTCTTCTACAACATGATCTGATCACTACTACTTAGTCATTTCTCTTCTACAACATGATCTGATCACTACTACTTAGTCATTCCTCTTCTACAACAGGATCTGATCACTACTACTTAGTCATTTCTCTTCTACAACATGATCTGATCACTAGTACTTAGTCATTCCTCTTCTACAACAGGATCTGATCACTACTACTAAGTCATTCCTCTTCTACAACATGATCTGATCACTACTATTTAGTCATTTCTCTTCTACAACATGATCTGATCACTACTACTTAGTCATTTCTCTTCTACAACAGGATCTGATCACTACTACTTAGTCATTTCTCTTCTACAACAGGATGTGATCACTACTACTTAGTAATTTCTCTTCTACAACATGATCTGATCACTACTACTTAGTCATTCCTCTTCTACAACAGGATCTGATCACTACTACTTAGTCATTCCTCTTCTACAACATGATCTGATCACTACTACTTAGTCATTTCTCTTCTACAACATGATCTGATCACTAGTACTTAGTCATTCCTCTTCTACAACAGGATCTGATCACTACTACTTAGTCATTTCTCTTCTACAACATGATCTGATCACTACTACTTAGTCATTCCTCTTCTACAACAGGATCTGATCACTACTACTTAGTCATTTCTCTTCTACAACATGATCTGATCACTAGTACTTAGTCATTCCTCTTCTACAACAGGATCTGATCACTACTACTTAGTCATTCCTCTTCTACAACATGATCTGATCACTACTACTTAGTCATTCCTCTTCTACAACAGGATCTGATCACTACTACTTAGTCATTTCTCTTCTACAACATGATCTGATCACTAGTAATTAGTCATTCCTCTTCTACAACATGATCTGATCACTACTACTTAGTCATTTCTCTTCTACAACATGATCTGATCACTAGTACTTAGTCATTTCTCTTCTACAACATGATCTGATCACTACTACTTAGTCATTCCTCTTCTACAACATGATCTGATCACTACTACTTAGTCATTCCTCTTCTACAACAGGATCTGATCACTACTACTAAGTCATTCCTCTTCTACAACATGATCTGATCACTACTACTTAGTCATTTCTCTTCTACAACATGATCTGATCACTAGTACTTAGTCATTTCTCTTCTACAACAGGATCTGATCACTACTACTTAGTCATTCCTCTTCTACAACATGATCTGATCACTACTACTTAGTCATTTCTCTTCTACAGCAGGATCTGATCACTAGCACTTAGTCATTTCTCTTCTACAACAGGATCTGATCACTACTACTTAGTCATTTCTCTTCTACAACAGGATGTGATCACTACTACTTAGTCATTTCTCTTCTACAACATGATCTGATCACTACTACTTAGTCATTCCTCTTCTACAACAGGATCTGATCACTACTACTTAGTCATTCCTCTTCTACAACATGATCTGATCACTACTACTTAGTCATTTCTCTTCTACAACATGATCTGATCACTAGTACTTAGTCATTCCTCTTCTACAACAGGATCTGATCACTACTACTTAGTCATTTCTCTTCTACAACATGATCTGATCACTACTACTTAGTCATTCCTCTTCTACAACAGGATCTGATCACTACTACTTAGTCATTTCTCTTCTACAACATGATCTGATCACTAGTACTTAGTCATTCCTCTTCTACAACAGGATCTGATCACTACTACTTAGTCATTCCTCTTCTACAACATGATCTGATCACTACTACTTAGTCATTCCTCTTCTACAACAGGATCTGATCACTACTACTTAGTCATTTCTCTTCTACAACATGATCTGATCACTAGTACTTAGTCATTCCTCTTCTACAACATGATCTGATCACTACTACTTAGTCATTTCTCTTCTACAACATGATCTGATCACTAGTACTTAGTCATTTCTCTTCTACAACATGATCTGATCACTACTACTTAGTCATTCCTCTTCTACAACATGATCTGATCACTACTACTTAGTCATTCCTCTTCTACAACAGGATCTGATCACTACTACTAAGTCATTCCTCTTCTACAACATGATCTGATCACTACTACTTAGTCATTTCTCTTCTACAACATGATCTGATCACTAGTACTTAGTCATTTCTCTTCTACAACAGGATCTGATCACTACTACTTAGTCATTCCTCTTCTACAACATGATCTGATCACTACTACTTAGTCATTTCTCTTCTACAGCAGGATCTGATCACTAGCACTTAGTCATTTCTCTTCTACAACATGATCTGATCACTACTACTTAGTCATTCCTCTTCTACAACATGATCTGATCACTACTACTTAGTCATTTCTCTTCTACAACAGGATCTGATCACTAGTACTTAGTCATTTCTCTTCTACAACAGGATCTGATCACTACTACTTAGTCATTTCTCTTCTACAACATGATCTGATCACTACTACTTAGTCATTCCTCTTCTACCGTGATTGCACATTCTTCGTTTAGGAAGGCAAGATGAAACACAGTGCAGACTAGGGGTTTGGCATGGTGTGGCATATTTTTTTCTTTGCTTTGAAGCTACCGCAATACAGGCAAGCTTTGCACCACTTTTCGGATACGTTTGGGGAAAGTGTGGGCAGGACAGAGAGCAGAAAAAAAACATGGCTATCTGAAAAATTGCATTTTCAGGAAAGAAAATTAAACGCTACAAGAGTATGCAGTGTATTCTTCTTCTTCTTCCTCGTTCGTCCTGAAAAGGACGGTGGTTGCGTTGTGTCTGTTTGTGCCAGAGCTGTGATATCTGCACCTTTCAGCCGACACATCTGACTTCAGCACGGCATTTTTTGGGACCGGGTTTGCCTTCCCTCTTCGATCCCTACTCTCTCAGCCAGATTGCAGTGATGCAGCCTGTTTCCAGGACCACCACGTGGAGGTGGAGTAGGGTCTTGGTCAGCTCTGGTTCGCTGACCCTGATGCAAGCAGTCAAGCTATGGGTCGCTGACTGCATTCTCTATTGCTGCATCTTTGGGTCCCATGCAGTGTATAATACTGATGGAAATGTTCAAACTTGTGAGAGGATATTTTGATTAATGAAAATCCAGAAGGAAGATGCGAAGACGTGAGTAATATTAAAGAAATTTAAAGTTTTGCTTAGTCTTCCCATCTAGATACGATCAAAACGATAGACTTTAGAAAATCCTAATAAATACATACCTTAACAGATTTCGATATAAATCATATGAAATGATAGCTCCCAAATAGGAAAATAAAAGTAGGTGGATAAGAACGGGACAGTTGACAGTGTTTAGTGGTACGGAGGAAAAGTTGGTGGGATACATGCACATAGTCACTCAGAAGGATGGATTTATAAGAAAACCGATGTCCCCAGCGGAGTAAGCTCTCCGATACGTTCATGCTCACAGTATATAAAGGATCAGCGCTGGGTTTGAAAACACACTAACACAAAATCCGCCAGAGTGAGAGACTGAGGAGAAAAGTAGCTGCCAAACCAATACTATCCTATCTGGATGCAGTGCAGGCATACTTCACTACAAACCACTCCTACACTGAGCTTATATCAATTCTAGAGGGTATGAAGGTTTACTAAATCTATTTGTTGTGAATAATATCATTTTATTTCAGGTTTTGTTGAAACATTGAGTCTATTAGGCCAAATATATATGCTGGTTGAAGATTGAAACCAACCCTTATAACCTAACCAGTCCTTGTCAGGGCTACATAACCATGCTAGTCCTTGTCTGGGATATTATAACACCAGCAAGTACATCACTGACTTGGGAGGTATAGGGGGAAGGCAAAGGTTGCATCATACCCATGTGATCATATTATTTGATTTATGTATGTATATTATGATTTGACATGTTTCACAAGTAGACACTTGTCTATCATACTATACCTGAACTTATACTGAACCATGCATCATTCATCAAATACGCATACACTGAGACAAATTCGCCTCATGAACAGTAAGGAATATGTGTGCTCCATACTACAGAATAGCCACATTTTACTCCTTGTTCCAGTTTCATATTCAAGTCTTGAGCTGAAGTCAGGTCAGTCAATCCCGCTGCCAATATTCTCAAGGAGCACAGTGATTGAATCTGTACCAGACCTTAGTCCCCCTCAGTCATTGGGTGGGCTAAAGGAACAGACTGTCAGCAACAGTGTGGTGTGTCACACCAGTGAAAGGACATTGTATAGCAAAAGATGAGTATAGTAAAACTCATTCCGGTGATTCTGTGAGCAGTCAAGAACGATAGTCTATGATGATAAACGTTACTAAAGTCCAGGATAGTTGAAGACTAGTACCAAAACTTGTGTGGAAGGCATTTTTCTATGTGTAATTCAATTGGAAAATCCAAACTTATATTTTATTAAGTGATATACATAAATGTACAATCATCAGCTGTAAATATACTTATCCACTGAACACCATCTTCAAACACTCACCATTCATTACAAAATTAGATAGAAGTAAATAAAGTGGATATATTAATTGTATTCAACAGCATTATTCAATTACTAAAGTTGAAGTTGAGTTTTGTTGAATTATTATCACTTGGGGTCACACAGCAGGGTGGCGCAGTAAGGTCTGACTGTTCTGTTCAGTTTCAGAAACTTTCACAGCCGTGACTATCGAGTGATACCAATTTACTTCTCTGTCACTGGGACCTCACACATTCTGGAGAGTAGTATCCTATTTCTTCTCCAACACTATCATCACACATCTAAAAAACCCTTACGCTACAGTGATCGTAGTGACTTAAATGCCCATAGCACCTTAGTGTGTTAGGGCTATTTTAAATTCTGTGACTACTGGTGTAGAGGTGTTGCTGGACTTGCATATACAGCCATTACTGATGGTAAACATGGGCTTTTGCAAAGTGGTTTAAGTGTTTGTTTCTTGATGCAAAGGGACCAGTTTGAAATTATGTTGCTTACCTTGCTGTAGCTGAGTAACCTCAATCTCTTGTTAAAAATCTGTCATTAAGTTTAGCTCTGGACCAAATCATGAAGACTTGTCATCTGTTTTGTTAGTTTACTTTCTTGTTAAAGCTCTGTCATTAGGTTTAGCTGTGGACCAAATCATGAAGACTTGTCATCTGTTTTGTTAGTTTACTTTCTTGTTAAAGCTCTGTCATTAAGTTCAGCTCTGGACCAAATCATGGATACTGTCATCTGTTTTGTTAGTTTACTTTCTTGTTAAAGCTCTGTCATTAAGTTTAGCTCTGGACCAAATCATGAAGACTTGTCATCTGTTTGATTAGTGTACTCTCTTGTTAAAGCGCTGTCATTAAGTTTAGCTCTGGACCAAATCATGAAGACTTGTCATCTGTTTGATTAGTGTACTCTCTTGTTAATGCTCTGTCATTAAGTTTAGCTCTGGACCAAATCATGAATACTGTCATCTGTTTGATTAGTGTACTCTCTTGCTAAATCTCTGTCATTAAGTTTAGCTCTGGACCAAATCATGAAGACTTGTCATCTGTTTTGTTAGTTTACTTTCTTGTTAAAGCTCTGCCATTAAGTTCTTGCCAGTTCTGGAGCAAACCATGAAGACTATCATCCCAAACCTTTGAGTCATAACATTTCCTAAGAAGGGGGACTGTCAGAGAGTGTTTACACAGTTGTAGCCAAACTATTATTTCATAACATTTGCTAAAGTTAAATGAGTGCCTACACAGTTGCTGTCCAGTTTAACTCTATCTGTTAGGAGTGCAGACCCATCAGTGTCAAAATAGTGAATTGCAGTTGAAGAGGAAAATGAGCTCCACATTTGGTGTATCACAAGTCAATTAAAGAAAACACATTTTTTGGTAATATTACAAATGTGGGTGTGTATGTGCATGTGTGTGTTGCAACTAAAAATTCCATAGGAGTTATGAAAAAAACTATCCATCTAATTTCAGATTGAAAAAAAAAATATTCTGATTATGGCAAATTTCAGATTTGAAATTCAAACTCTGTGACATATGTAATCAGAAACTTTGTGTACAATTTATTCATATTAATATGTGTGCCAATGTAAGAAACACAACAGCCATTGTTTAAATATTAATGCAGACTGAAATTATTGTTGATTTGTGGGTTGATGTTTTAGTTGTTTATCAAGCTGACATTATTGTGGATATGTATGGTTTGATGTTTTAGTTGTTGTGACAGGGTGATGAAATGCGGGGCTTCTGTTGTAAAGTCGTTCTGTGACAGGGTAAAGAAATGCAGGGCTTCTGTTGTAAACTCGTTCTGCGACAGGGTAAAGAAATGCGGGGCTTCTGTTGTAAAGTCATTCTGTGACAGGGTGAAGAAATGCGGGGATTCTGTTGTAACTGGCTATCGCCAGAGATGGTGGTTACAGAAGAGACGTGTAATAAACCCAGGTAGTTCTTTTTAATTGGGAGACTCGTCTGTGTTGATGTTTTGACTGTTTGATAATCAAAATAATGAAGTACTCTATTTCCGATAACCAAATGTCAACAAAGAAACTTCCTACTAGAGTTCAAGAATTAAGTCCAATCTCGTCTTAATAAAAAAAATCCTTTATTTAGTGGTTGAATTCTCTAACAATTCCATGCTGGTTCATAGATACTTATTCATCAGAGGTGTAAAAACCAGCCATCCAAAAACAAATCAAGCAGAAAAGAAAATGGATCCTGCCGCCGCTCGTCCCATGGTTCTCACCTAAACTAAACCAAATTCACAAAAAAAAAATCACTTCCATTTTTCTCCTTGTATGGAATCTACCCCAGGTTTGATGACGTCATTTCATGTACACCATGATTGAATGACGTCATAGGTTTGGGACTAGTGTTTATTTACTAACTAGTCGCGCTCAAATACTTAGTGTTTAAATCTTGCTTAAGTATTCTTACCCTAACTCTAATAAGTGGCAGCACCCTAGTGCTAATGCGACGTAGTAGTCCATACGGTCACATTGTTTATCAAACTGACATTATTGTTGATGTATGGTTGATGTTTTAGTAGTTTATCAAACTGACATTATTGTTGATGTATGGGTTGATGTTTTAGTAGTTTATCAAACTGACATTATTGTTGATGTATGGTTGATGTTTTAGTAGTTTATCAAACTGACATTATTGTTGATGTATGGTTGATGTTTTAGTTGTTTATCAAACTGACATTACTGTTGATGTGTTGGTTGATGTTTTAGTCATCAAGTTGACAGTGCCTAGGTCTGGAAGAGTAAAGTGCACAACCCAAATAAAATTGTGATGTCCAGCCAGTTTCTATGTTTTTTATTACATATAAAGTTGGGAATACTCTTCTCAGATACACAAGAAAATAGGAGAATGATGTTTTGTTGTGATATTGTACATACTAAATCTTAATGTATATCCACTAGTTGTGGATAATGTACTGCCTGTAGTAGAAGATTATGAATGTGATTCTGAGAATACAAAACAGAAGACAAGTTCCAAGAAAAGGCATTCTGAGGTCTTTGGGTTGGTAATTTTTTTCTCCTTCAGACCCCACTGCACCACTCCTTTTGAAAGCCCCATGATCTCCCCCAACCTCTTAATAGTCCCTCATCTCCCCTTCCACATTTGGAAAACAGTGTTGGATTATGATATCACTGGTGAAGCACAGTGTTGAACCTTCTTTTATATAGGAGGTCATGTCTAGAATTAGTGAAGACTTGAAAATTGACCTTCTTAATAAGAATCTTTTATTGCTTTTTGCTATTGGCCAGGTAACAATAACAAACATGAAAGTCCCGACTATGCCAGCAATTACTACAGATATAGCAGGAGTGGATTTTGAGTTCTCCCAGTGTAACTTAAATGTGAGCACTCCTTACCTGGTCAAACTAACAGCTTTTGGTCAGAAGTCACAGGCAGTGGAGACAGCTACAGGCATCATGTGGACAACTCACCAAGTTCCTTCCCCACCACATCCACCACAGTAGGTGTCGCTAGAACAACTGCAGTAGCATTAGATAAACTAAAGTCCCATTGTGCACCACACTCATGCTAGCTTTCACTAGTTAACAGGTACAGGTTGTCGGCAGTCAACAGACAGAAGCTAGACAGTGAGAGTAGGAAAAACAATGCATGGGAATTCACAGATAATTGAATCACTGCACTTGGCGGCACCAGCAAAAAATGGTTAATTTAGCTCATATTCTCACAGACAAGTTACACATTACTAGGGTCACCTCCATATATGTGGTCATGTCTAGTTGATAGAGACACCTCCAAGTGTCTCAAGTTACACATTACTAGGGTCAACATATATGTTGTCATGTCTAGTTGATATACGCACCTCCAAGTGTCTAAAGTTACACATTACTAGGGTCAACATATATGTTGTCATGTCTAGTTGATATACACACTTCCAAGTGTCTCAAGTTACACATTACTAGGGTCACCTCCATATATGTGGCCATGTGTAGTTGATATACACACCTCCAAGTGTCTCAAGTTATACATTACTAGGGTCAACATATATGTGGTCATGTCTAGTTGATATAGACACCTCCAGGTGTCTCAAGTTACACATTACTAGGGTCACCTCCATATATGTCAATATCAACTAGACATGGCCACATATTTGGAGGTGACCCTAGTAATGTGTAACTTGAGACACTTGGAGATTTCTGCAGTGTGCTTGCAATTTTCTTTCACTCCTACTGTCTAAGTGTTTGAATTTTTCCTGCTGATACTGTTTACATGTCTTTGTGTGGTTTAAAATTATTCTGATATCCATAACCACCCCCCTTCCTCCATAGGAACATAGCAATAGATGATGATAACAAAAAGAAAGAAAGGAACGTTCATTGCATTAAGAAATGTATGGAAACCAAAAGAAGTCAGTTGTAATGTAAATGTCAGTATCTTCTTCTTTGATCCTTAGCCGCCAACCGTCAAAGCAGTCAGTGGCCATCACGCCTAGTGGCGTCTTGTAGGGCAACAACAAATTGATTCCACTTTGCTCGGTCGGCGGCCATCCTTTGTACAGTGCCCCAACTGTGGTTCATTCTTTGCATCTCAGCCTCCACAGTCCTCCGCCAGGTTGTTTTTGGTCGGCCTCTCTTTCGATTTCCTTCAGAGTTCCAAAGCATAGCTGTTCTTGTGATGACATCGGGGTCTCTTCTGAGGACATGGCCAACCCAGCTCCAGCGTCTGCCAGCTATGATGGTGTGCATGTCCTCTTGCTTGCTCCGAGTAAGCAGATCTTGGTTGGTGATGGTATTCGGCCAAAAGATTCTGTGAATTTTTCTTAGGAAATGTCAGTATAGTCAACTTAAATGTCAAGTCAGTCTTATTGTATGGCTCTGAAACATGGAAAACAACAAAAATTACAATCAGGAAGCTCCAGACTTTCATATCCTGAGTGCTTGTGTAGAATAGAAGGACTGAAATGGTAGGACAAGGTCACTCATGTGGAACTGATGACAAGGACCAGACAAGTGCCAGTGGAACAAGAGATGAGAAGAAGACACTGCAAAGGGTACAGCACATATTGATGAGACCTGTTGATAACCTTACAGTGCAGTCCTTGTTCGGGGGGGGGGGGGGTCCCCAGGGTAAGAGAGGTAGAGGAACACTGACAAACACATAGAACACACAGAGCTGGAGATAGACTTGTCTGTGGATGACATGAGTGGTTGTTGATTGTGGTGAAGTGGGATGTTATAAATATTTATAGGGGACTTAGTGTACTGACTGAGATCAGCTGTGAAGGTATCTATATCTAATAAGAGTAGTGTATTATAGATAACCTTACTTGCTGCCACATATATATATATATCTCAGTCAGAATTATTCTGGAATAGTGTGATGACTACGTTGTATGTCTAGGGTATGTGTATGATGAAGTGTAAGTCATAACAACAACAGACAGATAAACAATTTAATTTATTCCACCACACTTGACAACACTGTGACACTCACATACATAAAACACTCTACAAGGATATCTTAAAGGAGTCACTGATAACTTTTCAAATAACAATATGTATTCATTGCTGTTATGAATGAATATGTGTCCTGATTCAAATACAAAGGGAACCAGGAATCACAATCAATTTTAATTACAAGTTATATGTACAGAATTTATCAATATGAATATTGTAGTGACATATATTATTAAAAGTATCCTATGTGTGTCAGTTGTGTAGTAGTAATATGAGGTAATACTGGTTTTGTTTTGTTCAAGCTCTGTTGGTATTTGTCATAATGACTTCAATAGTTTGTCTTTATTGGAACTAGTATTGGAGATGTTCTCAGTTCCTGATATTAAACAATTTACTTCCCCTCTTAAGTTTATGTTACAATGTTATTTTAAGATGGGGGTACATAATTTTGAGCTCAGCTGGCCACATCAGCTTATCTTGCGTGATGGCGGCAGGAAAAGACTCCTCTGCTCGATTTCTCCCCTGGGCTCTGGAGACACCTCATTGATAGCTAAAAGGACCAAGGAGTATGCTGTCCGACTCTGGATTCAGCAAAGCTCTGACCAGGTGCTGCTCAATACCATCAAGACCACGGTCCCTGAAAACAAGAAGGATGTACCTTCTACTTCATAACTAATTGATACTCTAGTTTTACACTGAGCACAATACATCACAAACATTGAGTTCAGAGCGTTAGGCCAACTGTCAGCTTCATCTGAAATACTTTATACCAGTATTAACCTCCTTAATGGTTACTACGCCTCTGCACTTCCAGCATTATTTCTGTCTAATCAATAATCTAGGTGTCAGTGTACTGTTTGGCCATTCCATGCAGTTTTACTTTCCTCCGACACCTTCTGTTCAGGCTGGAGCATTATAGGCTTTACATCATGTTTGCTACTGAACTACACATATATACAGGCATAAATTAACAATTCACATTCAATTTTCATTAAAAGATACTGAATGTTTCAAGCTTACCACAATTCATGGAAACAAACACAGATACGTTGATTAGCAATGAATTCTGGCACAAATACTGGCACAAATTCCCATCTGCTTATGTTCCAGGCTTTTATTTAGCAAAAATATGAGCTGGCTTCAACGCACTGTTGCTTTATCAAGCTTATTTGAACTAGTGGTCTCGAACTAACGCTCCTAAGTGAGTATATCAGCGAGTCTGGCCAATGGAGCCACGTTTCGACAAGTGTTTGAAAAAATTTTAACTTCCTACGTCTCCCCTAACAACCAAGGATAGCATTTATAGTCCGACTAATCGTGTTTAGCCTTACATATCATTCCAGCCAATCAGTTCAAATGTAACTTGTGGCCCATTTCCCGTACAATGGTGGTGTAAAAAAATCTACCACTGAGCGATTCTGATTTTGGGTGTTGTCTGACAGCACCATCATTTTATTTTGGCTATAACTTGTTAATTCCTAGACTATTTGCATAACGTTGTACATATTCTTTGTCAGCAAACCCTAAGGAACCCAAATATATATATTTAATAGAGCTAAAATGCTGCGTTCAAAATATGCAATTCCTTCTACCTCCTGTTTCGAAGATGTGCTGTCTGGGTACTGTAATGTTTTCAAACGTAAACCCATCTATTGTCATCTTTCTAATAAGAGTTTTTCAGGTTTTTAAAACCTAACTCTGGGAAGGTTAGTGTTTTTATCACTGTCCGTCCGAAAAAGTTAGTGCATGTGGCCTTACACGCGTGATAGTAGTAAGTGTGTATCGCGCGACGCGTGTTTAATTTTGCATGCGTTCGGCTTTATGCCTCTCCCTTCTCTCTATCCTTTAGTCCATCTGTCTTTAGTTACGCCGTGTATAAAATGGAATGAATGAAATATTAAAATTAGGTCATTGTTCAGCTTGCGTATCTCACTGTTTTTCCAAGAAATACAGCACACGTTTCATTGAAGAAAGCGGGTAATAATACAGTAGGCTTTTACTATCAACGTGAAAGCGTTACAATTTGCAGACGAAGCATAAAACAAGGGGGATTTCGAGTACAGTTATTGTGACAGCACCGTTATTTTACCATTGCTCTTTTCTTTATTAGAATTTATTTGTTAGGCTTTATATTTACCTGATAATTTATATATGTGGATTAGAATATTTCACGACACCTCCCCTCTTAAAACAGACATCCCATGTCAGTCCTTTATTCTATATACACATAGATAAATGTAAGTCAACTTGACTTTACTCTGCTGTGGTGCTATCATGGTTTTATGTAGTTGGGTCCATTCAGAGTAGGCACTACTCATGAAATCTGCCTCAGATTTCTACAACCAATAATATATTTCGGTTATGTTACTGAACAGCCGCAAGTGTGAGTGCTTGTCTTAATGCTGCTTCGCAACCCGTATTCACCATTTCTCTTCTCTGAGTCTGCGCAATGACATGTCCAGAGAACATTATATTTCCCTCAAAATGTACGTTATGAGGAGATAACATATACCTGGTGATAGCAGAGTTTTCGTAGTGGATCCCATAATCTTCTTATTATCCTGTATGAAACATTCGGAATATCCTCAATCAAAGAGGCAACTCAGGGATTCATTACGTTCCTCCGAAATGTTTACATCCAACAATTTTGTCTGATCTCAGGTTTTACTGGAATCTGATATTATCCTTTACTCAGATCCACCCTTGAGAAATATTTAGCCTTATTTAACTGGCAACCAGCTGATTTGTATCCGGCAATGGATCCACCTGTCCTTCTGTAATAGCACTCAGTCTCCTGTAATCTATACAGAGTCTATGTTCTCCAGAGGGCTTCCTTAAGAGTACAACACCGGAACTATACGAAGATTCACTGTGCGAAATAATTCCTTCCTTCAACAGATAGTCTATCTCTTCCTTCAAAGCTTTCTCCTTAGCAAACGGAATCGAATATGGTTTCATACAGACAGGTGTGGGGTCTATCAGTTTCATATCATATTCCAATAGGTTGGTATGCCCTGGTCGATCTGTTAACACCTCTGCATGATTATTTAGAACCTGTTGCACTCTCTCTTTCTGAGTTTTCGTTAAATGTGTACTGATTTTCACCTGTGCTGCTGTCTCACAGGGGTGTAATGGATATTCAAATGATGAAAGTGGTTCCTTTTTCATCTCCATGGCGATGGACAAGGTCAACAAGTGTGTCTCTTCCTGATGTTCTCTTTCCAAATATTTCTTCAGGAGATTCACATGATAGATTTTTTCTTTCCCCTTCTTATCTATCTTATAATTTGTTCTAGACACCTTCTCTAAAACTGTATATGGACCCTGCCATCCAATTTGTAACTTATTCTGACTCCCGGGCAAAAGAAGCAGTACTTTCTCTCCCACAGCCAAATTTCTGTCTTTCGCCTTCCTGTTATAATAGGCAGCATGTTTCTTCCTGGCTTGTTTCAAATTTTCATTGGCAAGTTTCCAGCCAGTTTTTAAACGAGTGGTCAGCTCATTCACATATTGGTATGAAGATGTAATGTTTTCCTCTGCCTTTTCATCAGTCCACGTTCTTAACAAAGCTACATGTGGACCTTTAATTGTGTGGACCTATTTGTCCATGCACCGGTATGGTCTCTTCCACTCGAAGCTTTATAGTGATGATTTTTCCTCCCAGAATTATCATGCACAAAACGACCGCTACCAATTTTTCTTTTGGGGCTGTCTCCCCACTTAAAATTCTTGATGAGAGATTTCCTCTCTACATCCTCTTCCTCCAGTTTGTTTAAGTCCGATTGAGGGATTTTCGGCTTATCCTGGGGTAAGACATCTTTTTGCACTCTCCGCATAGTGGCCATTGTAAAACAGTTAAGTGAAGCTTGTCCGTGAAAAGGGGCTTCCCATTCCATTTGGTCCACTTTATCAAATTTATATTCCTTTTTATTATCAGGCCTAATTTTGCCCCGTGGCGTGTCCAGGTCCTGATCCATGTTCCCACTTGTGGGTGTTCCCTCATGTGCTATGCTACACCTTTCTACAAAATTCTCAATGTCCCATCTTGCTTTGGGCCAATAATAATTGTGAGCCACCTTTTGAATGATGGTACCTATCTTCTCATGGTCCCCATCTGGTTTCACATGTAGGCTCCTTATTAAGTCTGCCCTATATCTTTTAGGAAGTACCAGTTGTCCCTGACCTTTGGATCTAGCTCCAGTCTTCCTATACATCAACTTGTTTTTCATGTAAAAATCTCCCTTGCCTGGAGTTGTATGACAAGTTGACAATTTTCTGAAACAAGGCTTGAGTGTTTATCCCCAGCCTGTGCCTTCCTCATCTCTTCTGGAGTGGTATCTAACATAATATCCTCCTCCTGTCTTGAGGTCGACCTGACCTGAAGGGTTGCCATATACACAGGTTTCCTTCTGCAACGGTCAGTGTCATGATTGTCCATCTGACAATTCTTACACCACCTTTTTCCTTGGTTGAAAGATTTTCTTTCATCATATTTCCTTTCATCGAATTGTGGGAATTTATTTTTATTTTCATACCGTGGCTTATCAAATTGGTGCTTACCTTTGTTTTGATCCTTAGGATCAAATTTATTAAAGTTCTGTGGTGCCCTAAAGTTATCCACTTGTTTCTTTTTATTACCTGTTACCTCTGCTTGAGCTGCTTGATACCTTTCAGCAACATTTAGCAACTCACCCAGCCTCTCTGCACCTTGTTCCATGAGAAACTTTCTCAGGTCTGGAGCCATGGACTCTCTTAATTGCTCTATAAGGACCATTTCCTTAAGATCTTGGGTTTTCCCCAGAGAAGTCCATTTCTCCAAGTATGTCTCTATTCGTGCAGAGAACTGGTGATAGGTTTCACCTGACAGTAGTTTAGCATTCCTAAATTTTTTCCTATAGAATTCTGCATTCTTTTCATATCTTAACAAAAGAGCCTGCTTTAGCATGTCATAATTTTCCTGATCACCTCTGCTCATTTTTGCAAAAACTTCATAAGCTGCCCCACGAAGTCCTTGAGATAACTTTAAGCTCCACCTTTCTCTCTCTAACCCATACGTGGTAGCTAATAGTTCATACCTATTTAGGTAGCTCTCTATATCATCGTCTTTCTCAACAAAATGATCTAAATGAAAATTCATAGCTGAGGTTGAGGCTCCTTGGCTAGCAGTGGCATCAGAGGCAAAGGGACTGGCACCATTTTCAGGAGCATGGCCTTGAAACTAATACTCCCTTAGTCGTAACTCATGTTCCCTTTGTAATCTTTTATCTTCTGCTTCCCTTTCTGCAGTCAATCTTCTTTCTTCTGCTTCCCTTTCTGCAGCTAATTTCTTCTCTTCCCTTTCTGCAGTCAATCTTCTTTCTTCTGCTTCCCTTTCTGCAGTCAATTTCTTCTCTTCCCTTTCTGCAGCCTGTCTTCTTTCCTCGGCTTCCAATGCTTTAGCCTCTTTGTCAGCCTCAATCTGCAACCTCTTAGTCTCAGCCTCAGCCTCAAATTGTAACTTCTTAATTTCCCTTTCAGCCTCTAACTTTCTTTCGGCCTCTTTTTCTAATCTTCTTTCTTCGCGTTCAATAAATTTGTCACATTCCGTAGTGACATAGGCAACCATAACTTGCCCATCTAATCCTAACTCTTTTGCAGTCTGAACCGCAGCAGATCGAAATTTGGCCAGGTCCGCCATTGTCTATCAGGTAAATTTATACAATGTCTAACCAACAATTCAGTCTCTAAATATATATCTAATGGACAACACAGGCACCGTGAGCTCAACCTTATTTAATTCCACCCAAGGATACCTTTTAATTCTTATATTCCCTGAAGTGAATTACCCCGAATATTTTTAATAGGGAAAGATTCAAAATCCCAAGAGCGAGACCCCAATATATGTGGTGAAGTGGGATGTTATAAATATTTATAGGGGACTTAGTGTACTGACTGAGATCAGCTGTGAAGGTATCTATATCTAATAAGAGTAGTGTATTATAGATAACCTTACTTGCTGCCACATATATATATATCTCAGTCAGAATTATTCTGGAATAGTGTGATGACTACGTTGTATGTCTAGGGTATGTGTATGATGAAGTGTAAGTCATAACAACAACAGACAGATAAACAATTTAATTTATTCCACCACACTTGACAACACTGTGACACTCACATACATAAAACACTCTACAAGGATATCTTAAAGGAGTCACTGATAACTTTTCAAATAACAATATGTATTCATTGCTGTTATGAATGAATATGTGTCCTGATTCAAATACAAAGGGAACCAGGAATCACAATCAATTTTAATTACAAGTTATATGTACAGAATTTATCAATATGAATATTGTAGTGACATATATTATTAAAAGTATCCTATGTGTGTCAGTTGTGTAGTAGTAATATGAGGTAATACTGGTTTTGTTTTGTTCAAGCTCTGTTGGTATTTGTCATCATGACTTCAATAGTTTGTCTTTATTGGAACTAGTATTGGAGATGTTCTCAGTTCCTGATATTAAACAATTTACTTCCCCTCTTAAGTTTATGTTACAATGTTATTTTAAGATGGGGGTACATAATTTTGAGCTCAGCTGGCCACATCAGCTTATCTTGCGTGATGGCGGCAGGAAAAGACTCCTCTGCTCGATTTCTCCCCTGGGCTCTGGAGACACCTCACTGATAGCTAAAAGGACCAAGGAGTATGCTGTCAGACTCTGGATTCAGCAAAGCTCTGACCAGGTGCTGCTCAATACCATCAAGACCACGGTCCCTGAAAACAAGAAGGATGTACCTTCTACTTCATAACTAATTGATACTCTAGTTTTACACTGAGCACAATACATCACAAACATTGAGTTCAGAGCGTTAGGCCAACTGTCAGCTTCATCTGAAATACTTTATACCAGTATTAACCTCCTTAATGGTTACTACGCCTCTGCACTTCCAGCATTATTTCTGTCTAATCAATAATCTAGGTGTCAGTGTACTGTTTGGCCATTCCATGCAGTTTTACTTTCCTCCGACACCTTCTGTTCAGGCTGGAGCATTATAGGCTTTACATCATGTTTGCTACTGAACTACACATATATACAGGCATAAATTAACAATTCACATTCAATTTTCATTAAAAGATACTGAATGTTTCAAGCTTACCACAATTCATGGAAACAAACACAGATACGTTGATTAGCAATGAATTCTGGCACAAAAACTGGCACAAATTCCCATCTGCTTACGTTCCAGGCTTTTATTTAGCAAAAATATGAGCTGGCTTCAACGCACTGTTGCTTTATCAAGCTTATTTGAACTAGTGGTCTCGAACTAACGCTCCTAAGTGAGTATATCAGCGAGTCTGGCCAATGGAGCCACGTTTCGACAAGTGTTTGAAAAAATTTTAACTTCCTACGTCTCCCCTAACAAACAAGGATAGCATTTATAGTCCGACTAATCGTGTTTAGCCTTACATATCATTCCAGCCAATCAGTTCAAATGTAACTTGTGGCCCATTTCCCGTACAATGGTGGTGTAAAAAAAATCTACCACTGAGCGATTCTGATTTTGGGTGTTGTCTGACAGCACCATCATTTTATTTTGGCTATAACTTGTTAATTCCTAGACTATTTGCATAACGTTGTACATATTCTTTGTCAGCAAACCCTAAGGAACCCAAATATATATATTTAATAGAGCTAAAATGCTGCGTTCAAAATATGCAATTCCTTCTACCTCCTGTTTCGAAGATGTGCTGTCTGGGTACTGTAATGTTTTCAAACGTAAACCCATCTATTGTCATCTTTCTAATAAGAGTTTTTCAGGTTTTTTAAAACCTAACTCTGGGAAGGTTAGTGTTTTTATCACTGTCCGTCCGAAAAAGTTAGTGCATGTGGCCTTACACGCGTGATAGTAGTAAGTGTGTATCGCGCGACGCGTGTTTAATTTTGCATGCGTTCGGCTTTATGCCTCTCCCTTCTCTCTATCCTTTAGTCCATCTGTCTTTAGTTACGCCGTGTATAAAATGGAATGAATGAAATATTAAAATTAGGTCATTGTTCAGCTTGCGTATCTCACTGTTTTTCCAAGAAATACAGCACACGTTTCATTGAAGAAAGCGGGTAATAATACAGTAGGCTTTTACTATCAACGTGAAAGCGTTACAATTTGCAGACGAAGCATAAAACAAGGGGGATTTCGAGTACAGTTATTGTGACAGCACCGTTATTTTACCATTGCTCTTTTCTTTATTAGAATTTATTTGTTAGGCTTTATATTTACCTGATAATTTATATATGTGGATTAGAATATTTCACGACATTGATGTATTAGCTCTATAGTTGTTGTCTTGTTGATATTGTTATACTAACTTGTATTAGCTCTATAGTTGTTGACTTGTTGATATTGTTATACTAACTTGTATTAGCTCTATAGTTCTTGTCTTGTCTTGTTGATACTGTTATACTAACTTGTATTAGCTCTATAGTTGTTGTCTTGTCTTGTTGATACTGTTATACTAACTTGTATTAGCTCTATAGTTCTTGTCTTGTCTTGTTGACACTGTTATACTAACTTGTATTAGCTCTATAGTTGTTGTCTTGTTGATATTGTTATACTAACTTGTATTAGCTCTATAGTTGTTGTCTTGTTGATATTGTTATACTAACTTGTATTAGCTCTATAGTTGTTGTCTTGTTGATAATGTTATACTAACTTGTATTAGCTCTATAGTTGTTGTCTTGTTGATATTGTTATACTAACTTGTATTAGCTCTATAGTTTTTGTCTTGTTGATATTGTTATACTAACTTGTACAAGGGGATTGACATAAGTCTTGGGCCTGACCATGAAGGACATGTCACAGAGAGCTGAAATTTTGTATAGTGTTAATTCCTTTTCAATATAGCCACCATCTGAATTGACACATTTCTGCCATCTCTGCTTGACCTTAAAAAGACCTTGGGAGTAGAACACCCTATTTTTCAAACTAAACCAGTCATCACATGCCAGTATAACCTCTTCATCGCTGTCAAAATGATTTCCTTTTAGCTGTTTTTTAAGATTTGGGAATAGAAAAGTCTGATGGAGCCAAATTTGGAGAATATGGTGGGTGTGGAAGAATTTCAATATTCAAATCGTTGGCTGCTAGCTGCACAAGTCGTGCTTTGTGAGAGGGCGCGTTGTCTTGAAGCAAAGGAAGATTTTGAGTGCACGTTATCCCTCGTTTCCTGGTCACAACCTTTCTTAGTTTGGTGAGAAGATCTACATAGTACTGTCCATTAACTGTGTTGCCACGAGGCAGATAATCTTTCAAAAGGACACCTTTTCCGTCCCAAAAAACAGTCAGCATCACTTTTCCTGCAGATTTCTGCGCTCTCAGCTTGACAGGTGTTGGGGAGCCCAGGGTTTTCCATTGCATGCTGGCAATTTTGGATTCGGGGTCATAATGGTGTACCCAAGTCTCATCTACTGTCACCGTGGTCTCCAAAAAATTTTTTGACTTGACACTTTTTGAGCAACTGTTGACAGCAATTTACCCTCGTTTGCTTCTGTTCGCGTGTCAACAGTCGCGGAACCCAGCGTGCACACACTTTTCTCATGTTCAGTCTGTTGTGTAAAATTATATAAACTGTTCTTTCATTTAGTTTTACTCTACTAGCTATCTCCACAATTGTCATTTTTCGATCCTGGTCAATGATTTTCTTCACTCTTGTTGCATTTTCATCGTTGCACTCTGAGGCTGGTCTACCAGATCTTGGCAGATCAGCAACATTTGAGCGGCCGCACTTAAACTGTTGACACCAGTTTTTTACCGAAGTATATGAAGGACAAGAATCACGAAACACTGGTTCCATCTCCCTGTGTATTTCTGTAGGTGTTTTTCCCTGAAACATCAGAAATTTTATCACAGCTCTGGCCTCCTTCTTTTCCATTGTTTTGTCAAATCTTTGGAGCAGCAGATCTGGCCAATAGGGTACATTGCACCGTGCACCGTTACGGGAAAACCCATTGAAGAAACAAAAGCGTACTTCATACATTCAGTGCAAATATGATGAACTTTAAATGTGCTGAGTTTCATCTTCCTCCTGTGACTCCTTCATGGTCAGGCCCCAGACTTATGTCAATCCCCTTGTATTAGCTCTGTAGTTGTTGTCTTGTCTTGTTGATACTGTTATACTAACTTGTATTAGCTCTATAGTTGTTTTGTCTTGTTGATACTGTTATATTAACTTGTATTAGCTCTATAGTTGTTGTCTTGTCTTGTTGATACTGTTATACTAACTTGTATTAGCTCTATAGTTGTTGTCTTGTCTTGTTGATACTGTTATACTAACTTGTTGATATTGTTATACTAACTTCTATTAGCTCTATAGTTGTTGTCTTGTTGATACTGTTATACTAACTTGTATTAGTTCTATAGTTGTTGTCTTGTTGATACTGTTATACTAACTTGTATTAGCTCTATAGTTGTTGTCTTGTCTTGTTGATACTGTTATACTAACTTGTATTAGCTCTGTAGTTGTTGTCTTGTTGATATTGTTATACTAACTTGTATTAGCTCTATAGTTGTTGTCTTGTTGATATTGTTATACTAACTTGTATTAGCTCTATAGTTGTTGTCTTGTTGATATTGTAATACTAACTTGTATTAGCTCTATAGTTGTTGTCTTGTTGATATTGTTATACTAACTTGTATTAGCTCTATAGTTGTTGTCTTGTTGATACTGTTATACTAACTTGTATTAGCTCTATAGTTGTTGTCTTGTTGATATTGTTATACTAACTAGTATTAGCTCTATAGTTCTTATCTTGTCTTGTTGATACTGTTATATTAACTTGTATTAGCTCTATAGTTGTTGTCTTGTCTTGTTGATACTGTTATACTAACTTGTATTAGCTCTATAGTTGTTGATATTGTTATACTAACTTGTATTAGCTCTATAGTTGTTGTCTTGTTGATATTGTTATACTAACTTGTATTAGCTCTGTAGTTCCTGTCTTGTTGATACTGTTATACTAACTTGTATTAGCTCTATAGTTGTTATCTTGTCTTGTTGATACTGTTATACTAACTTATATTAGCTCTACAGTTGTTGTCTTGTCTTGTTGATACTGTTATACTAACTTGTATTAGCTCTATAGTTGTGGTCTAGTCTTGTTGATACTGTTATACTAACTTGTATTAGCTCTATGGTTGTTGTCTTGTTGATATTTTTATACTAACTTGTATTAGCTCTATAGTTGTTGTCTTGTTGATATTGTTATACTAACTTGTATTAGCTCTGTAGTTGTTGTCTTGTCTTGTTGATACTGTTATACTAATTTGTATTAGCTCTATAGTTGTTGTCTTGTCTTGTTGATACTGTTATACTAACTTGTATTAGCTCTATAGTTGTTATCTTGTCTTGTTGATACTGTTATACTAACTTGTATTAGCTCTATAGTTGTTGTCTTGTTGATATTGTTATACTAACTTGTATTAGCTCTATAGTTATTGTCTTGTTGATATTGTTATACTAACATGTATTAACTCTGTAGTTGTTGTCTTGTCTTGTTGATACTGTTATACTAACTTGTATTAGCTCTATAGTTGTTGTCTTGTCTTGTTGATACTGTTATACTAACTTGTTTTAGCTCTATAGTTGTTGCCTTGTTAATATTGTTATACTAACTAGTATTAGCTCTATAGTTGTTGTCTTGTCTTGTTGATACTGTTATACTAACTTGTATTAGCTCTATAGTTCTTGTCTTGTCTTGTTGATACTGTTATACTAACTTGTATTAGCTCTATAGTTGTCTTGTCTTGTTGATACTGTTATACTAACTTGTATTAGCTCTATAGTTGTTGTCTTGTTGATATTGTTACACTAACTTGTATTAGCTCTATAGTTGTTGTCTTGTTGATATTGTTAAACTAACTTGTATTAGCTAAATAGTTGTTGTCTTGTTGATATTGTTATACTAACTTGTATTAGCTATATAGTTGTTGTCTTGTTGATATTGTTATACTAACTTGTATTAGCTCTATAGTTTTTGTCTTGTTTTGTTGATACTGTTATACTAACTTGTATTAGCTCTATAGTTGTTATCTTGTTTTGTTGATATTGTAATACTAACTTGTATTAGCTCTATAGTTGTTGTCTTGTTGATATTGTTATACTAACTTGTATTAGCTCTATAGTTATTGTCATGTTGATATTGTTATACTAACTTGTATTAGCTCTGTACTTGTTGTCTTGTCTTGTTGATACTGTTATACTAACTTGTATTAGCTCTGTATTTGTTGATATTGTTACACTAACTTGTATTAGCTCTATAGTTGTTGTCTTGTTGATATTGTTATACTAACTTGTATTAGCTCTATAGTTGTTGTCTTGTTGATATTGTAATAATAACTTGTATTAGCTCTATAGTTGTTGTCTTGTTGATATTGTTATACTAACTTGTATTAGCTCTATAGTTGTTGTCTTGTTGATACTTGTGACGGGTCGGTGGTGGTGGTGTGGTTGGTGTTGCGATTCCTTGGCTATGGTATTATTTATTGAATAGTAAAGTCACTCTTTAGACGTATCAATGTTGGTTATAAATGGTTAGCTCTGGGCATCAGAACATCCCTTCGACGTTCTGATTTGCATAGTATATAGTATTTGATTTCCCCTGTGGGAGAGTTATCGTGCTGACAAAGGTAAACACCAACAGCTGTAGAACCGAACCCGAAACGTAAATAAAGGATCAAGCCTTCTGCTTTGAGTCCACATGTATTAAGATTCATACAAGAACGATAATCGACATTCACAAAGGTTTCATGTACAATTCAGCGTAACAATTGAATTCCAAATAATATCAGTAAGTATCCGTCCGTGTCAAAACAATATGTCAGATGAACATCGTAGCTATATACGTGCGCTGTTGTAGTCAACAGCCAGAAATGAGCACATGAGTTCTTGACATCTACAATTTGAATCATAATACGATTCTCCTTCCATTATTAGTTTAATTTAATTAATCTCATGCTTAGATTAATTTCCGAACTGACCCTGAAGTCTACATCGATTCATCTATATAATATAGGCTATATACTCAGCCTTATTTCCTTGGAAGAAATACAAGACACGACCTTCTTGCTTGACGGATAGCGTAACAAAGGCCCTGTAACCAAGTCACCCGGCGTGACCTTCCCGACGCGAATGCGTCATAATCTCCGCATATATTTCGCGTTCACTATACCGTAAAATATCGACATATTCTATAAATATTAATGACCCCTAAACGTTGCGCATGGGTAAACCCCAGCAGACGCCGTCATTTAAAATAACACCGTAACAGATTTCCTGTCAGACGGGGGCAAAAAAAATCTATTAAATAGATTTTTTTTGAACAATATTAATCAAATTATCAAAAATTTAACAAAACCCGACGTATGACCTACGATGTTCTATCTAGAACAGTGTCGCGGTCATGTCAGTAATATATTATAATAAAATCAACGTCATATCATACATATACCTTATATTAAACAAGGAAATTTCACTGTCACTAACTAATTAAAATTAATTTGTTGTATGTATAGACTAACTAATAATGTGAGGTGTTATTAAAATTATTCTAACTAACTAAAATTAAAATAATTAATTATAATATGTACGTATGGTACTAGCTAATTAATATCTAATAGAGGAAAATGAGAAATAGTATAAGAGAGTAAAAGAAATAAAAATTGAGAAGTACGGACAATTAAAACCAAATATTAAAGTATACATTAAATTAGCATGCGTGTGAAAATGAAGTGTAAGGATAGATACCTAATTAAATTAACGCAATCAGAAGAAAAGAGCAGAAAAAATTCATACATTTTAACTATATATATGAAATGTCATAATGTAATATCTATTACCTTAACAATTACACTAATTAAAAGGTTTAATTGGTGTGATATTCTTTTGTTTCATCTTTTCTTAGTATATTTTATTTTTTTATTTCATCACACTTTGACTTTATTATCTATTATATACTAATTTAATAACTAGAAAATTTAATAATATTGGACATGAAGATCCAATCGTTGTTACCTCCTGTTGAATTGTATGAAAGTTCATTAAGACACAAGGTTCATATTATCAAATTATGATTTGATTATCCATTCATCGTTAGTTCCTTTATTAAACTTTTGAAAGTAAATTGACTAAGTCATCAACGTATCTGTCCTTTCTACATCAGAGATTGTTCCTTTTTAACAGTTTTCAATCAAAATGAGTGATACTCAAAGTGGAATTGAAGTTCAAATTTTCTAAAGATCCGTAAAACTTGATATTTTGATCACAATAGTTTATTTCGAAATGTCCTTATTTAGGTAGGAAGTCCAACTGAATTGTTGTATATTCTGACTTGATATCAATAACGTTCATTGCAAATGTAATGCTTGACTAGTCAGAAAATTTGAATTAGTAATATTCATTCAGAATCCGTAGGATGTCTGGACAACGTGTCGGCTATGACGTTTTCAGTTCCAGGTATCGACTGTATCTCGAACTCGTAGGGTTGCAACGTAATAGCAAATCGTGCAAGTTTAGCACTTTTATGGTTTGAGCGACGTAATGCTGCTACTGATTTCTGATCAGGAATGGAGATCCCAGCAAAAACTTTTCCAACTTGGTAATTGCCCAGATTACGGAGAGCAATTCTCGGTCCACAGTGGAATATTTCGTCTCCGGAGGTTTCAGTTTGCGTGAGATATACATTACAGGGTGAAGGACATCATCATGATATTGCAGTAGACATGCCCCGAGTCCGTAATTACTCGCATCTGTACGTAGAACAAACTTTTTAGAAGCATCTGGTAATCTTAAAACAGGTGGGCATGAAAATATTTTTAAGATAGTGCGAAAAGTTTTGTCACATTCGTCGGTCCAATTTATCCTTAAAGGCATGTTCTTCTTTAGTAACGAAGACAGGACAGCCGTGATGGATGATAGGTGAGGTACAAATCTGCTATAGTATTGGATTAAACCTAACAGACTCCTAACCTGTTTCTTCGTTTGAGGAACAGATAAATTTAATATTTTAGAAACCGTACTGGGAATTGTTTGGATACGTCCCGATCCAATAATGTGCCCCAGGAATGTTATCTCATTACACGCTATTTGAATTTTAGTTGGTTTAGCGGTTAAATGGTTATCCCGCAATATTTCCAAAACTGATTTAAGACCCAAAAAATGTTCCTCAAATGATGAACTAAACAAACATATGTCGTCAATATAGGTAATTATATCTGATCTACCTGCTAAAATTTTTCGCATCATGCGAATAAAGGTAGCTGGAGCATTCATTAGCCCAAAAGGCATCACGTTCCACTGGTAAAGACCTTGTGGAGTTGAGAAAGCTGTGTAGTATTTGGCTCTTTCGGTTAGTGGAATCTGCCAATAACCTTTAGTTAAGTCAATTTTAGTGAAAAGTGTAGCATTGGATAGACGAGGAAGTAAATCGTCAAGGATAGGATGTGGTTCGCTATCCGGTACTGTCTGCGCATTAAGTTTCCTATAGTCAACACATAAACGTATGTTGTTGTCCTTTTTCCGGACAATGACTAAAGGAGAAGAAAATGGAGATGTACTAGTCTCAATAATACCTAATGATATCATCTGTTCGAGTTCCTGAGATGTCTTACTCAGAAAATGTAGAGGTACAGAATAAGGATGAACTCGAATTGGTGTATCATCGTTAAGAATAATATCGTGACTAATTACAGATGTGCAACCCGGTACATCAGTTAACACATCTGGGAAAGATTGTAGAAGATCAGCAACGCGTTGATGCTGTTGCGGTGTAACCGTAGAAGAAATGGTCACATCACGCCAAGATTCAGTAGATTGGACAGTAAGTACAGGTAAAGGCATCTGCACTTCAGGAAAAGAAGATTCTTCCTCCTGTATAACAGATAGATTAGAATAATGACAAGTAGATACAGTATTGTCATCTAATTCATGAAAAATTGACTGTAAGTGTATAGGACGTGTATGAAATTGCTTGAGCATATTAATATGGAATATCTTTCTGTGTCCCTTGATATCTAAGACGTAATCAACGTCTGAAATTTTATCAGTAACCTTATAAGGACCAGTCCATGAGATCAATAACTTATTGTTATTGTGAGGGAGTAATACATAAGCCTCATCGCCTGGGAATAATTGACGTAATCGTCTAGATCGATTTTGTATAGATCGAGCCTTAGCTTTTGCAGCCTCAGAAGAAGCTGTTGCCAATTGGCAAGACTCAATAATATTATTTCGAAGATTAATCACATACTCATAAGATGACTGAGTGTCCTGAGTCATCTCTGCATCAATTAATAAATCTTTTATCAGTCCCATAGGACCTCTCGGAGGGGCACCAAAAACTAACTCAAAGGGAGAGAAGCCAGTTTGTTCATGTGGCACCTCTCGGTAAGCAAATAGGACAGCTGGGAGTGCTCTGTCCCAGTCCTGAGGGTGTTTAACAGTAACCTTATGTAAAAGTTGCTTAAGCGTACGGTTAAGTCTTTCAACTGCACCGTTACTCATGGGATGATAAATACTACTCAAATTCCTATCAATGTTCCAGGTTTTCATTACCTCCTTCATGGTATCGGATATAAACTGCGACCCATGATCAGATAATAATTTTCTAGGAAACCCTATTCTAGAGAAAATTAGATGTAATGCATCAGCTCCATCTGTGGTAGTGGTTGTCTTCAATGGAATGGCTTCTGGCCATCGTGTGCATAAATCAATGCACGTGAGAACAAATCTATGTCCTCTCGCAGATGGTAGAAGTGGACCAATTATGTCTATGGCCATCTTGTCAAAAGGTCGTACTGAGATATCGCAAGCCTGAATAGGCGCCGTGTGAAAAGCTCCACGTGCTTTCACTTCCTGGCACGTAGTACAAGAACGTACATACTGCGAAATATCACGTGACACTCCTGGCCAAAAGAATGAAGATAATACTCGAGATCGTGTTCGAGTATATCCCATATGTCCTGCACACTGCGAGTCATGCGCGTGTTGAAGAATGTACCGTCTAAAAGCAGCCGGTACCATCACTTGTTGTTTTACCAGTGATTTATCACTAAAACATCTAATTAGTATATCATTTTTCATAATAAACCAATGTTTGTTCTTATTACCTGAAGTTAAATTATCAACCTTATTAACTAGGTTAAAAAATTTATTTAGAGATTTGTCATTTTTTTGTTTGATAGCAAATGATTCCCTGTCAATAGGTGAATTGACCTCAATATCCTCCTGTTTTTCTGCATCCATATTATTATCATTGACACTCTCCATGAGCATAGTCTGAGCTCTAGTTGTCACGGCGTTTCCAGTGCATAGATTGTGTCTTTCCCATTCAATAATATCTTCTGGTGAACAATCCTTGCTGCCGTGTATGCGACCCACCATAAGGTCTGCTATTGGCTTTTTCAGCATGCATACCTTCACGTTACCTGTGAAAAAAGGTGTGTTAACATGGATAATAGCTGTGGGGTAAAACTCAATAGTTCCCCCAAAAGTCATGCAACGGACATATTCCCTCGTTGCACAGCTAGGATGTACTAGCGACTGTCGCACTCCAATGGTTGTGGATCCCGAGTCTCTCAATACAGAAACTATAGAACCGTTTACTATCCCTCTGTTAAAGATCAGAGAGCTTGTTCCATCATTGGCTGCAAGACCTACTTCTGGTGTAATGTGTCCGCAGTTTAGCACTGTCTCCTTTGCCTTCTGAAAAATAAGATTGCATTGTGGGCAACTATTTGCCACGTTATAATTTATAGCAAAGCATGCAGCAGAAGAATTCATTGTATTATCGTTAGGTGGAACCTGAACCTTAGGGGTGATATCATTTGTAACTGCTGCCCCGGTATTATGGTTATAATGTGAAGATCCACGAGAATGAGAACGATTACGAGAATAATTAGTTGAATTATCTCGTTGTCGTCTATTATAATTGTTATCTCGATGTCTCGAGTTATAATTATCGCTATTGTTCCAATTGTTACCATTATTATATTGATATGACCGATTATAACTTGAGTTACGTGGATTACTGTTGTATCTTGACTGAGGTGAATAATTTCTGGTTTGTTGTCTTCCTCTATTAAAGTTATTGTTAAAGTTATTCTGTCCCTTATGAAAATTAATGTCATAGTTTCCTTTGAACCTACCTCTGTCCACACTGTGTGTTCTAGGTTTGTTATGATTATGATATGCCATATTGGAGGCTACAGGAAGTGGTTCTCTTATCAACGAGCCAGAAATATTAGCATTCGGATGTGCTGTGCAGTAATTTAAAGAAATTTTTTCTAAATCATCAATAGTTTCTGGTTTTCTTTCTTGCAGATAAGCAAAGAATGGTGAGCTGACAGAAGACAACACTTTATCCCTCAATAATAAATCAACTAATTTGTCGTAAGATTTGTTGACACCTGCCAGTTCAACCCATCTGTTAAAAGTATTGCGTATGTTAGCAATAAAACCTGTGAAATCTTTATTGTTATCTGGCAACAAACTTTTGAAACGTAATATACATGCCTCTTCGTTCAAGTGGAAACGACGTAATAACAACGTCTTAATGGCCTCATAATCTGTGGCTAATGTAGGATCAATGTTTTGTGCTGCACTTGCAGGTTCGCCATCCAGAAATTCCTTTTAAGTTTAAGTGCCCATGCAGTTTTGTCAAGGTTATTGACCTTACATATATCCTCAAAGCGCGCCAGCCACGATGAAAGGTCGTCCACGTGTAATTTGAATGGTGGTAATTTAAAGTAATAATTGCCCTTAAGTCGGGTGGATGAAGATCCAGATTGAGCATTATCATTTTGGCTTGCTGCAGCACTCTGCGAATTAAGTTTTGCTGTTTCCAATTTAAGCCGTTGCAATTCCATTTCTTGCTGCAATATGATTTCCTGTCGCTTCAATTTATTCTCTTCTTCAATCCATAGGATTTCATCTCTTGCCACCTTTCTTTCTTCTTCTTGTCTTAATTCTGCTTTCTTTTCAGCCTCTTTTCTTTCAAGTTCTTCCATCTCTGCCTTAGCAATAGTTTTCTTTTCAGCCTCTTTTCTTTCAAGTTCTTCCATCTCTGCCTTAGCAATAGCTTTCCTTTCAGCCTCCTTTCTGTCAAGTTCTTCCATCTCTGCCTTAGCAATGGTTTTCTTTTCAGCTTCTTTTCTGTCAAGTTCTTCCATCTCTGCCTTATATCTTGCCAGTTGTTGTTCAGCAAATTCAAGGAGTGCCTCTCCCTTTTTATTACAATCTTTTCCAATTTTAATGAAATGATCCAAGGTAAGCATTCTTGGAGTTTAATTATTTAAGTATTTAATTACTTATGTCTTGTAATCACCACCAGAATCTATGTCGATAATTATAATTACTCAACGAATGAATAATTATTATAAGAAATTGTAATATTACTGTATTGTTATGTATAAGTTCCACAATCTATAATATTTTGTAAAAATATTATATATATACTCACTAATATCTATCATAAATAGTTATGATAGTTAGTTATATAAGCTGCTGAAATTATATCAAGCGCTTAATATTATTATTTAATAGTTATGTGTATCATCCCCAAATAATTAGTCTTAATTGTCACTAAGTTCACAATATAGTACTGAGAAAGTGTACTAATTTATATTAGATATGTATTAATATGTTATAAAGTTTTAATAATTAATCATTATATAATATGCCATAATCATGAGGCATAAAGTGCATTGCCCATTTCTAGGACCACTACTGCAAATATGTGCAAAGTCCCTAATTCCTCATCAAAGCTGATAAAAATTTAATCATATTCATCTACACTATTATTAATGAAAAAATTATAGCATTAATATTAAATTATAGAAGGATGAAATGAATACAAACAATACAATGGGTTAACCAAGGATTACGAAACAGTATTACCATACGACAAGACATTTTCACAATAAAAAATGCATTAATAACTAAGTGGTATAAAACGGAAGTGAGAGATTAAGAATGAACTGAATAGAAAGTTAAGCTGTGTACGTAACAAATAGTGACGTCACAGGACTCATTTGACGTTAATACAATACATTTAATTAAAATTAAAGATAGCTAGATCAGAATAAACAAGATAGATTACGAACATAAGACTGTAAATGAATAAAAATAAGAACCAATTACACCAGAAAACACCAGTTATAACATGACTATACACCTAGCATGCAAAGTGAATTAATGCAAGTCCGAACCAAACGATCACCGATAATGATAATTCGACGCTTTCTTCGCGAGGTGCTATTAATTCACAGCCTTAGGAACATTCAGAATGAATATCGGCATCCTCAGAGCCATTTTATTCATTCCGAACCGCCGCCCAACCATACCTGCTACATGAAAAGGACAGGAACAATATTTAACATGGATACAACGAAAAAAGAACATGGCATTATTTGGACAAACAGGACGAAATATTTTAACCTTTAAAATTAGTGACTTATCTTGTTTTGGCGGTAATATCGTACATTATATGCTTCGCCGACAGACTCGAGAGCTTGTTTGTATCATTGAGAAAGTCAGCAATAGGTTTCATTTGATGTTTGAAAGCTGCAAATAAATTTGTTAGAAGGACATTGTCAGCTGCTGGCTTTTCCAACCGTTCATACTGTCGTCAAGGGCATGACGTCACCGGTGTTTTTGCAAATAATGTCCATTTTGGCTCGAAAGGAAAAATGTCTTATTTTTTGTGGTTCGTTCTTTTGAAAAATTTCAAAACCACTACTGGCCACCAGTTGTGACGGGTCGGTGGTGGTGGTGTGGTTGGTGTTGCGATTCCTTGGCTATGGTATTATTTATTGAATAGTAAAGTCACTCTTTAGACGTATCAATGTTGGTTATAAATGGTTAGCTCTGGGCATCAGAACATCCCTTCGACGTTCTGATTTGCATAGTATATAGTATTTGATTTCCCCTGTGGGAGAGTTATCGTGCTGACAAAGGTAAACACCAACAGCTGTAGAACCGAACCCGAAACGTAAATAAAGGATCAAGCCTTCTGCTTTGAGTCCACATGTATTAAGATTCATACAAGAACGATAATCGACATTCACAAAGGTTTCATGTACAATTCAGCGTAACAATTGAATTCCAAATAATATCAGTAAGTATCCGTCCGTGTCAAAACAATATGTCAGATGAACATCGTGGCTATATACGTGCGCTGTTGTAGTCAACAGCCAGAAATGAGCACATGAGTTCTTGACATCTACAATTTGAATCATAATACGATTCTCCTTCCATTATTAGTTTAATTTAATTAATCTCATGCTTAGATTAATTTCCGAACTGACCCTGAAGTCTACATCGATTCATCTATATAATATAGGCTATATACTCAGCCTTATTTCCTTGGAAGAAATACAAGACACGACCTTCTTGCTTGACGGATAGCGTAAGAAAGGCCCTGTAACCAAGTCACCCGGCGTGACCTTCCCGACGCGAATGCGTCATAATCTCCGCATATATTTCGCGTTCACTATACCGTAAAATATCGACATATTCTATAAATATTAATGACCCCTAAACGTTGTGCATGGGTAAACCCCAGCAGACGCCGTCATTTAAAATAACACCGTAACAATACTGTTATATTAACTTGTATTAGCTCTATAGTTGTTGTCTTGTTGATATTGTTATACTAACTAGTATTAGCTCTATAGTTCTTGTCTTGTCTTGTTGATACTTTTATACTAACTTGTATTAGCTCTATAGTTGTTGTCTTGTTGATATTTTATACTAACTTGTATTAGCTCTATAGTTGTTGTCTTCTTGATACTGTTATACTAACTTGTATTAGCTCTATAGTTGTTGTCTTGTCTTGTTGATACTGTTATACTAACTTGTATTAGCTCTATAGTTGTTGTCTTGTTGATATTGTTATACTAACTTGTATTAGCTCTATAGTTGTTGTCTTGTCTTGTTGATACTGTTATATTAACTTGTATTAGCTCTATAGTTGTTGTCTTGTTGATATTGTTATACTAACTTGCATTAGCTCTGTAGTTCTTGTCTTGTCTTGTTGATACTTTTATGCTAACTTGTATTAGCTCTATAGTTGTTGTCTTGTTGATATTGTTATACTAACTTGTATTAGCTCTATAGTTGTTGTCTTCTTGATACTGTTATACTAACTTGTATTAGCTTTATAGTTGTTGTCTTGTCTTGTTGATACTGTTATACTAACTTGTATTAGCTCTATAGTTGTTGTCTTGTTGATATTGTTATACTAACTTGTATTAGCTCTATAGTTGTTGTCTTGTCTTGTTGATACTGTTATACTAACTTGTATTATTAGCTCTATAGATGTTGTCTTGTTGATATTGTTATACTAACTTGTATTAGCCCTATAGTTGTTGTCTTGTTGATATTGTTAAACTAACTTGTATTAGCTATATAGTTGTTGTCTTGTTGATATTGTTATACTAACTTGTATTAGCTATATAGTTGTTGTCTTGTTGATATTGTTATACTAACTTGTATTAGCTCTATAGTTGTTGTCTTGTTGATATTGTTATACTAACTTGTATTAGCTCTATAGTTTTTGTCTTGTCTTGTTGATACTGTTATACTAACTTGTATTAGCTCTATAGTTGTTGTCTTGTCTTGTTGATACTGTTATACTAACTTGTATTAGCTCTATAGTTGTTGATATTGTTATACTAACTTGTATTAGCTCTATAGTTGTTGTCTTGTTGATATTGTTATACTAACTTGTATTAGCTCTATAGTTGTCTTGTTGATAATGTTATACTAACTTGTATTAGCTCTATAGTTGTTGTCTTGTTGATATTGTTATACTAACTTGTATTAGCTCTATAGTTTTTGTCTTGTTGATATTGTTATACTAACTTGTATTAGCTCTGTAGTTCTTGTCTTGTTGATACTGTTATACTAACTTGTATTAGCTCTATAATTGTCTTGTCTTGTTGATACTGTTATACTAACTTGTATTAGCTCTATAGTTGTTATCTTGTCTTGTTGATACTGTTATACTAACTTGTATTAGCTCTATAGTTGTTGTCTTGTCTTGTTGATACTGTTATACTAAATTGTATTAGCTCTATAGTTGTGGTCTTGTCTTGTTGATACTGTTATACTAACTTGTATTAGCTCTATAGTTGTTGTCTTGTTGATATTTTTATACTAACTTGTATTAGCTCTATAGTTGTTGTCTTGTTGATATTGTTATACTAACTTGTATTAGCTCTGTAGTTGTTGTCTTGTCTTGTTGATACTGTTATACTAATTTGTATTAGCTCTATAGTTCTTGTCTTGTCTTGTTGATACTGTTATACTAACTTGTATTAGCTCTATAGTTGTTATCTTGTCTTGTTGATACTGTTATACTAACTTGTATTAGCTCTATAGTTGTTGTCTTGTTGATATTGTTATACTAACTTGTATTAGCTCTATAGTTATTGTCTTGTTGATATTGTTATACTAACATGTATTAACTCTGTAGTTGTTGTCTTGTCTTGTTGATACTGTTATACTAACTTGTATTAGCTCTATAGTTGTTGTCTTGTCTTGTTGATACTGTTATACTAACTTGTATTAGCTCTATAGTTGTTGCCTTGTTAATATTGTTATACTAACTAGTATTAGCTCTTTAGTTGTTGTCTTGTCTTGTTGATACTGTTATACTAACTTGTATTAGCTCTATAGTTCTTGTCTTGTCTTGTTGATACTGTTATACTAACTTGTATTAGCTCTATAGTTGTCTTGTCTTGTTGATACTGTTATACTAACTTGTATTAGCTCTATAGTTGTTGTCTTGTTGATATTGTTACACTAACTTGTATTAGCTAAATAGTTGTTGTCTTGTTGATATTGTTATACTAACTTGTATTAGCTATATAGTTGTTGTCTTGTTGATATTGTTATACTAACTTGTATTAGCTCTATAGTTGTTGTCTTGTTGATATTGTTATACTAACTTGTATTAGCTCTATAGTTGTTATCTTGTTTTGTTGATATTGTAATACTAACTTGTATTAGCTCTATAGTTGTTGTCTTGTTGATATTGTTCTACTAACTAGTATCAGCTCTATAGTTCTTGTCTTGTCTTGTTGATACTGTTATACTAACTTGCATTAGCTCTGTAGTTCTTGTCTTGTCTTGTTGATACTTTTATACTAACTTGTATTAGCTCTATAGTTGTTGTCTTTTGATACTGTTATACTAACTTGTATTAGCTCTATAGTTGTTGTCTTGTCTTGTTGATACTGTTATACTAACTTGTATTAGCTCTACAGTTGTTGTCTTGTTGATATTGTTATACTAACTTGTATTAGCTCTATAGTTGTTGTCTTGTCTTGTTGATAATGTTATACTAACTTGTATTAGCGCTATAGTTGTTGTCTTGTTGATATTGTTATACTAACTTGTATTAGCTCTATAGTTGTTGTCTTGTTGATATTGTTATACTAATTTGTATTAGCTCTATAGTTGTTGTCTTGTCTTGTTGATACTGTTATACTAACCTGTATTAGCTCTATAGTTGTCTTGTTGATATTGTTATACTAACTTGTATTAGCTCTATAGTTGTTGTCTTGTTGATATTGTTATACTAACTTGTATTAGCGCTATAGTTGTTGTCTTGTTGATATTGTTATACTAACTTGTATTAGCGCTATAGTTGTTGTCTTGTTGATATTGTAATACTAACTTGTATTAGCTCTATAGTTGTTGTCTTGTTGATATTGTTATACTAACTTGTATTAGCTCTATAGTTGTTGTCTTGTTGATACTGTTATACTAACTTGTATTAGCTATATAGTTGTTGTCTTGTTGATATTGTTATACTAACTTGTGTTAGCTCTATAGTTGTTGTCTTGTTGATATTGTTATACTAACTTGTATTAGCTCTATAGTTGTTGTCTTGTCGATATTGTTATACTAAATTGTATTAGCTCTATAGTTGTTGTCTTGTTGATACTGTTATACTAACTTTTATTAGCTCTATAGTTGTTGTCTTGTTGATATTGTTATTCTAACTTGTATTAGCTCTATAGTTGTTGTCTTGTCTTGTTGATACTGTTATACTAACCTGTATTAGCTCTATAGTTGTCTTGTTGATATTGTTATACTAACTTGTATTAGCTCTATAGTTGTTGTCTTGTTGATATTGTTATACTAAATTGTATTAGCTCTATAGTTGTCTTGTTGATATTGTTATACTAACTTGTATTAGCTCTATAGTTGTTGTCTTGTTGATATTGTTATACTAATTTGTATTAGCTCTATAGTTGTTGTCTTGTTGATATTGTTATATTAAGTTTATTTTATTCATATTTTGTTAAGTTCTAAAAATGTTTTTCTAATTTAATGTGAAGTCTGTTGTATTTACAAAATGTTTTCATCTGTGCTTCTGTCTTTTTTTCATCCTAGAGTTGTTTCCATAACAGAGACCACCATCACTTTGACCTTGCCAGTGGTGACCCTCACAGATGGCCCACTGACTGCAATAGAAGTCAGAATTAAGTCAGGAGAAGAACGTAACCCAGTAGCAGAAGAGACACAACTTTCTTCATCCTTGGACCCATTTTCAGGGCGACACAAAAGAAACTCTGAAAATGTCAGACCCACAGGAATACTTGTGCGGACTGTGGAAATTCCACATTCCATGCTGGATTCATTCAACCAGAGGAAGCATACAGAGAACTCACACGATGTATTTGGAGGTAGTCTCAGAGATGACAGTCTTACAATTAAAATTGATCTGGGTTTGGAGAAGGCAGGAGATGTCTACATAGGGTCAAGTGAGGATAAAGTAGACAAAAAAAGTGGTCGAATGAAAGATGCACAAATGCAGGTGGGTAGTCAAGATAGGGGAACAACACAGAATATGTCAGATCAAGACAAGCATAGCAGGATGAAAAAGAGGAGGGTCGGGATTAGACAAATAGTCATGATGAAGGCAACAGAAAGAGACAAACTTCCAATTCTGGCGCAAGCAGAAAACAAACATGGACATGACACTGTTGTCATGTTTCTACCTGGCAGCAGTACAGACATAATCAATACACAGAATAGCTCAGTCAAGCTTCAGTCACAAGAAGGGAACACATACAGAGGAGATACGATCAGATCAAAGACTGAAATCAGTGATCAGTCTCAAGTGGTTCAGCCATTTGCTCATCATTATTACATGTCAGAAAGTGGGCGACGTGTCCAGTTTCTGCACAAAAATGGAAGTGATATAATATGGCTTGAGACTGGCATGAGTCCTAACCTTCAAATAGTATATGACATGTCAAGGTCAAAAGTGATGAGGAATCTCTTCCAACCTGCTCCACCAAAAGATGACTTGCTCTTGCTACAACAGCTGATGAAGAACACTGAGGAGATCCTACAGTCAGACATCACCGCTAATGATGACTCCAGTTTAGATGTGCTGCATTTATTTTCTGTAACATCAGACAAACAAGCCATGGGTGACCTGAATGTCACGTGTCGCCCATGTACTGATGTGATGGACATCATGAGGGACATCGCTGAAGCAGTCCCATCTTCACACCTTCTTCCCACTATGTCCAGAATGCTGTCAGACATTACCAGCAAGTTAGGGATGATTGTGAAGGAATTGCTGGACAAAACAAGTAACCAGGTTGTGCCTGACATTGTCAGGAAGCAGATGAGAGGCTTCACACGGAGAAGACGCAGTCTATTGAAGCTTGCTGTAAGTATAACTGCCATTTTGTCTGTGTCATATGATATGTCTATAACCCCCCCCCCCCCCCCCCCCCCCCCCCCTCCCTTTTCTGTCTCCACAAACATATGTCTGTTATGACACCTGGAGTTTGTTAACTTGATCCTGATCAGTTCACTTCTCATGACAGCAGCAAGTTTATATCACACAGCCTGGAGAAATAATAGTATCTTTTTGAAGTAAACATCTATTACAGTCATATCACACATTTGACATCTGTTATCATCATCATCATATCACATATAAAACATCTGTTACCATCATCATATCAGACATCTGTTACAGTCATCATATTACACATCAGACATATGTCATCTGTTATAATCACATCATACAGCTGTTATCATATCAGACATCAGTTATCATATCACACATCAGACATCTGTCATCATACCGCACATCAGACATGTTGAAGTGATCATATCACACACCACACATATGTTACAGTCATTATATCAGACATCAGTTACATAGTTCATATCAGATGTCTGTTAAGTCATCATATTGTTAAGTCATCATATCACATCAGACATCTGTTACAGTCATCATATTACATCAAGCATCTGTTACATTCATCATATCACATCAGACATCTATCATCATATCACATCAGACATGTTACAGTCATCATATCACATCAGATATCTGTTACAGTCATCATATCACATATCAGGCATCTTTTACAGTAATCATATCAGACATCTGTTACAGTCATCATATCACACATCATACCTCTGTTACAATCATCATATGACACACCAGACATTTTTACAATCATTATATCATACATCAGACACCTATTATCATATCTCATATCACACATCATACCTCTGTTACAATCATCATATCACACACCAGGCATCTGTTACAGTCACCATATTACATCAGACATCTGTTACAGTCATCATATCACATCAGACATACATTACAGTCATCATATCACACACCAGACATCTGTTACAGTCATTATATCTCACACCATACATCTGTTACAGTATCATATCACACTAGACATCTGTTACAGTCATCATATCACATGCCAGATGTCTGTTACAGTCATCATATCAAACACTAGATGTCTGTTACAGTCACCATATCACACACCATATGTCTGTTACAGTCATCATATCACACACCATACATCTGTTACGGTCATCATATCACACACTAGACATCTGTTACAGTCATCATTTGACACACCAGACTTTTGTTACAGTCATCGTATCACACACCAGAAATTCATTACAGTCATCATATCACATAAGATATCTGTTACAGTCACACTAGATATCTGTTACAGTCATCATATCACACACCATAAATCTGTCATTGTATCACACCAGATATCTGTTACAGTCACATCAGATATCTGTTACAGTCATCCTATCACACACCAGACATCTGTTACAGTCATCGTATCACACACAGACATCTGTTACAGTCATCGTGTCACACACCAGACATCTGTTACAGTCATCGTATGACACACCAGACTTTTGTTACAGTCATCATATTACGCACTAGAAATCTGTTAGTCATCATATCACACAAGATATCTGTTACAGTCATCATATCACACACCAGACATCTGTTACAGTCATCATATCACACACCAGACATCTGTTACAGCCATTGTATCATACCAGATATCTGTTACAGTCATCATATCACATACCAGACATCTGTTACAGTCATCGTATCACACACCAGACATCTGTTACAGTCATTATATCGCACAAGATATCTGTTACAGTCATCATATCACACCAGACACCTGTTACAGTCATCATATCACATGCCAGGCATCTGTTACAGTCATCATATCACACCAGACATTTGTTACAGTCATCATATCACACCAGACATCTGTTACAGTCATTGTATCACATACCAGACATCTGTTACAGTCATCATATCACATACCAGACATCTATCAAAGTCATCATATCACACGTTATTTATCTCTGATATACAGAGGCGGCACTATCAGAAACAACTGGACCCTGAGACTGTGAGAGAAATTGAGGATAGACTTGAGGTTGATCCTTATCAGACTCGACAAGTGCTTCTGTCAGCCACTGGTCAGCCCATGCTTGTCAAGACAGGGTGAGCATGTCGTGTGTTATGTTGTCATCTCTCTTTGGCCTACTTTCACACATATGTTCCGCTGCCAAAAAATTAGAGACTCTTTCATGATGTCAGGGACCTTGCTGTTATTTGCAAAACCCTGTAAGACATTGTTGAATCATGTAAGGCAACATAGCAAACAGTGCTGCCCACAAGGCCCCTAACAATTTACGTACAGCATACTTGTGTACAACTGATCCAACTTCAGTTTATCTAACAGGATATGCAGTTACATCTTTACTCATTTCACCCAGTTTACTGCTTACAATTTACTAGTTTATTATCTTCCAGTTTAGCCAGCACAAACTGCTGGACTCTCAAACAAAATAATCTAGCATCAAACCAGAGATGCCCATAACTCAGTTGACAAGCATCATCTATGTACTGTCAAATACACACATGTGCAAATCTGCCAGTGTAGGTGCCTAGGTGTGCATACCTGCGGGTCTGTATTTTTGTGATATCAACAAGAAAACCCACCCATTGTACTCCACGTCTTACCGCAGTTCCCCTCAACTTCCTCAACAAGAAACATGCAATAATTAACATTAACACATGCACTTTTTTGCTAAGAAACTAATTAACTACATTATCATACCAGGGAAAACATTAAGTTAACATTCCTGTCTATGATCACTTAACACACACAGTGTAACAAACCAAGTGATCACATTCTATATCAATATCTGAGAGGCTTGGCTGCTTTAAAGATGAGACAAATATTACGTCTACACTTTACATCTCTACACTAAATGTAATAGTCGGCTATGCTGCTCTGAGAGCTAGAAGGTACACTCTTACAATAAGCACTGAAGTAAAATTTGCCTACACTTAAGGTTCACAAGAGTACTAAATAACTGTTAGTAAATTGTGCATTGTGCCATTACTTTTTCTCTTATATTATCACTTTGAACATAACACATATCTTACAGTTAAAGGTAGTAATATTCGACATCTTATCACCTTGTCTTTACCTGCTTTAGGTCTATAGGTCTATAGGTCCAAAGCTCGGTGGAATGTGTCACATGCAACCACTCAAAGCATTCATGGATGACACAATTCAAACTGTGATGCTTCCAGTTCAAGCTGATACCTAAGTTGCTGTGGCCACTGCTTATATATGAAATAAGCACAAGTACAGTGAAAGCTATAGAGCAGAAGGTCAACAAGTTCATGAGGAAATGGCTAGGAGTACCACCAGGTCTGTCAGATGTAGCACTGTACTGCAAAAAGTCAAAACTTCTGCTTCCTTTCAAGTAAGTTGTTGAAGAATACAAAGTTGGAAAAGCAAGGCTTGCAATGATGCTACGCGAGTCAGCTGATGACGTGGTTAAGTCCATTCAGCCCACACTGAAAACAGGAAGGAAGTGGAGAGTGGAAGAAGCTGTTGATGCTGCCCAAGAGTAGCTCAAACTGAGGGAGGTAATCGGATACACACAAACGAATAGACGGAGATTTGGTCATGGAGACATCCGCTGGTGGTCCAAGGCATCAAGCAGGGAGCACAGAGACATGGTAGTTCAGGAGACACGAGGAGCTGAGAATGATAAGAGGTTGCAAAAAGCAGTGCAGCAGGCCCAACAAGGCCAATGGACTACATGGGAAGGAGCCCTGCAGAGGTCCTTGACATGGAATGATATATGGCATATGGCACCTCTTAGGCTCAGCTTCATTGTTAGATCAATGTATGACCTGCTGCTGTCGGCCACAAACCTTGTGAGATGGGGAAAGTCGGATGATGAGCAGTGCCCCCTGTGCCAGGGGAGGCAGACACTTGAACACGTACTCTCAGCGTGAAAGGTGTCATTAGGGCAAGGGCAATACACTTGGCGCCACAACAAAGTGCTAAATGAGCTTGCTGTGACAATAGATCTGGCAAGGATGAAGGCGAATAGCAAAGCCAGGCTGAGCACCACAAATACAGGCTGAGCACCACAAATACATACTTTCTGAGGGCAGGAAAGTCAGCACACCCCAAACCGAGTAAACCAGGTAGCAGTTTACTATCTCTTCTTGACTGTGCAAACGACGGAGATGGCGGTAGACCTACCTGGACGAGGGGCATATCCAGAGAGTATCAGAAAATTGCAGAGATGGCCGGATATAGTGCTTCATTCTTCAGCATCGCTTCAGGTTATACTGATTGAACTGACCGTGCCATTTGAATCCAGATTGGACGAGCAACATTTGTTCAAAGCGGCCAAGTATAATGATCTGGCTGCGGATCTGAGACATGATGGGTTCACTGCAAGGGTCATGGCTGTTGAAGTGGGCGCAAGAGGGCTTGTGGCTGCATCAGTGTATGATTTATTGAAACTGTTGGGGCTGAGGGGACAGTCGAGAACAAGGGCACTGAAGAGGCTTAGTGAAACTGCTGAAAAGGCTTCGTGCTGGCTGTGTAAAGGAGTATACTATGCCAAAACACTTGTCGGATGGGGGGACTACTTCTTATGATCAGATTGCCTCCTGTTGTATCTCTCTGTAAAGAGTTTCCTATCACAAGAATACTAAATAACTGTTAGTAAATTGTGCATTGTGCCATTACTTTTTCTCTTATATTATCACTTTGAACATAACACATATCTTACAGTTAAAGGTAGTAATATTCAACATCTTATCACCTTGTCTTTACCTGCTTTCTCTGACCACACTAACTTGCCTTGTCTCACCTACTCACATATTGCAAGCTTGTAATGGGGGAATTGCAGGCTGACAATAAGTTAATGTAACCCATTACCACATGCTATTGCTAACTCCCTCAGTCTTTGCTGACACGTAATATCACCTGGCTTGCATACATCTGGCATCTCCTCCATCTATGTTGTAATACCCAGCCAGTACGATGAGAGATAACCTTTGATGTCACATGTTAATCTGCTAATCACAAAGATTTTCTTAGATACTTTTTTTCCAAGTCGCACAAAACTCTTGCACTTAGTCCAGGGTAATAACATTGCATTATCTATTATGTCAGTCACAAGTCCCACAGGTGTCACCTTTTTTTCTATCATCAAAGTTGGTCAGACAGATTCCACTTCTGACAGACAGTACCAAGATCTCACAAACAAGGACCATCTTTTATAACAGCTCTTGCGTCTCACATTTAAGCCACCTGAAAAATGGACAGGATATGTTTCCTTAGACCTTTGAGTCTTGTTCAACATGGACACAAATAGACACCGTCGACACAAGTTAAAAATTAATTGCTCCAATGTTCTCTGTCTAAAGCAGAATCTGATCACACAACCACTGTGTGTGTGTGAGATATTATCTATGTATGTGTATTAACAGCCACTGCGTTAACATTCTTTTGTAAAACCACATCTCTGTGGCCTCTAGTGCCTTCCCTACTTGTTTACTAATTGTCCATGACTCACTCCAAAACGTTAGGATTGGTTCTATATAACACTGAAGAACTCTGTTTCTAACTTCACTTTTAGAAGAGGTCAAACTTGCAATTATGCACACTATGATAATGCAGATTTAGATATAATGTAGTCATCAAGAGGCTCAATTTGTCTGTGCTAAAAATAATGTAGAATGAAAAAAACAAAAACACAAATAGTGATACATCTTACTGGGAGAAAGGACAAGAAAAAAACCTACGTTATGGCAACAAGGCCTTCATCAGGGACAGACAAAGAAAGAATAGGACTACTACTAGGCATGTCTTAAAAAAATAAACATTTAAGGTTATATATAGGACTTGCCACCTTATCATGTGACAGGAATCACTACAGCAACCATTGCTGCAGGAACATGGGCTTTAACGCAGGCTTCCTACAAGAGGGCCATCCTAAACAACAATGGTAAAGGAGATGAGAGAGCTGAGGGCAGTGGCAGCCTGTGATAATGCAGCCCCACATTTATTATGTTTCTTCTTCTTCTTCTTTGGTCCTTTGATGGATGTTGGATAAACAATTAGTAGTTTCCAGAAACGGAGAAGAGAGCTGGTGAATCAGAGGTAGGGAGGGCACAAGACATCAGGTAGTTAACTGCACAGTTCTAGATGGTAGCTGTAGAAGAGAGCTGATAGATAAGTCACCTTCTTGCTAGACCTCTCCTATGCTCCAGGGGTGTTATATGTGAGTGCAGCTCATATTTATTCCCTACCAGTTTTAACTATTAATACTTCTTTGACCACACAACAAAATTATAACTGCAGTTATAAATAAATAAATGCACTTTATTGATTAATGATGTATAGTCAAAATTTACCACATTGGTATAACAATATCTTACCAGATTTCACACCCAAAAAAAATATATTGTCGCTGTTTGGTCGTTTTCATCATGTTATTAGCTTGAGTGTCTTGGTTTGTGTTTTCACGATAAGCCGTACTTAACTTTTTATTTTTTGAACTGTTGTAGTAACTGACTTCACTGGGTCGTTAAAACATCTGGACATTGAAGACGCTATGCTAATGCTAGGAACAGTGTTGGTCCACTGTTAAACAGTTCACAGTTTCCAAAATTGTGTCACATTTTTCACCACTACTTGAACCTGCAACATATGACCAGTTGTGGTGAAGTGGGATGTTATAAATACTTATAGGGAACTTAGTGTACTGACTGAGATCAGCTGTGAAGGTATCTATATCTATTAAGAGTAGTGTATTATAGATAACCTTACTTGCTACCACATATCTATATATCTCAGTCAGAATTATTCTGGAATAGTGTGATGCTACGTTATGTGTCTAGGGTATGAGTATGGTGAAGTGTAAGTCACAACAACAGACAGATAAACAATTTAATGTAATCCACTACTCTTGACAACACTGTGACACTCACATACATATAACACTCTATGAGAATATCTTAAAGGAGGCACTGATAACTTTCAAATAACAATATGTATTCATTACTGGCATGAATGAATATGTGTCCTGATTCAACTACAAGGGAACCAGGAATCACAATCAATTTAAATTACAAGTTATGTACAGAATGTATTTAATATGAATATTGTAGTGACATATATTAGTACAAATGTTCTATGTGTGTCAGTTGTGTAGTAGTAAAATGAGGTAATACTGGTTTTGTTTTGTTCAAGCTCTGTTGGTATTTGTCATCATGACTTCAATAGTTTGTCTTTAGGGACTAGTATTGGAGATGTTCACAGTTCCTGATTTTAAGACAAGTAAATTCCCCTCTGAATAGTATTTTTATAAAGTTATTTCAAGATGAGGGGACATAATGTTGAGCTCAGCTGGCCAAGTTAGCTTATCTGGCGTGATGGCGGCAGGAAAGGACTCCTCTGCTCGAATTCTCCTCTGGGCTCTGGAGACACCTCACTGATAGCTAAAAAGACCAAGGAGTATGCTGTCCGACTCTGGATTCAGCAAATCTCTGACCAGATGCTGCTCAGTACCATCAAGACCACTGTCCCTGAAATCAAGAAGGATGTACCTTCTACTTCATAACTAATTTATATTCTCTTTTACACTGATCACAATACAGCACAAACATTGCGTTCAGAGCGTTAGGCCAACAGTCAGCTTCATTTGAAATACTTTATTCCAGTATTACCCTTCTTAATGGTTACTACGCCTCTGCACTTCCAGCATTATTTCTTTCTAGTCAATCATCCAGGTGTCAGTGTACTGTTTGGCCATTCCATGCCGTTTTACTTCTCTCCGACACCCTCTGTTCAGGCTGGAGCATTTTAGGCTTTACCTCACGTTTGCCACTGAACTACACATATATATACAGGCATAAATCAACAATTCACATTCAATTTTCATTAAAAGATATTAAATGGTTCAAGCTTACCACAATTCATAGCTTATCTTCCAGGCTTTTATTGAGCCAAATATAAGCTGGCTTCAACGCACTGATGCTTTATCAAGTGTATTTAAACAAGTGGTTTCGAACTAACGCTCCCAAGTGTGTATATCAGCGAGACTGGCCAATGAGCCACGTTTCGACAAGTGTTTGAAAAAATGTTATCTTTTCCCGTCTCCCCTAACAACCAAGATAGTATTTATAGCCCGACCAATCGTGGTTAGGCTTTCATTTGTTGCGCTCCAATCAATTTGAAGTTTACATGGTAGGCTATTTCTGTAGCGTAAATTTTTTTCCAAACACGTTATAAAAAAAATCTTATGAGCAGAAATGATTTTATGCTGTCAGGCATCCCCAATATTTTATTTTGGGTATAATTTATTAATTCCTGGACTATTTGCGTAACGTTTTACATATTATTTGTCAGCAAGCCCTAAGGAACCCAATTTTCCCACTTTAAAAGAGCTACGTGGCTGCGTTCAAAATATGTATTTTCTACCTCCTGTTTCGAAGATATGCTGTCTGGGTACTGTTATGTTTTCAACCGTAAACCCATCTATTGTTATCTTTCCTAATAAGCGTTTTTTATGATTTATAAACCTAACTCTGGGAAAGGGTAGTGTATTTTATCACTGTCCGTCTGAAAAAGTTAGTGCTTGTAGACTTACACGCGTGATAGTAGTAATTGTGTATCGCGCGACGCGTGTTTAATGTTCGGCTTTCTGCCTCTCCCTTCTCGCTATCCTTTTGTCCATCTGTTCGTTCGTTTTGGTAACGTAATATAATTAATGTTAGGATTAATTTAGGTCATTACGCAGTACGTCTCAATGTTTTTCTTAGAAATGCAGCACACGTTTCATTGAAGAAAGCGGGTATAATACAGTAAGCTTTTACTATCAACGTGAAAGCGTTACAATTTGCAGACGAAGCAGAAAACAAGGGGGATTTCGAGTACATTCTTTGTGACAGCACTGTCATTTTACCATTGCTCTTTTCTTTATTAATTTTATTTGTTAGGCTTCATATTTACCTAATAATTTATATATGTGGATTAGAATATTTCATGACACCTCCCCTCTTAAAACAGACATTATATGTCAGTCCTTTATTCTATATACACATATAGAAATTTATTATTATTTCTGGGGTTTACGGTGATTCTCATCACACGGATGGCGGCTTAAAAAATCCGCTCCCAGATTGGTTTTTCCAGATATATATTCAATGCTAAAATTATATGGAGCCAGAAGCAAAGACCATCGTAGTAACCTAGAGTTCTCATGCTTAGCCTGTGCTAAGAACGATAAAGGTTTGTGGTCAGTTTGCAACTTAAATGCCTTCCCATATAGATAAATATTGAATTTCTTTATTGCCCATATTACTGCAAGACATTCTTTTTCGCTAGTTGAGTAGTTGATTTCAGCTTTATTCAACTTTCTGCTAGCATATGCCACTGGGCTTAATTCCCCATCCAATGCATCTGATTTCTGTAGTAAAGTTGCACCTAACCCAATATTACTTGCATCCGTCCTTACTATGAATTCTTGACTTAAGTCAGGTAATTTCAAAATGGGTTTACTTGTGAGCTTTTCCTTCAATTCTTGGTAAGTCATTTCACATTGTGGTGTCCATGTAATGCGATCTGGAAGTCCTTTACGTGTCAATTCAGTTAACGGTGCACATATGGAATTAAAGTTCTTGATATACTTCTGGTAGAAACCACATAATGAGACAAAGGATCTCACGTCCTTCTTGGTTTGTGGTCTCGGGGCTTTCTGTAGTTTCTCTAAATTCTTTGGGTCAGGGGTCATGTTTCCCTGATAAACTGTGTGTCCCAAAAATTCCAATTCTTTACATCCAACGCAACATTTGGTTGGTCGGGCTGTTAAATTTGCCTCCCTAAGTCGATCAAACAGCATGTTCAGAGAGTCAATGTGTTCCTCAAATGTTTCTGTTGCTATAAGGATATCATCCATAAAATTTGTTATACAGGGATTATTCAGAGGATCCAATAATTTTCTCATCATTCTAGAGAAGACACTAGGCGCATTCTTCAATCCAAATGGCAATCTATTAAACTCATAGTGTCCTTCTGAGGTACTAAAAGCTAGGTATGGTCTAACCTCAGGCTTTACTGGAATCTGATAGTATCCTTTACTCAGATCCACTTTTGAGAAATATTTAGCTTTATTTAGTCTGGCAAACAGCTGATTTGTATCCGGCAATGGATCCACCTGTCCTTCTGTAATAGCATTCAGTCTCCTGTAATCTATACAGAGTCTATGTTCTCCAGAGGGCTTCCTTAAAAGTACAACACCGGAACTATACGAAGACTCACTGTGCGAAATAATTCCTTCCTTCAATAGATAATCTATCTCTTCCTTCAAAGCTTTCTCCTTAGCAAACGGAATAGAATATGGTTTCATACAGACAGGTGTGGAGTCTATTAGTTTCATATCATATTCCAATAGGTTTGTATGCCCTGGTCGGTCTGTTAACACCTCTGCATGATTATTTAGAACCTGTTGCACTCTCTCTTTCTGAGTTTTCGTTAAATGTGTACTGATTTTCACCTGTGCTGCTGTCTCACAGGGGTGTAATGGATATTCAAATGATGAAAGTGGTTCCTTTTTCATCTCCATGGCGATGGACAAGGTCAACAAGTGTGTCTCTTCCTGATGTTCTCTTTCCAAATATTTCTTCAGGAGATTCACATGATAGATTTTTTCTTTCCCCTTCTTATCTATCTTATAATTTGTTCTAGACACCTTCTCTAGAACTGTATATGGACCCTGCCATCCAATTTGTAACTTATTCTGACTCCCGGGCAAAAGAAGCAGTACCTTCTCTCCCACAGCCAAATTTCTGTCTTTCGCCTTCCTGTTATAATAGGCAGCATGTTTCTTCCTGGCTTGTTTCAAATTTTCATTGGCAAGTTTCCAGCCAGTTTTCAACCGAGTGGTCAGCTCATTCACATATTGGTATGAAGATGTAATGTTTTCCTCTGCCTTTTCATCAGTCCACGTTCTTAACAAAGCTACATATGGACCTTTAATTGTGTGGACCTATTTGTCCATGCACCGGTATGGTCTCTTCCACTTGAAGCTTTATAGTGATGATTTTTCCTCCCAGAATTATCATTCACAAAACGACCGCTACCAATTTTTCTTTTGGGGCTTTCTCCCCTCTTAATGTTCTTGATGAGAGATTTCCTCTCTACATCCTCTTCCTCCAGTTTGTTTAAGTCCGATTGAGGGATTTTCGGCTTATCCTGGGGTAAGACATCTTTTTGCACTCTCCGCATAGTGGCCATTGTAAAACAGTTAAGTGAAGCTTGTCCGTGAAAAGGGGCTTCCCATTCCATTTGGTCCACTTTATCAAATTTATTTTTCCTTTTATTGTCAGGCCTGATTTTGCCCCATGGCGTGTCCAGGTCCTGATCCATGTTCCCACTTGTGGGTGTTCCCTCATGTGCTATACTACACCTTTCTACAAAGTTCTCAATGTCCCATCTTGCTTTGGGCCAATAATAATTGTGAGCCACCTTTTGAATGATGGTACCTATTTTCTCATGGTCCCCATCTGGTTTCACATGTAGACTCCTTATTAAGTCTGTCCTGTATCTTTTTGGAAGAACCAGCTGTCCGTGACCATTGGATCTAGCTCCAGTCTTCCTATACATCAACTTGTTTTTCATGTAAAAGTCTCCCTTGCCTGGAGTTGTATGACAAGATTTTCTTTCATTATATTTCCTTTCATCGAATTGTGGGAATTTATTTTTATTTTCATACCGTGGCCTATCAAATTGGTGCTTACCTTTATTTTGATCCCTAGGATCAAATTTATTAAAGTTCTGTGGTGCCCTAAAGTTATCCACCTGTTTCTTTTTATTACCTGTTACCTCTGCTTGAGCTGCTTGATACCTTTCAGCAACATTTAGCAACTCACCCAGCCTCTCTGCACCTTGTTCCATGAGAAACTTTCTCAGGTCTGGAGCCATGGACTCTCTTAATTGCTCTATAAGGACCATTTCCTTAAGATCTTGGGTTTTCCCCAGAGAAGTCCATTTCTCCAAGTATGTCTCTATTCGTGCAGAGAACTGGTGATAGGTTTCACCTGACAGTAGTTTAGCATTCCTAAATTTTTTTCTATAAAATTCTGCATTCTTTTCATACCTTAACAAAAGAGCCTGCTTTAGCATGTCATAATTTTCCTGATCACCTCTGCTCATTTTTGCAAAAACTTCATAAGCTGCCCCACGAAGTCCCTGAGATAACTTTAAGCTCCACCTTTCTCTCTCCAACCCATACGTGGTAGCTAATAGCTCATACCTATTTATATAGCTCTCAATATCATCGTCTTTCTCAACAAAATGATCTAAATGAAAATTCATAGCTGAGATTGAGGCTCCTTGAGTAACCGTAGCATCAGAGGCAAAAGGACTGGCACCATTTTCAGGAGCATGGCCTTGAAACTCCAACTCCCTTAGTCGTAACTCATGTTCCCTTTGTAATCTTTTATCTTCTGCTTCCCTTTCTGCAGCTAATTTCCTCTCTTCTGCAGCTAATTTCTTCTCTTCCCTTTCTGCAGCTAATCTTTTGTCTTCCCTTTCTGCCTCCAATTTCTTAGCCTCAGCCTCAATCTGCAACCTCTTAGTCTCAGCCTCAGCTTCAATCTGCAACCTCTTAGTCTCAGCCTCAGCTTCAAATTGTAACTTCTTAATTTCCCTGTCAGCCTCTAACTTTCTTTCGGCTTCAAACCTTCTTTCTTCGCGTTCAATAAATTTGTCACATTCCGTAGTAACATAGGCAACCATAACTTGCCCATCTAATCCTAACTCTTTTGCAGTCTGAACCGCAGCAGATCGAAATTTGGCCAGGTCCGCCATTGTCTATCAGGTAACTTTATATAATGTCTAACTAACAATTCAATCTCTAATGGACAACACAGGCACCGTGAGCTCAACCTTATTTAATTCCACCCAAGGATACCTTTTAATTCTTATATTCCCTGAAGTGAATTACCCCCAATATTTTTAATAGTTAAAGATTCAAAATCCCAAGAGCGAGACCCCAATATATGTGGTGAAGTGGGATGTTATAAATACTTATAGGGAACTTAGTGTACTGACTGAGATCAGCTGTGAAGGTATCTATATCTATTAAGAGTAGTGTATTATAGATAACCTTACTTGCTACCACATATCTATATATCTCAGTCAGAATTATTCTGGAATAGTGTGATGCTACGTTATGTGTCTAGGGTATGAGTATGGTGAAGTGTAAGTCACAACAACAGACAGATAAACAATTTAATGTAATCCACTACTCTTGACAACACTGTGACACTCACATACATATAACACTCTATGAGAATATCTTAAAGGAGGCACTGATAACTTTCAAATAACAATATGTATTCATTACTGGCATGAATGAATATGTGTCCTGATTCAACTACAAGGGAACCAGGAATCACAATCAATTTAAATTACAAGTTATGTACAGAATGTATTTAATATGAATATTGTAGTGACATATATTAGTACAAATGTTCTATGTGTGTCAGTTGTGTAGTAGTAAAATGAGGTAATACTGGTTTTGTTTTGTTCAAGCTCTGTTGGTATTTGTCATCATGACTTCAATAGTTTGTCTTTAGGGACTAGTATTGGAGATGTTCACAGTTCCTGATTTTAAGACAAGTAAATTCCCCTCTGAATAGTATTTTTTATAAAGTTATTTCAAGATGAGGGGACATAATGTTGAGCTCAGCTGGCCAAGTTAGCTTATCTGGCGTGATGGCGGCAGGAAAGGACTCCTCTGCTCGAATTCTCCTCTGGGCTCTGGAGACACCTCACTGATAGCTAAAAAGACCAAGGAGTATGCTGTCCGACTCTGGATTCAGCAAATCTCTGACCAGATGCTGCTCAGTACCATCAAGACCACTGTCCCTGAAATCAAGAAGGATGTACCTTCTACTTCATAACTAATTTATATTCTCTTTTACACTGATCACAATACAGCACAAACATTGCGTTCAGAGCGTTAGGCCAACAGTCAGCTTCATTTGAAATACTTTATTCCAGTATTACCCTTCTTAATGGTTACTACGCCTCTGCACTTCCAGCATTATTTCTTTCTAGTCAATCATCCAGGTGTCAGTGTACTGTTTGGCCATTCCATGCCGTTTTACTTCTCTCCGACACCCTCTGTTCAGGCTGGAGCATTTAGGCTTTACCTCACGTTTGCCACTGAACTACACATATATATACAGGCATAAATCAACAATTCACATTCAATTTTCATTAAAAGATATTAAATGGTTCAAGCTTACCACAATTCATACGAATAAACACAGATACGTTGATTAGCAATGAATTCTGGCACAAACTGGCACAAATTTCCATCTGCTTATCTTCCAGGCTTTTATTGAGCCAAATATAAGCTGGCTTCAACGCACTGATGCTTTATCAAGTGTATTTAAACAAGTGGTTTCGAACTAACGCTCCCAAGTGTGTATATCAGCGAGACTGGCCAATGAGCCACGTTTCGACAAGTGTTTGAAAAAATGTTATCTTTTCCCGTCTCCCCTAACAACCAAGATAGTATTTATAGCCCGACCAATCGTGGTTAGGCTTTCATTTGTTGCGCTCCAATCAATTTGAAGTTTACATGGTAGGCTATTTCTGTAGCGTAAATTTTTTTCCAAACACGTTATAAAAAAAATCTTATGAGCAGAAATGATTTTATGCTGTCAGGCATCCCCAATATTTTATTTTGGGTATAATTTATTAATTCCTGGACTATTTGCGTAACGTTTTACATATTATTTGTCAGCAAGCCCTAAGGAACCCAATTTTCCCACTTTAAAAGAGCTACGTGGCTGCGTTCAAAATATGTATTTTCTACCTCCTGTTTCGAAGATATGCTGTCTGGGTACTGTTATGTTTTCAACCGTAAACCCATCTATTGTTATCTTTCCTAATAAGCGTTTTTTATGATTTTAAAACCTAACTCTGGGAAAGGGTAGTGTATTTTATCACTGTCCGTCTGAAAAAGTTAGTGCTTGTAGACTTACACGCGTGATAGTAGTAATTGTGTATCGCGCGACGCGTGTTTAATGTTCGGCTTTCTGCCTCTCCCTTCTCGCTATCCTTTTGTCCATCTGTTCGTTCGTTTTGGTAACGTAATATAATTAATGTTAGGATTAATTTAGGTCATTACGCAGTACGTCTCAATGTTTTTCTTAGAAATGCAGCACACGTTTCATTGAAGAAAGCGGGTATAATACAGTAAGCTTTTACTATCAACGTGAAAGCGTTACAATTTGCAGACGAAGCAGAAAACAAGGGGGATTTCGAGTACATTCTTTGTGACAGCACTGTCATTTTACCATTGCTCTTTTCTTTATTAATTTTATTTGTTAGGCTTCATATTTACCTAATAATTTATATATGTGGATTAGAATATTTCATGACACCAGTGTATGGTATCTGTGGTTTATAACCAAGACGCCCCTCTCATGCTGACTGGCCACTGGTAACTCCTCATTTTGACAACGCTGTCTTGAGGCTGTGGTTAAGTCAGTCAAAAGGGGATATGTCGAACAACCATGCAATACATTTAAGAATTTTGACATCAATTAACGACATTTTCCCAACCCAGGCATGATTACTCCCCATTGGCTTAGCGTTATGCCAAAGTTAGTAAAATTGTTTCCCTTACAGTACATCAACAAAATTTGCAGAAATAAAAGACAACAAAGAAAAAGAGAAGATGATCTTTTTGAACACAGCACCCAAAAGCAAAGCCATAAAAAGGACTGTAAGCTTTCATTGCTAGAATTGGTCAGTCCTAACAAGGACTTCTAGGTGAGCCAATGCTGTTGAGAATTGAGGTTATATAGTGATGAAAGCCATCTTTCTTTAGGCACAAGGCAAAGACATAGACACGAGGATTTATGTTAAGCATAATATTAATTTTAAATATTCATCAATTTTAAATGTACATTAATTCACTAAGATATTTTGTAAGCTTATAGGATGTTCCCTCAGACAGAGTGGTACTTTGAAGTCTGCAGCTGTTTAAAGCTTCGATCTACACATTGCTCACAAAAGCGGTCAGTTGTGGCTTCTTCTCAGTTATCTTGTTGTGTTGTAGGTTAAGACTTCTAACTATAAGAGTCAGCCCTCTGGATATCTTCTCAGCTGTGTCAGATCTTGAAATGATTTTCGGAGGTAAGGAACTGTGTCTTAGACGGGGCTTATATACCTATTCTCAGGTCTAACCCTTCTTTTCTGAGAGGTCCACACCTGAGTTCACTTTTGCTCTTGTAAACTTTCATGAGATTTCAATGCTGGTGTGCGAATTTACCAACAAAATCGTAATTTTCTCATCAAATACTAAAAATAATGATTTCACACTGCTATAATTACCTGTTTTTGTAGTTGCTGTCCTAATCGCAAAAGAAATGTCCTGTTCTGGGCATTAACTTTAAAGTTATAGCAAAATTTCTGTTGTGTAATTCATAATTTATCATATACTAGTTTACGTGGCAATTCCAGAGTGTCTTGGCCTGTGTTATCACTATTACTATAAAGTGTTTTATCTTTCACATATGGTTTTTGTTTCTGCCTACTTTAAAAAATGGTTATTTTATCACTGACCATTATAAAGTGTTTTGTCTTTCATGTATGGTTTATATTTTACTGACCACTTTCACTTATGGTTTTTTTTCTTGATCACTTTAAAAAATGTTTATTTTATCACTGATGACTATAAAGTGTTTTATCTTTCATGTATGGTTTTTATTTTACTGATCGCTTGTGGTGATTTTTTTACTAACCACTTTCACGTAGGGTTTTTTTTTACTGACTTTCATGTATGGTTTTTTATTTTACTGACCACTTTCATGTATGGTTTTTTCTGACCACTTTAAAAATGGTTATGTTATCACTGACCACTATAAAGTGTTGTATCTTTCATGTATGGTTTTTTCTGACCACTTAAAAAAATGGTTATGTTATCACTGACCACTATAAAGTGTTGTATCTTTCATGTATGGTTTTTTCATGACCACTTTAAAAAATGGTTATGTTATCACTGACCACTATAAAGTGTTGTTTCTTTCATGTATGGTTTTTTCTGACCACTTAAAAAAATGGTTATGTTATCACTGACCACTATAAAGTGTTGTATCTTTCATGTATGGTTTTTTCTGACCACTTTAAAAAATGGTTATGTTATCACTGACCACTGTAAAGTGTTGTATCTTTCATGTATGGTTTTTATTTTATTGACCACTTTCAGATATGGTTATTTTATCACTGACCACTATGGCGTAAGGCAGCCATACTTCAACAACACTAAGCTGGAGAGATGCTTAAGACGATTCGCTCGCTACCAGGAGGCCAGAGATTTTGTACTGTATGGCCAGGTAGGACTGTTTCTAGTTTTTAGGTAAAAAAAAAAAAGTGAGAGCAGATTAAAGTTTTATGATCGAATGCTTCCACTTCTTCTTTCTCCCTGTTGTTGCCACAGGAGCATGGCTCCATTGTTGTAGTTAGTCCACTTGTAGGCAGTCTGGCAAAGGCATGTCAGGTACTCTTGCTGTGCTGGTTTCTGTAGTAACTAGTTGAATGTGCGCTAGCTCAGTACATATGTTCACACTAGTCACCTCTTATAACACTGACAAGGGAGCACTAGTCCCCCCATTCTTTCTGTCCCTAGACACCTTTGGAAACAGCCAAGTTTATGGCTGGTTGAGTAAAGTCACAATACAAATTGTAATAGTAGTTTAACGGGAGCACACAACCAAAACATTGAAGTACATGGGTAAATGTGTCTCATCAGCAGTTAATAATAAACACAACATAAGATAAACATATGAGTGAGGATAACTAAAAGTAAAAGATATATGAACAAATACACAGAGATCAATAACTAACATAAACAGCAACAGATAAACTCAATGATAAAATAGAGCATGAATCAGAAAACATGTTAATAAACATATACCTACTATATACTCGAGTGTAAGTCAATTCGACTATAAGTCAGCCCGTAGACTTTTGCACCTAACAAACATCCAGAATGAATGACCCGATTATAAGTTAAAGTACAAAAAATGATGCATCAGTGATGAATGTATGAAAAGCTAGAATTTGTTTCCTCCAAAGCTGCTGGTAATTTTTGTGCATTGCTGAAGAGACAGCGAAAAGCATCTAATAAAATGGTACATCAGCCTGAAGGTGCAAGAAATTTTGATATTTCTGGCATGTAGCGATATTTTTCCCTCCTTTTCAATTGAAGGGCGCGAATTTGTATTGATCCTCGAGTAATGATGCAACAATTTTGCTGCTGAGTTAAAACCCATTCATTTAGCTCTTCAAGAGCTGGAAACCATGAAGTGTTCCCTCTCCTTGCTAGTTTCTTTTTTGACATATCTTGCAAGGATTGAAATTGAAAACCATGGGACGTGTCTTCCATGCTGCATGAACTTTGATCGATCCGGTGGCCAATTAAGTAGGCTGCGCAGTTACAGTTAGCATTACAGTTTATGTTAGGTTTAGCATATCTAAATCTAATCCCAACTCTAATCATAACTCCTAACAACATGGCTGACTTAATTAGCCACTGAATCGATAACTAACCAAGCTTGGCTTTTTGCACATAATTTATTTTTTGTGCAACCATCACTTGCCATACAGTGTCACAGTAAGCAGATGACTGTAAGCTCCAATGTTTTGCACATACGCAAATGCACAAAGCATATGCTCCAATCTACTTTTGTAATAATGACTCCTGCTGTGATTACTGCTTAACAACAAAATAACTATCACTCGCATTCTTGCAATACAAATACATACACATTATTCCATCACAAATTAATAACGTACATAACACTAATATAACCAAAATGGTGTAGCTCTATTTCACGATTTCATCTGTTGATGCCTATCCCTATGATGCAGATCAGGAAACATAACGCTAACCTTAACCCTAAACCTACTCCAGTTTCTAGCTTCTTCTTCTTCTTTGATCCTTAGCCGCCGACCGTCAAAGATCGGACTAAAAAATAAATTATTACTGACGATTATCACACCTACCTACAGAATTGATTTCGCCCCAACTACCTTAGTAATCCACACATAGGCCTATTGCACCGTGTCGCATGTTTTGCAGTTTCATCGTCAGTTGTTAGAACACGTATAAACAAAGTTACTGATTAACATTAACCATAACCCTACTGCTTTCTCCACATTTTTGATACATAATAAATCCAATTTAAAACAGTCTAATAAAATTGATTTAAACATTTTTGATTGAAATGAACACAGTGGGCCGTATGCTTGATGTGACCTTATAAAAGAATTCAGAAATGCAGTAAAAAGGGCAAAGGGTTATGGTCTGGAATCCTAAACCTAACCCTAAACCATAACCTTAATCCTAATCCTAAAGACGTTGGCGACTTACAAGAGTGACATAGAACAAGACGTCCCAATGTCTTCATTTCAACTCATTTTTTAATGTATTACTTAAGATGTTCTGCTAAAACATTTAATTATGCAGCAAGTTTACATCTGAAGGATACCAATAAGTGGCGGTTTCATGAATCTTGATTGTTTTTTTTTACTTGACTATAAGTCGGGGTTCCGTTTTTTAAGGTTAAAAAAATGGGAATAAATTTCTTGACTTATACTCGAGTATATATGAAAATTACTCTGACACATCTGTACGCCACAGAGGCACGCCAACACAGAATGATGATGATGGAAGCTTGCATAAGTCAAGAAAAAGTTGTGGACCAGTGTACTCTTGAGTCAACAAATGGAGGAGGACTAGGCTCGAACTAAATGAAGGTCTTTCTCTCTTAATAGAGAGCTAATATTCACAAGAGAGAGAGGCAAACAGTGGCAAAGTAGAGTGTATCAAAATGGTTGTATTGTTTTTTGTTGAATGATTGTTATTGTTACGGCTGTAATGGAGTAGAGTGATTGTATCAAAATGGTTGTATTGTTTTTTTTTTTAATGATTGTTATTGTTACGGCTGTATTGGAGTAGAGTGATTGTATCAAAATGGTTGTATTGTTTTTTTGAATGATTGTTATTGTTACGGCTGTATTTGAGTAGAGTGATTGTATAAAAATGGTTGTATTGTTTTTTGAATGATTGTTATTGTTACGGCTGTATTTGAGTAGAGTGATTGTATAAAAATGGTTGTATTGTTTTTTTGAATGATTGTTATTGTTACGATTATTATTGTTGTGGATTCCGAGCTGGCAGATCAACAACAGACATGATCTTCTCTCTCCGCCAGCTTCAGGAAAAATCAAGAGAGCAGAAAAGACCATTATATATTGCTTTTATAGACCTCACAAAAGCATTCAACCTGGTTAGTAGTGATGGACTCTTTAAAATCCTCCTGAAAATAGGCTGCCCTTCTAAAATGCTGGAAATGATAAAGTCATTCCATGACGACATGAAGGGAACAGTCCAATATGCTGGAAGCATGTCACAGCCCTTTGATATACGAAGTGGCGTTAAACAAGGCTGTGTTCTGGCTCCGACCCTCTTCGGAATCTTTTTTGCCTTACTCTTGAAACATGCATTCAGAGATGCAACTGAAGGAATATGCCTTCACACTAGGTCAGATGGCCGTCTGTTTAATCTTTCAAGGCTGAAGGCAAAAACAAAAATCAGAAGGGTCACTGTAAGAGACTTGTTGTTCGCTGATGATGCTGCAGTCGTCACTCAAAGCCAACAGGAGCTTCAGAGCTTGATGAATCGCTTCACTAAAGCATGCAAGGACTTTGGCCTCACAATAAGTCTAAAGAAAACGAATGTGCTGAGTCAGGATGTGGGTGCTGCACCAGTTATCACTATCAATAACTATGAATTGGCAGTGGTGCACCACTTCACATACCTAGGGTCTACCATCAATGACAAACTCTCACTGGATACAGAAATCGACAGCTGCATTGGCAAAGCTGCAGCTACCTTTGCCCGCCTCACATCGCGTGTTTGGGGAAACTCTAAACTCACAATGAAGACCAAAGCTGCGGTATATAATGCCTGCATCACCAGCACACTCCTATATGGCAGCGAGACCTGGATGACCTATGCTAAGCAAGAAAGAAGGCTCAATACCTTCTATTTGCGGTGTCTACGCCGCATCCTCGGCATCTCGTGGAAAGATAAAGTGACAAATGTCGAGGTGTTGTCACATGCTGGCCTTCAAAGTATGTATACACTGCTCAGGGGCGCATTCCCATAGTCAGTTATGACTGAAGGGGCTATTATTATTATTATTGTTACGGCTGTGTTTGAGTAGAGTGATTGTATCAAAATGGTTGTATTGTTTTTTTTTTTTTGAATGATTGTTATTGTTACAGCTGTAATGGAGTAGAGTGATTGTATCAAAATGGTTGTATTGTTTTTTTTCAATGATTATTATTGTTATGGCTGTATTGGAGTAGAGTGATTGTATCAAAATGGTGGTATTGTTTTTTAAAATGATTGTTATTGTTACGGCTGTATTTGAGTAGAGTGAATGTATAAAAATGGTTGTATTGTTTTTTTGAATGATTGTTATTGTTACAGCTGTGTTTGAGTAGAGTGATTGTATCAAAATGGTTGTATTGTTTTTTTCGAATGATTGTTATTGTAATGGCTGTATTGGAGTGGAGTAATTGTATCATAATGGCTGTTTTTTTGGTTGAATGATTGTTATTGTTACGGCTGTATTGGAGTAGAGTGATTACATCAAAATGGTTGTATTGTTTTTTTTTAATGATTGTTATTGTTATGGCTGTATTGGAGTAAAGTGATTGTATCAAAATGGTTGTATTGTCTTTTTTGAATGATTGTTATTGTTACGGCTGTATTGGAGTAGAGTGATTGTATTATAATGGCTGTATTCAATGGGAAAGATTATACCATACTGGCTGTATTTACCAATAGTTTTGTACCATAATGACTGTATTGGTCTTGGCTGATGATATTATAACAGGTTATATTGGTCTTGGCTGATGATATTACGAGGGAAGGTCAAAAAGTAATGCCTCCTATTTTTTATGTATGTAAATACTGCATCGGTGTGCAATTTGTAAATTTAGCAGGATTCCTCAAACACTCTTCTGCACTGTATAGCATTACCAACTTGTTTCAGTAACAGGTGGCACCACTGTAACAGTTTAAAAATGGCTGCCAAAGATGTTCGGTTAAAACAACGTTATGTCATAGAATTCCTCAATGCTGAAGGCGAGACCCCAATTCGCATCCACGAACGTTTGAAGAATGTTTATGGAGATTCAACAGTGGATGTTAGCACTGTTCGACGTTGGGTACATCGTTGTGATGAGGCTGAAGTAGAATCCAAGAGGCAGTCAATGGAATGGCATCACACAACATCGCCGACAAGAAAGAAGTTCAAAAGTTCACCATATGTAGGGAAAGTTATGGCCTTCGTGTTTTGGGATGAGAAGGGTGCGATTCTTCTCGACTTCTTGGAACAGGGAAACACGGTGAATGCAGACCGTTACATTGAAACTTTGAAGAAGCTTAGCGGTCGTCTTCGGCGACTTTACCCATTAAAAGATCAGAGAACTGTACTACTGTTGCACGGTAATGCCACACCACACACCGCTAAACGCACCATTGATGCGATTGCAGAATTAGGCTGGACATTATTACCACATCCCCCTTACAGTCCCGATCTTGCACCTTCTGACTTCCATCTGTTTGGACCACTAAAAGAAGATCTTTGCGGACATCACTTTGAGGACACCGAGACCCTTAAACGCGCCGTACACCAGTGGTGTAGGAAAAAGGACACAAATTTTTACTGTGCGGGGATACATGCCCTTGTGAGAAGATGGACAAAAACTGTAACAAATAACGGAGACTACACTGAGAAATAAATTTTTGAAGTTCAGACTTGGGGCTACATTTCAATGTGAATTTTATCAGTTTTCTTGCCTATTGAATGAAATTAAAAATTACGAGGCATTACTTTTTGACCATCCCTCGTATACTTGGTTATATTGGTCTTGGCTGATGATATTATAACTGGTTATATTGGTCTTGGCTGATGATATTATAACAGGTTACATTGGTCTTGGCTGATGATATTATAACAAGTTATATTGGTCTTGGCTGATGATATTATAACAAGTTATATTGGTCTTGGATGATGATATTATAACAAGTTATATTGGTCTTGGCTGATGATATTATAACAAGTTATATTGGTCTTGGATGATGATATTATAACATGTTATATTGATCAAATTTTGATAATGTGATGCCTGTGTAAGTTTCAAGCAAGAGTTTTAATAATACTTGACCAGTCTGTTGATGCTTCTGTTTGCAGTCTGTGCTCAATCTGACCAACCTGAAGGGGCTGGATGTATCCCTGATGTACAACCGCTTAAACAAGATCATAGAAATCAACAAAGGCAGACGTTATAAACTTTTCCTAGACATGTTTGAGGACTTTCTGTTCTGGAACCAAGATAGGGTGATAAGGCGGGTATGTTGATTATTGTCTGTGTGTTTACATTGAGTATGATCCAAGAAAGCTATCCCGATCAATCATGGATACATGCCTATACAGATGGATCAGCAACTAATGCTGTTAGGAATGGAGGTGCCGGTATCTTTATCTCATATCCTGTCAACCACTATGAGACTAGGCACATTCCCACTGGTAAATTCTGTTCCAACTATACAGCTGAGGTTCAAGCTCTAGAGCAAGCTGCAAATATGATTTATAACACCAACTCTGACTGCCACCAGGTAGTCATCCTCACAGATGCACTGCCTGTCCTGCAAGCTCTTAAGGGTGGTAAACTCCCGCATCTGAGAAATGAACTAAACAAGGTAGCTGCCAAAAAGAGAACCATACTTCAGTGGGTACTGTTACGATAGGATTTATGATATTAGTCACTATTGTAGTGAGCTCGGGTAAAAGTTGCACATTTTGGGGTTTTCAATGTAATTAATGTATAATATGTTTGCGCGCTTCATGGTGTTGAAAGCGAAGAGCATAAGTTGCTTAGTTGTAGGATGACGTGTAGCATTGATAAGCTAGCACGTGACATCATTGTAATAGTACCCTTATTCTGTTAACCTTGGTCCCAGACGGACGCAAGTTTGAAGTCTCCCGTGTTAATGATATTTCTGTAAAGGATTTTATTTATGATAAGGCTCGAGGGTCAGCCTATAATTTATGGATACGATTGTACGTCTCATTAAGGAAATGGAGTACGTTTAGGAATTGGATATAATGGACAGGGAGCAATATTTATGAATAAGTATCCAGAGTCACATTAATCGCATCAGTCAAGTTATTCATTACCGGATTGCCTATCCACGGAATCACGTGTAAATAACCTGACATGTATGATGACTTAAGGAGGTAAACTAAAGTGACGATTTATTATGTATTTGCATTATGATGATGAACTATTGTTAATGGATTGTCTTGCCGTAATAAAAATGTGTTTGTTGGACTCTAAATACCACGGACTTATCCAGTTGATTGATATTGAAGATTATACCAGTTTGCACCATCATTCGCGTTTACCAACAAGGCACAATACGCTCTAGACCTAGAGAGCTAGTTATAATCAAAGAGTACAAATCTAATATGGACATAATAATACTGAAATCAACTTCCAATACAATATGGTGGAACCAACAGAGAAGTGTATACCGGCAATAAAGTGAATCAAATATAACTCACCGACAACAACGTCGGTAACAACAAGAGAGACCCAAACCAAACCAGAAAACAACAACCATAAATAACAACGGTAACAGGTACCATCTCATTGTGGTGTACACGGAAATGAAAAGGCAGATAAACTTGCAAAAAATGGAGGAGAATGCGAACAAGAAGATAATGAAATCACATACACTGAGAAAAAGAGAGCTATCCAGACTATCAGAAGAGAACAGAATAAACCCAACGACGACTACCACATTCTTGACCGGCAGGAACAGATAACCATTTTTCACCTCAGGACAGGGCATAACAAACTGAATAGACACATGCACAAGCTACGATTATCTGCTTCACCACTGTGCACATGTGGATTAAACGAACAAACTGCTGAGCATGTTCTACAGGATTGTCCTCTGTATGACCAGTTAAGAAAGATATACTGGCCCAATGACTCAACACTAAACTCAAAGCTATATGGAGCTAAAGAGGAACTTCAAACAACAGTCGAATTCATCATGAGAACTCGTCTGACGGTGTAAACATCAAAGATACGATCGCAAGAAGAAGAAGAAGTCTGTGTGTGTGTGAAGATACAGCAGTGTCACTATGTGTTTGTGTGTGAATATGTTTGTGTCAGCGTGCATCCATATTTGTGTGTGTTTGTGTATATGCATCCATATATGGGTTGCTGTGTGCTTGTATGTGTCTGAGTGTATCTCTGTGTTTAAATGTGTGTGTCTAAAGATGAACCTGTACATACTTGTATAACTTTGTCAGCACTTTTATTTGTATTCACATGTCTGTGTCTGATTTATTATGAAATTCAGTTGACAGAGTGAGCCATAAAGTCTCATACCATTTTGTTGAACTTACTTACTTAGTCATTCCCCTTCTTCCGTGAGGTGTAGAGTTTGGAAAGAGAGAGAGCACCAGATTATCCTATTGGCTGTTTTCCTCCTGGCCTGGTTCCATTCTAGTCCTTGGTCCTTCAAAGATTGTCTAATGTTGTCCTCCCAACAAACTCTGGGTCGTCCTGGAGGTCTGAATCCCTGGCTGTTAGTTTCCCATGCTTGTCGTGGTATCCGATCTCCCATTCTGCAAACATGGCCAAACCATCTTGGGACTGTTCTACTTGGGTCTGCAGGGGGTGGAATTTTAGGCCTTGACGTATTGTCTGGTTGCGGACCATGTCTCTTCTTGTTACTTCAACCACCTTCCTCAGATACCTCATTTCTGAGGTTTGGATCTGGCTTTTGTGAGTTGTAGTCATTGCCCATGACTCGCATCCATACGTCAATACTGGGACATAGGTGGAGCGGTATACAGCCATCTTTGTTTTCTTATCAACCTCTCTTTTGCTGAGGAATCCTCAATTTATGGCCTGAAAAAGTCTCCCAGCTGCTGCTTTTCGAGTGGCCAACTCTTCTTTGATGCCTCCCTTCCAGTCTATAACAGCTCCGAGGTATTTAAAGTGGTCGATCTGCTCCAGGACCTGTTCTCCCAACTTAATCTGATGCCTTCTTTCTTCTCGTGATATCACCATGGATTTTGTTTTAGTGCTGCTTATGACCATCCCTCTCTTCTCCAGCTCTTCCTTCCAGACTTGCAGGATGGATTGGAGATGTGCCTCTGATTTAGCAATCATGGCAACATCATCAGCAAATGCCAGCTCTGAAATACAGACCTGTCTCATCTGCCAGTACCCCACTGAATACTTTCTTGTTCTCTCCTTATATGCCTGGATGACATCGTCCATGAGGAGTATGAAAAGATAAGGTAACAGGATATCACTTTGTCTTACACCAGTGGTGGCCCTGAACTCTTCTGACTTATAGTTTGCTGTCCTCACATAATTTCTGCAAGACTTGTAGAAGCTCTGTATAGCATGAATCAGAGGTGCTGGAATGTTTTTCCTTGCCAAACAGTCCCAAAGTTTGCTCCAGGGGACCCTGTCAAACGCCTTTTCCAGATCTATGAAACAAAGATGGATCTCACTCTTATTCTCAAGGGCCTTTTCACTCAGCTGTCTAAGTGTGAAGATTAGGTCTTGAGTACTTCGGTTTGCTCGGAATCAACACTGGACCTTGTTCAATTGTGGCTCAGCTAGGCGTCTGAGTCTCTGCTAGAGTAGATTTTACCAGGGACACTGAGAAGGGATATGCCGCTATGGTTTCCACACTGTCGATTGTCACCCTTTTTGAAAATCGGTGAAATGATGGCAATCTCCCAATCCTTTGGCACGGTCTTGTTGCACCACGCTGCTTGTAGGACCCTTAACTCTCTTCATTTCTATCCTTAGAAATCGAATGTGTACAGAGGGTAATTTTGAAGTCGCAGAAAGTACCTTAAAAACATTATTTTTCCAATTATTATCGTTATTTTGAAATAAAATACTACATAAAATGTATTTAAAGCGTAAAAGTTTTCTTTTAAAACAAATTTTATTCGAAAATAATCAACGTTAAAGTCATGACTGAACGCCGAAAACATTTGCTGCCATTTTGAATTTTTTGGTAAAGAGGGATTTCACTGTCACGGAAAAATATTAGAATAATGAACTTCAGTGATGATTTCAGTGATGCATCACTGATTCTACGGATGATGATGTCTGGGACACTGAAACATTGGATTCAGACATGGATATTGACCATAATGTCCCTGCTGACCCAATTTATGAAGCAGACGCGGCAAGGTACCTTGTGAGATTATAAGTTTAACCCTAGTGCTAGGCATTTTAATGGAATGTCATAGCCTAGTGACCTAATTTTTAAAAACTAGCATTTAAATAGTTACTTTACCTTATTTTCTATGAAAATCTGTAATGATTTTAACATTTATTGTGAACACGAATTTCTCTATACTTTGGTAGAGCAGTGGTTAGTGCACTGGCTTCCTAGCTCGGTGGTCCAAGGTTCGATCCCCAGTTGTGGTGGGATTTTTTAGACCGCAGATGGCTCCGAGGTTGACCCAGCCTCATGAATTGGGTACCAGAACAACTCTGGGAAGGTTAAGGTGGCCGGCATGATGCTGACCACATCACCCCTAGTGTGCCGATGGTCAAGAAAATACAGGCCTAACACCGTATTCCCAATATACCTCAATAGGCGTGTAACGGGATTTTTTTTTTCAATTTTTTAAAGGTTTCTCGTCCATAGCAATGGTTGCTAAGGACATTTATATCTGCAAAACCGAACAGATGCACAGTTAAAAAAAAAATAAAACAGACCACAAAGGGGTGGATTTTATAAATTTTTTTTGAATTTAAAGTTCGTAATTATTTATATAATTTTTTAATTTTAAAGATTAAATTATAATGTAGAATGTGTGATTAAAAAAAACAATCACCCATTGTTTCTCAAACTGTAACTAACAACATGTTAAATTCTTTCATTACAGATTCAAAGGCTAAATTGATTTGGATGGTGGAGCCTCTGTGTCTGAAGTTTCTTCCGTTGCCTAGGGCTCATCTAAAGAAGGAAATTATGTTTTCTGTTTGATTTAATTCAAAGGACATGCAAGAAAGTTATCTGCCTCAACAACATTTTTGCACAAATAACAGATGGTTAGTAGTAAAGGCAGGTGTCCATTTAGGCAGTATATTAGAGATAAGTATATGGGGAATTAAATTTTGGATCCTTGTTGAGGCTGACACAGGATATACATATGATTTTACAGTTATCTTGGTAAGGATTCCCAAACTTCTCCATTTGGTTTGGCTTATGATGTAGTTGTGAGACTAATAAAGTCTCATGTTAACCAAGGCTAGCGCCTATTTAAAAAAAATTTTTTTTTACACTAGTGTACAACTTTTACAATATCTTTTAAAGGAAGGTGTTTGTGCATGGGAAACTATTACAAACAAAAAGAAAAGGTTTTCCAGCCTTAAAAAAAAATAAAATCATTTGAAAACCAAATCAGTTCGTGGTGACATGTGTTGCATTAGGGAGATGGAGGAGATGTTAACAGTTCAGTGGAGGGATAATAATAACAGTTTCTATCATGTCTAATTTTGTGACAGCTAGTGGATATTTAGAAGTTACTAGAAGAACAAAAGTTAATGGGGAATTTAGAGAGTTAAAAGTTAAAGCAGTCTAATGTAGAGAAACATTTTTATGACCAGTTCTGCAATTAATTTGACCTTGAATAATTAAATTGTAATAAATTATTGCTACAAATACAGTACCATAAACACATAGTTTATTCATCTTCTAACATATTGATGCATAATATGTGTTTGTTTCATGCATTTTTAAAGATTTTAGAGATTATTTTGTAATATCATCATAATCATGTACAAATGCCCAGTTATTACCCCTCTCTGCCTAATAATTAAATAAATTTGTTTATTAATAAATTTATGATCAGATTCATGTAATATTTGCAATTCATATATAAAATTGGACATACTTTTAAATAAGAGCCACTGTTTTGTACATTTTGCATTTGCTAGTTTTTTTCCTTCTTTTAATATTTCAGTGTATGTAAATTTTTATTATTTTTTTCTGCACCTAATTATTTAATTAACTTGTTGCTACTCAACCAAGGTCAAGCTAATTCCAAAATAACTACTACTATTCTAAGGTCCATTCAAACACACATTAATAATATATAACTACTACTATACTAAGGTCCATTCAACTCCAAACACATATTGATGATATATAACTACTACTATACTACTATACTAAGGTCCATTCAACTCCAAACACATATTGATGATATATAACTACTACTATACTACGGTCCATTCAACTCCAAACACATATTGATGATATATAACTACTACTACACTAAGGTCCATTCAACTCCAAACACATATTGATGATATATAACTACTACTATACTAAGGTCCATTCAACCAAACACATATTGATGATATATAACTACTACTATACTAAGGTCCATTCAACCAAACACATATTGATGATATATAACTATTACTATACTAAGGTCAATTCAATTCCAAACACACATTGATGATATATAACTACTACTAATACTATACTAAGGTCCATTCAACTCCAAACACATATTGATGATATATAACTACTACTAATACTATACTAAGGTCCATTCAACCAAACACATATTGATGATATATAACTACTACTAATACTATACTAAGGTCCATTCAACCAAACACACATTGATGATATATAACTACTACTACACTAAGGTCCATTTAATTCCAAACACATATTGATGATATATAACTACTACTATACTATACTAAGGTCCATTTAATTCCAAACACATATTGATGATATATAACTACTACTATACTAAGGTCCATTCAACCAAACACACATTGATGATATATAACTACTACTATACTACGGTCCATTCAACTCCAAACACATATTGATGATATATAACTACTACTACACTAAGGTCCATTCAACTCCAAACACACATTGATGATATATAACTACTACTACACTAAGGTCCATTCAACTCCAAACACATATTGATGATATATAACTACTACTACACTAAGGTCCATTCAACTCCAAACACATATGGATGATATATAACTACTACTATACTACGGTCCATTCAACTCCAAACACATATTGATGATATATAACTACTACTACACTAAGGTCCATTCAACTCCAAACACATATTGATGATATATAACTACTACTACACTAAGGTCCATTCAACTCCAAACACACATTGATGATATATAACTACTACTATACTAAGGTCCATTCAACCAAACACATATTGATGATATATAACTATTACTATACTAAGGTCAATTCAATTCCAAACACACATTGATGATATATAACTACTACTAATACTATACTAAGGTCCATTCAACTCCAAACACATATTGAAGATATATAACTACTACTAATACTATACTAAGTTCCATTCAACGAAACACATATTGATGATATATAACTACTACTAATACTATACTAAGGTCCATTCAACCAAACACATATTGATGATATATAACTACTACTACACTAAGGTCCATTCAACTCCAAACACATAGTGATGATATATAACTACTACTATACTAAGGTCCATTTAATTCCAAACACATATTGATGATATATAACTACTACTATACTATACTAAGGTCCATTTAATTCCAAACACATATTGATGATATATAACTACTACTATACTAAGGTCCATTTAACTCCAAACACATATTGATGATATATAACTACTACTATACTAAGGTCCATTTAATTCCAAACACATATTGATGATATATAACTACTACTATACTATACTAAGGTCCATTCAACTCCAAACACATATTGATGATATAAACTACTACTATACTAAGGTCCATTCAACCAAACAACACACATTGATGATATATAACTACTACTATACTAAGGTCCATTCAACCAAACACATATTGATGATATATAACTATTACTATACTAAGGTCAATTCAATTCCAAACACACATTGATGATATATAACTACTACTAATACTATACTAAGTTCCATTCAACTCCAAACACATATTGATGATATATAACTACTACTAATACTATACTAAGGTCCATTCAACCAAACACATATTGATGATATATAACTACTACTAATACTATACTAAGGTCCATTCAACCAAACACACATTGATGATATATAACTACTACTACACTAAGGTCCATTTAATTCCAAACACATATTGATGATATATAACTACTACTATACTATACTAAGGTCCATTTAATTCCAAACTCATATTGATGATATATAACTACTACTATACTAAGGTCCATTCAACCAAACACACATTGATGATATATAACTACTACTATACTACGGTCCATTCAACTCCAAACACATATTGATGATATATAACTACTACTACACTAAGGTCCATTCAACTCCAAACACATATTGATGATATATAACTACTACTACACTAAGGTCCATTCAACTCCAAACACACATTGATGATATATAACTACTACTATACTAAGGTCCATTCAACCAAACACATATTGATGATATATAACTATTACTATACTAAGGTCAATTCAATTCCAAACACACATTGATGATATATAACTACTACTAATACTATACTAAGGTCCATTCAACTCCAAACACATATTGAAGATATATAACTACTACTAATACTATACTAAGGTCCATTCAACCAAACACATATTGATGATATATAACTACTACTAATACTATACTAAGGTCCATTCAACCAAACACATATTGATGATATATAACTACTACTACACTAAGGTCCATTCAACTCCAAACACATATTGATGATATATAACTACTACTATACTAAGGTCCATTTAATTCCAAACACATATTGATGATATATAACTACTACTATACTATACTAAGGTCCATTTAATTCCAAACACATATTGATGATATATAACTACTACTATACTAAGGTCCATTTAACTCCAAACACATATTGATGATATATAACTACTACTATACTAAGGTCCATTTAATTCCAAACACATATTGATGATATATAACTACTACTATACTATACTAAGGTCCATTCAACTCCAAACACATATTGATGATATAAACTACTACTATACTAAGGTCCATTCAACCAAACACACATTGATGATATATAACTACTACTATACTAAGGTCCATTCAACCAAACACATATTGATGATATATAACTATTACTATACTAAGGTCAATTCAATTCCAAACACACATTGATGATATAAACTACTACTATGCTAAGGTCCATTCAATTCCAAACACACATTGATGATATATAACTACTACTAATACTATACTAAGGTCCATTCAACTCCAAACACATATTGATGATATATAACTACTACTATACTAAGGTCCATTTAATTCCAAACACATATTGATGATATATAACTACTACTATACTATACTAAGGTCCATTTAATTCCAAACACATATTGATGATATATAACTACTACTATACTACGGTCCATTCAACTCCAAACACATATTGATGATATATAACTACTACTATACTAAGGTCCATTCAATTCCAAACACACATTGATGATATATAACTACTACTATACTAAGGTCCATTCAACTCCAAACACATATTGATGATATATAACTACTACTATACTAAGGTCCATTTAATTCCAAACACATATTGATGATATACGAGGGGCGTTCAGAAAGTAATGCACCACATCGTTTTTCTCATGAGCTGTTTATTCAAAAAGCATGAAATTTATACACAATATATATGGATATGTCATGTAAACATCGGTATTATTCAACATAATCCCCATCAACTTGTACGGCTTTATGCCAGCGCGAAACAAGTGCATGTATTCATAGCCTGTACCAGATTTTGTCTTGATCATGTAGCCATTTCTTCGCTGCATGAATCACTCCTTCATCATCTTCAAACCTTGTCCCACGGAGTGCATCTTTAAGTGGACCAAATAGATGAAAATCAGAGGGTGCCAAATCGGGACTATAGGGTGGATGGGGTAGTACAGTCCAACCCAATTTGGTGATTGCTTCCCGTATTGCCAGACTTGTGTGAGGTCGCGCATTGTCGTGAAGGAGAAGCAGGTCTGCTGGATTCTTGTGCGGCTGAACTCTGCGAAAACGTTGATTGAGTGTTTTCAATGTCTTAATGTAAGCGAGCGAATTGATTGTCTCTTCTCTTGGCATAACGTCCACAAGAATCACACCTTCAATGTCCCAAAAGACAGTGATCATGACCTTTCCAGCTGAAGGAATTGTCTTGAATTTCTTTCTTCGTTGTGATTGCGGATGATGCCACTCCATTGACTGTCTTTTTGTCTCAGGTTCAAAATGATGTGCCCAGGTTTCGTCACCTGTAACGATCTTAGCCAAAAAGTTCTCTCCATCAGCATTGAAACACTCCAACAATTCAGAAGAAATTGCTTTCCTTTGCAATCGGTGGTCATTTGTGAGACTTCGAGGTACCCATCTTGCGCAAACCTTAGAAAATCCGTGAGTTTTTATAATTGCATTTGCACTACCAATGCTGACTGACAGCTGTAAGACCAATTGTTGAGTAGTGATTCGCCTATCAGTAAGAATAATGCCCTCAGCGCATTTCAACATTTCTGCATTGGTAGCTGTGGCAGGACGTCCACAGCGTGGCCGATCAAGCAGCTCCATATCTTCACTTCCTGATTCTTTGAATATCTGAACCCAGCGACTGACTGTACTCCTGTTGACTGCAAAACTTCCCTACACATCACATAGACGCTTGTGAATGTTCACAACAGTTTCCTTCTCTGCAACGAGAAATTCTATCACAATTCGCTGCTTATAACGCAAGTTGCTAACACGCTCCATTTCAACGGTTTAGGGCAGCCATATTATTTAACCGGTTGCAATGCAATTTGGTGCACACAATTGGCACATGCCATATTTGAAGTATGCAAAATGTCATGCTTCTATCTTCATTATTAGCTGAGAAAAACGATGTGGTGCATTACTTTCTGAACACCCCTCGTATAACTACTACTATACTATGGTCCATTCAACTCAAAACAGATTTTGATGATATATAACTACTACTATACTAAGGTCCATTCAACTCCAAACATATTGATGATATACAACTATAGTTAATAGTTTTGTACAGTGTTGTAAATTTCTGTTGTTTATGCATCTGTCTCAGGAAATCTAACTGATATTATTGTAAACTAGTAAACAAAGTTTAATGTACAAAATTATTGTAATTTATACTTTTTATATACAACTGATATAAACAAATTCCATGCTTTCATAATGTTAATAGACCTGGATAATTTTTAATTCTTTTAAGCATCCTAGCAGTATTGTTCAGCATCATTTACTAATAACTAGAAAAATGTATCTTGTAATGAGTCTTTGAGCGTCTGAAAGAAACATGTCCATGTTTTCACATAATTTGCTGTTCTTCTGTATCTCAATCCTATTTAACTTTTCTTCCTTAGCTTAATCTGCTTAGTTCTTTTCATCCCTTATTTGCTATTTTCAGTATTCTTCATCTACACCAGTGGTTCCCAAAGTGGGCAGTACTGTCCCTCTTGAAGCGTTGGGAGGATATAACGGGGTGATAAGGGAAAAATTGGGTGGCCGGGTAAGGAATTGGTTGAGGATTTGACAGGCTATATTCAATAATATTATTCAATATAACATTTACATGTAAAGGCATTTTGATAATACAGGGTCCTGATTTGAGCGCTTAAAAGGAGGATGTAGCCTGAACAAACCCGAATCCATTACTCCTCCCTATCTTTGCTGATCCCAGTTTCTCTGCTCATCCCAGTTTCTCGTACACTTTATAGCAGAGATTCCCAACATCAGCGAGGCATGGATGAGATAGGAAAGATAGTGTATTAGTTGTATAACTAGGATCATTAAGCAAGGCATAGTTTCATCTATATTTGCCATCCTGAGCTCAGATATCTATCGGTGATCAAAAATTTTAAACGTAGCGTCTGCTAACAAGCGGGTGTAAAGGAAAACATAGACCCTGTTGTCCACTCAGTCAACACCAGAAAAAGAGAAACTAACAAGAAGAAGGATGTAGTCAGCTCACTTAAGATTAAATCAGCGAGTGAGTAGTGATCGAAGAGGGAAGGCTAACCCGGTCCCAAAAATGCTGGGTTCTTGTGCGTTAATTCACCGGTTAAATAAAATTCTGGATATTTATTACCCAAACTGATAACCGTACTTTTTCTTGACTGAAAAAGGTTGATTTCACATTGTGATTTGGGAGGCAAGTTAAAAAAAAAAAAAAACCGTTTCTCGTGCATTCTTAGTTGACACGCTTACGACAGCCCCCCCCCCACCCCCCCCCCCCCCCCCCGTATTTTTTAAAAACTTTATAAACCAATAGAACGGAATTGAATCAGTTCTACAAGTTAACGGTACACAGGAAACAAGGGAAATCGCTGCCGTTGCCTTCTCTAACTCAAGATCAGAGTCAGGTACCCATTTACAGCTGGTTAGACTGATGCGTGACACCTGTTCCCTTCCTCGCTGCCGTTGCCTTCTTTAACTCAAGATCAGAGTCAGGTACCCTTTTACAGCTGGTTTGACTGATGCGTGACACCTGTTATGGAGTGTTAGAGACTTCACCATACTAGGTCCAGCATCGAGAGATGGGGCCTACCTAGCTATAAATGGGTACTTAACTTTGAGTTAGGGAAGGAAAAGACAGTGAGGAAGGAAACTGTTCTCCCCACCTCTCGATGCTGGACCTAGTATGGTGAAGTCTCTAACACTCCATAACCAGCTGTAAATGGGTACCTGACTCTGATCCTGAGTTAGAGAAGGCAACGGCAGCGAGGAAGGGAACAGGTGTTACGCATCAGTCTAACCAGCTGTAAAAGGGTACCTGCCTCTGATCTTGCGTTAGAGAAGGCAACGGCAGCGAGGAAGGGAACAGGCGACCCCACCTCATAAAGCTGGGACCCAGTACATCTATAACACCTAACTCCCCAACGGCAGAATGTGCTACGTGACTACAACCTTACAAACGGCAGGCGTGTTTTAAAAAAAATTCTAAGCAACGGGGGAGGGGGGGAGAGGACAATGTGAAATGACACTTTTTCAGTCAAGAAAGAGTACGGTGATCAGTTTGGGTAATAAATATCCAGAATTTAATTTAACCGGTGAATTAACGCACAAGTACCAAATGCTGTGCTGAAGTCGGATGTGTCAGCCAAAAGGTGCAAATATCGCAGCTTCGCTGTAAATGGACACAACGCAACCAACATCCTTTTCAGGATGAACGAAGAAGAAGAAGAAGAAGATATACAACTACTACTGTACTAAGGTAAATTCAACTATAAACACACATTGATGATATATAACTACTACTATGCTAAATTCCATTCAACTCCAAACACATATTGATGATATATAACTACTACTATACTAAGGTCCATTCAACTCCAAACACACATTGATGATATATAACTACTACTATACTAAGGTCCATTCAACTCCAAACACATATTGATGATATATAACTACTACTACACTAAGGTCCATTCAACTCCAAACACATATTAATGATATATAACTACTACTATACTAAGGTCCATTCAACTCCAAACACATATTGATGATATATAACTACTACTATACTAAGGTCCATTCAACTCCAAACACATATTGATGATATATAACTACTACTACACTAAGGTCCATTCAACTCCAAACACATATTAATGATATATAACTACTACTATACTAAGGTCCATTCAACTCCAAACACATATTGATGATATATAACTACTATTATACTAAGGTACATTCAACTCCAAACACATATTGATGATATATAATTACTACTACACTAAGGTCCATTCAACTCCAAACACATATTGATATATAACTACTACTATACTAAGGTCCATTCAACTCCAAACACATATTGATGATATATAACTACTATTATACTAAGGTCCATTCAACTCCAAACACATATTGATGATATATAACTACTATTATACTAAGGTACATTCAACTCCAAACACATATTGATGATATATAACTACTACTACACTAAGGTCCATTCAATTCCAAACACATATTGATGATATATAACTACTATTATACTAAGGTCCATTCAACTCCAAAAACATATTGATGATATATAACTACTACTATACTAAGGTCCATTCAATTCCAAACACATATTGATGATATATAATAACTACTATACTAAGGTCCATTCAATTCCAAACACATATTGATGATATATAACTACTACTATACTAAGGTCCATTCAACTCCAAACACATATTGATGATATATAACTACTACTATACTAAGGTCCATTCAATTCCAAACACACATTGATGGTATATAACTACTACTATACTAAGGTCCATTCAACTCCAAACACATATTGATGATATATAACTACTACTATACTAAGGTCCATTCAATTCCAAACACACATTGATGGTATATAACTACTACTATACTAAGGTCCATTCAACTCCAAACACATATTGATGATATATAACTACTACTATACTAAGGTCCATTCAATTCCAAACACATATTGATAATATATAACTACTACTACACTAAGGTCCATTCAACTCCAAACACACATTGATGGTATATAACTACTACTATACTAAGGTCCATTCAACTCCAAACACATATTGATGATATATAACTACTACTATACTAAGGTCCATTCAATTCCAAACACACATTGATGATATATAACAACTACTATACTAAGGTCCATTCAACTCCAAACACATATTGATATATAACTACTACTATACTAAGGTCCATTCAACTCCAAACACATATTGATATATAACTACTACTATACTAAGGTCCATTCAACTCCAAACACATATTGATGATATATAACTACTATTATACTAAGGTCCATTCAACTCCAAACACATATTGATGATATATAACTACTATTATACTAAGGTACATTCAATTCCAAACACACATTGATGGTATATAACTACTACTATACTAAGGTCCATTCAACTCCAAACACATATTGATGATATATAACTACTACTATACTAAGGTCCATTCAATTCCAAACACACATTGATGGTATATAACTACTACTATACTAAGGTCCATTCAACTCCAAACACATATTGATGATATATAACTACTACTATACTAAGGTCCATTCAATTCCAAACACATATTGATGATATATAACTACTACTACACTAAGGTCCATTCAACTCCAAACACACATTGATGGTATATAACTACTACTATACTAAGGTCCATTCAACTCCAAACACATATTGATGATATATAACTACTACTATACTAAGGTCCATTCAATTCCAAACACACATTATGATATATAACAACTACTATACAAAGGTCCATTCAACTCCAAACACATATTGATATATAACTACTACTATACTAAGGTCCATTCAACTCCAAACACATATTGATATATAACTACTACTATACTAAGGTCCATTCAACTCCAAACACATATTGATGATATATAACTACTATTATACTAAGGTCCATTCAACTCCAAACACATATTGATGATATATAACTACTATTATACTAAGGTACATTCAACTCCAAACACATATTGATGACATATAACTACTATTATACTAAGGTACATTCAACTCCAAACACATATTGATGATATATAACTACTACTATACTAAGGTCCATTCAACTCCAAACACATATTGATGATATATAACTACTGCTATACTAAGGTCCATTCAATTCCAAACACATATTGATGATATATAACTACTACTATACTAAGGTCCATTCAACTCCAAACACATATTGATGATATATAACTACTACTATACTAAGGTCCATTCAACTCCAAACACATATTGATGATATATAACTACTACTATACTAAGGTCCATTCAATTCCAAACACACATTGATGGTATATAACTACTACTATACTAAGGTCCATTCAACTCCAAACACATATTGATGATATATAACTACTACTATACTAAGGTCCATTCAATTCCAAACACACATTGATGGTATATAACTACTACTATACTAAGGTCCATTCAACTCCAAACACATATTGATGATATATAACTACTACTATACTAAGGTCCATTCAATTCCAAACACATATTGATGATATATAACTACTACTACACTAAGGTCCATTCAACTCCAAACACACATTGATGGTATATAACTACTACTATACTAAGGTCCATTCAACTCCAAACACATATTGATGATATATAACTACTACTATACTAAGGTCCATTCAATTCCAAACACACATTGATGATATATAACAACTACTATACTAAGGTCCATTAAACTCCAAACACATATTGATATATAACTACTACTATACTAAGGTCCATTCAACTCCAAACACATATTGATATATAACTACTACTATACTAAGGTCCATTCAACTCCAAACACATATTGATGATATATAACTACTATTATACTAAGGTCCATTCAACTCCAAACACATATTGATGATATATAACTACTATTATACTAAGGTACATTCAACTCCAAACACATATTGATGATATATAACTACTACTATACTAAGGTCCATTCAACTCCAAACACATATTGATGATATATAACTACTACTATACTAAGGTCCATTCAATTCCAAACACATATTGATGATATATAACTACTACTATACTAAGGTCCATTCAACTCCAAACACATATTGATGATATATAACTACTACTATACTAAGGTCCATTCAATTCCAAACACATATTGATGATATATAACTACTACTACACTAAGGTCCATTCAACTCCAAACACACATTGATGGTATATAACTACTACTATACTAAGGTCCATTCAACTCCAAACACATATTGATGATATATAACTACTACTATACTAAGGTCCATTCAATTCCAAACACACATTGATGATATATAACAACTACTATACTAAGGTCCATTAAACTCCAAACACATATTGATATATAACTACTACTATACTAAGGTCCATTCAACTCCAAACACATATTGATATATAACTACTACTATACTAAGGTCCATTCAACTCCAAACACATATTGATGATATATAACTACTATTATACTAAGGTCCATTCAACTCCAAACACATATTGATGATATATAACTACTATTATACTAAGGTACATTCAACTCCAAACACATATTGATGATATATAACTACTACTATACTAAGGTCCATTCAACTCCAAACACATATTGATGATATATAACTACTACTATACTAAGGTCCATTCAATTCCAAACACATATTGATGATATATAACTACTACTATACTAAGGTCCATTCAACTCCAAACACATATTGATGATATATAACTACTACTACACTAAGGTCCATTCAACTCCAAACACACATTGATGGTATATAACTACTACTATACTAAGGTCCATTCAACTCCAAACACATATTGATGATATATAACTACTACTATACTAAGGTCCATTCAATTCCAAACACACATTGATGATATATAACAACTACTATACTAAGGTCCATTCAACTCCAAACACATATTGATATATAACTACTACTATACTAAGGTCCATTCAACTCCAAACACATATTGATATATAACTACTACTATACTAAGGTCCATTCAACTCCAAACACATATTGATGATATATAACTACTATTATACTAAGGTCCATTCAACTCCAAACACATATTGATGATATATAACTACCATTATACTAAGGTACATTCAACTCCAAACACATATTGATGACATATAACTACTATTATACTAAGGTACATTCAACTCCAAACACATATTGATGATATATAACTACTACTATACTAAGGTCCATTCAACTCCAAACACATATTGATGATATATAACTACTGCTATACTAAGGTCCATTCAATTCCAAACACATATTGATGATATATAACTACTACTATACTAAGGTCCATTCAACTCCAAACACATATTGATGATATATAACTACTACTATACTAAGGTCCATTCAACTCCAAACACATATTGATGATATATATAACTACTACTATACTAAGGTCCATTCAATTCCAAACACACATTGATGGTATATAACTACTACTATACTAAGGTCCATTCAACTCCAAACACATATTGATGATATATAACTACTACTATACTAAGGTCCATTCAATTCCAAACACACATTGATGGTATATATAACTACTACTATACTAAGGTCCATTCAACTCCAAACACATATTGATGATATATAACTACTACTATACTAAGGTCCATTCAATTCCAAACACATATTGATGATATATAACTACTACTACACTAAGGTCCATTCAACTCCAAACACACATTGATGGTATATAACTACTACTATACTAAGGTCCATTCAACTCCAAACACATATTGATGATATATAACTACTACTATACTAAGGTCCATTCAATTCCAAACACACATTGATGATATATAACAACTACTATACTAAGGTCCATTAAACTCCAAACACATATTGATATATAACTACTACTATACTAAGGTCCATTCAACTCCAAACACATATTGATATATAACTACTACTATACTAAGGTCCATTCAACTCCAAACACATATTGATGATATATAACTACTATTATACTAAGGTCCATTCAACTCCAAACACATATTGATGATATATAACTACTATTATACTAAGGTACATTCAACTCCAAACACATATTGATGATATATAACTACTACTATACTAAGGTCCATTCAACTCCAAACACATATTGATGATATATAACTACTACTATACTAAGGTCCATTCAATTCCAAACACATATTGATGATATATAACTACTACTATACTAAGGTCCATTCAACTCCAAACACATATTGATGATATATAACTACTACTATACTAAGGTCCATTTAACTCCAAACACATATTGATGATATATAACTACTACTATACTAAGGTCCATTCAATTCCAAACACACATTGATGGTATATAACTACTACTATACTAAGGTCCATTCAACTCCAAACACATATTGATGATATATAACTACTACTATACTAAGGTCCATTCAATTCTAAACACACATTGATGGTATATAACTACTACTATACTAAGGTCCATTCAACTCCAAACACATATTGATGATATATAACTACTACTGTACTAAGGTCCATTCAATTCCAAACACATATTGATGATATATAACTACTACTACACTAAAGTCCATTCAACTCCAAACACACATTGATGGTATATAACTACTACTATACTAAGGTCCATTCAACTCCAAACACATATTGATGATATATAACTACTACTATACTAAGGTCCATTCAATTCCAAACACACATTGATGATATATAACAACTACTATACTAAGGTCCATTCAACTCCAAACACATATTGATATATAACTACTACTATACTAAGGTCCATTCAACTCCAAACACATATTGATATATAACTACTACTATACTAAGGTCCATTCAACTCCAAACACATATTGATGATATATAACTACTATTATACTAAGGTCCATTCAACTCCAAACACATATTGATGATATATAACTACTATTATACTAAGGTACATTCAACTCCAAACACATATTGATGATATATAACTACTACTATACTAAGGTCCATTCAACTCCAAACACATATTGATGATATATAACTACTACTATACTAAGGTCCATTCAATTCCAAACACATATTGATGATATATAACTACTACTATACTAAGGTCCATTCAACTCCAAACACATATTGATGATATATATAACTACTACTATACTAAGGTCCATTCAATTCCAAACACATATTGATGATATATAACTACTACTATACTAAGGTCCATTCAACTCCAAACACATATTGATGATATATAACTACTACTATACTAAGGTCCATTCAACTCCAAACACATATTGATGATATATAACTACTACTATACTAAGGTCCATTCAATTCCAAACACATATTGATGATATATAACTACTACTATACTAAGGTCCATTCAACCAAACACATATTGATGATATATAACTACTACTATACTAAGGTCCATTCAACCAAACACATATTGATGATATATAACTACTACTATACTAAGGTCCGTTCAATTCCAAACACACATTGATGATATATAACTACTACTATACTAAGGTCCATTCAACTCCAAACACATATTGATGATATATAACTACTACTATACTAAGGTCCACTCAATTCCAAACACATATTGATGATATATAACTACTACTATACTAAGGTCCATTCAATTCCAAATACACATTGATGATATATAACTACTACTTTACTAAGGTCCATTCAATTCCAAACACATTGATATATAATACTGATAGGTTTAATATATTTAAAAATATTTTACATGCTTTTAAAAAATGTTACCTAAAAACCACACAAAAAACATTAAAAAGTCAAGAACTGAATAGGGTTAAGAGTAATAGGTCTCCTGATGGTCCCATGTACTTAACCATTTCTGGTGCTATACCATCATGCCCTGCTGCTTTGCCCATCTTGATTTTCTTCAGTGCTGTCTTCAGTTCTTCCATCTTTATGTCATCTTCACCATCATTGGTTTTCTCTTCTGTGCGAATGGTTATCATTTCTGATGCTTGACCTTGCTCACTATCAAGGAGTTCTGAGAAATATTCTTTCCATCTTTCCATTACTTCCTTCGGGGCAGTAAGCAATTTGCCTTGTTTGTCCTTTACAAATTTGAGAGGTCATTGTTTTTCTTTCCTCATGATCTTTAGGGTCTTAAAGAACAATTTCTGGTTTTCTTGCGCATCTTTTTCTAGCTTTTCTCCAAATTCTTCCCAGGACTTCTGTTTTGCTGCTAGCACCTTGTTCTTTGCTTCTGTTCTGAGTGTCACATATTCTCTATTTTTCCTGCTGTGTTTTAGCTCCTAAGTATTGTTTCCATGCCATTTTCTTCTCTCTTATTTTCTCTTTGACGTCCTCTGTCCATCAAGGTGTCCTCTTTCTCTTGTTCCCAAGTCGGACTTCACCACATGCTTCTGCAGCAGCTGTCTTTATGATGTCCTTGAATTTAAGCCAGAGGGTTTCCAAGTCATCAGGCTGTTCTTCTGTGTTGCTCACCGATGTGGCAATAAGCCCCTGATATCTGATCTTATTTTCTGGCTCTCTCAGCTTGTAGGTCTTAATGCTCATTCCTCCTGTTCATTTACTTAGTTTCTTGCGTGATGTTGGGCAGTTCCTAGGCTGAGCAACTCTTTGAAATACGCAATAACAATGACAGACATTATGATTGTTTACTGATACCTAGGGCTAGGATTTTAATGATTTTGCATCTTTTTGTGGGCATAACCAAAAAGTTGCTCAGTTCAATATAAATGTGTTTCGTAAAAATATTAAGCTGCTTTAAGAGCCTTTGTTTAGGCCTTATTTTGCATGTTTTGCCATTTTTAGCATGTTAGGGCATTTCTTGAGATTTTTTCAGTAATTTAAAAACATTTTTTGTTGACTCAAAAACAAGTCATTTTGCTTATTTTGGCATTTTCAATAAAAATAGGCATTTTTTAGTGTTAACATGTTCTTACTTATTGTTTTTACAAATTTCTTTACTTCACTGTTTTCCCCATGCTGTTTAATAATTTTCCCTAAACCTCTGAAAACAAATGTTGCTGATAAATTTTCCTACATGAAGTCAAATTTTGGATTTCTGCCTGGTCCCATTACTTCCTTGGAGAAGTCTGCAATTCTATTAGTGGATCAGATAGATTTGAAGAAAGTGGTGAAAGACAGTGTGTGAATGGAGATGTGGGAAAAAGCTGTGCAAAAATTGAGCAAGTTTTGAAACAGAAATGTGGGATATGAAAAGCTGTGCTTAATTTCAGATGTGCTATCAGGGAAAAACTATTCCCTTGGTGAATTTTCAGTGAACTTAGAACCAAGTGACGTAGTTTTATTTCAAGTCTGCTCCTGTGGTGTCAGTTGTAGTGGACAGGAGCTTTTCAGTGTTTACAGCTTTGTTGACAGACAATAGAAAGTTATTCTCTTTTGAAAGTCTGCACATGGTTTTCATTGTGCCTTGTAATTCTGAACTCACTGTGGTAAAGTGGGATGATATAAATATTTATAGGGGACTTAGTGTACTGACTGAGATCAGCTGTGAAGGTATCTGTATCTAATAGGTGTAGTGTTTTACAGATAACCTTGCTTGCTACCACATTATACCTCAGTCAGAATTATTCTGGAATATTGTGATGACTACGTTAAATGTCTAGGGTTATGTAAATGATGAAGTGTAAGTCACAACAACAACAGACAGATATACAATTTAATTTATTCCACCACACTTGACAACACTGTGACACTCACACACATTTAACACTCTATAAGACTATCTTAAATGAGGCACTGGTAAATTTTCAAATATAAATATGTATTAATTACTTCCACTAAAATATGTGTCCTGATTCAAATACAAAGTGAACCAGGAATCACAATCAATTGTAATTACAATTTATATGTACAGAATTTATCAATATGAACCTTGTAGTGACATATTTTATTAATATTATCCTATGTGTGTCAGTTGTGTAGTAGTAATATGAGGTAATACTGGTTTTGTTTTTTCAAGCTATGTTGTTATTTGTCATCATGACTTCAAGTGTTTGTTTCTCTTGGAAATAGTATGGGGAAAAGTTCACAGTTCCTATCAATTTAAACACTGTATTTTCCCTCTGTTTTATTATAAAGTCAGATTTTGAGGGGGGGCATAATGTTGAGCTCCTCTGGCCACAGACACTTATCTTTCGTGATGGCGGCAGGAAAAGACTCCTCTGCTCGATAGCCTCCCTGTGTTCTGGAGACACCTCACTGGTCACTATCTGGACCCAGGAGTATGCTGTCAGCCTCTAGGTTCAGCAAAGCTCAGACCAGGTGCTGCTCAATAACTTTAGGACCACGGTCCCTGAAACAAGAAGGTTGTACCTCCTATTTCAGAACTAATTTATACTAAATTTCCAGACTGAACACAATACATAACAAACACTGAGTTCAGAGCGGTAGGCCAACTGCTATCTTCATCTGAAACAATTTTCACCAGTATACTCCTCCCTAATGGTTACTACGCCTCTGCCATTCCAGCATTATTTCTTTCTAGTCAATAAGATAGGTGTCAGTGTACTGTTTGGCAATTCCATGTAGTTTTACTTTCCTCCGACACCTTCTGTTCAGGTTGGAGCACTATATAGGCTTTACCTCATGTTCGCTACTGAACCACACATATATACAGACATGAATTATCAATTTACATTCAATTTTCATTAAAAAGATATCAAATATTTCAAGCTTACCACAATTCATGGAATAATACACAGTTACGTTGACTGGCAATGAATATAGCACAATTTCGATCTGCCGATGTCCCAGGCTTTTATTTAGAAAAATATGCACTGGTGCTCAACGCACTGGTTCTTTAGTAAGTTTATTTGAAAATGTGGTGCTGACCTGACGCCTCTGATTGACTATATTGGCGGGTCTAACCAATCGTGCCATGTTTACACAGCTTTTCAAAAAAAAGTACCCTTACTCACGTTTCCCTAACAACAAAGAATCAATATTTATAGTCCGACTAATCGTGTTTAGCCTTACATTTACTTTCCGCCAATCAAATAGGAGGTAACATGTCAGCCTATTTCCCGTACAATGGTGGTGTGAAAATCTGCCACTGAGCGATTCTGATTTTGGTGTTGTCTGACATCCCTCACTATTTCTTTTGGCTATAATTTGTTAATTCCTAGACTATTTGCGTAATGTTTAACATATTATTTGTCAGCAAGTCCTAAGGAACCCAAATATATAAATTTAATGGGGCTAAGGGGCTGCATTCAAAATATGTATTTTCCAGGATAGTCGTGTAGTTTTTTTTATTTTTTATGTTTAGAACCGCCACCTGTCCTGCTGTACTGTCAGACTAATGTCAGGATTTTAGACATAAAACAGTAGAATGTCATGTTTCCTAATAAGCGTTTTGTAAGTTTTTAAAAACTAACTCTCGTATGGGTAGTGTTGTTTATCACTGTCGATTTGAAAAAAGCTAGTGCTTGTGGCCTTACACGCGTGATGGTAGTAATTGTGTATCGCGAGACTGTGGTAGTATTGCCTGCGTTCCGGCTTTCAGCCCCTCCCTTTCTTTCTATCCTTAGTCCATCTGTCTTTCGTTTTTGGTAACGTAGTGTATAAAATGACATGAATGGAATATTAAATATAGGTCAGCTTGCGTATCTCAAGGTTTTTCTTAGAAAGGCAGTACACATTTTATTGAAGAAAGCGTGTCGTGATGCAGTAGGCTTTTACTATCAACGTGGAACGTTACAATTTGCAGACGAATTAGAAAACAAGGGGGATTTCGAGTACAGTCATTGTGACAGCACTGTTCTTTACCATTCTTCTTTCCTTTTATTAAATTTATTTGTTAGGCTTTACTTTTACGTTTTAATTTATATATGTGGATTAGAATTTCACACGACAAATTCTCCCCACTTAAAACAGACGTTATATGTCAGTCTATAATTCTATATACACATAGAGAAATTTCTTATTATTCCTGGGGTTTAGGGTGATTCTCATCACACGGATGGCGGCTTAAAAAATCCGTCCTTACTATGAATTCTTGACTTAAGTCAGGTAATTTCAAAATAGGTTTACTGGTGAGCTTTTCCTTCAATTCTTGGTAAGCCATTTCACATTGTGGTGTCCATGTAATTCGATCTGGATGTCCTTTACGTGTCAAATCAGTTAACGGTGCACATATGGAATTAAAGTTTTTGATATACTTTTGGTAGAAACCACATAATGAGACAAAGGATCTCACGTTTTTCTTGGTTTGTGGTCTCGGGGCTTTCTGTAGTTTCTCTAAATTCTTTGGGTCAGGGGTCATGTTTCCCTGATAAACTGTGTGTCCCAAAAATTCCAATACTTTACATCCAACGCAACATTTGGTTGGTCGGGCTGTTAAATTTGCCTCCCTAAGTCGATCAAACAGCATGTTCAGAGAGTCAATGTGTTCCTCAAATGTTTCTGTTGCTATAAGGATATCATCCATGAAATTTGTGATACATGGATTATTCAGAGGGTCCAATAATTTTCTCATCATTCTAGAGAAGACACTAGGTGCATTCTTCAATCCAAATGGCAATCTATTAAACTCATAGTGTCCTTCTGAGGTACTAAAAGCTAGGTATGGTCTAACCTCAGGCTTTACTGGAATCTGATAGTATCCTTTACTCAGATCCACTTTTGAGAAATATTTAGCTTTTTTTAGTCTGGCAAACAACTGATTTGTATCCGGCAATGGATCCACCTGTCCTTCTGTAATAGCATTCAGTCTCCTGTAATCTATACAGAGTCTATGTTCTCCAGAGGGCTTCCTGAGGAGTACAACACTGGAACTATACGAAGATTCACTGTGTGAAATAATTCCTTCCTTCAACAAATAGTCTATCTCTTCCTTCAAAGCTTTCTCCTTAGCAAAAGGAATCGAATAGGGTTTCATACATACAGGTGTGGGGTCTATCAGCTTCATATCATATTCCAATAGGTTTGTATGCCCTGGTCGGTCTGTTAACACCTCTGTATGAGTATCTAGAACCTGTTGCACTCTCTCTTTCTGAGTTTTCGTTAAATGTGTACTGATTTTCACCTGTGCCGCTGTCTCACAGGGGTGTAATGGATATTCAAATGATGAAAGTGGTTCCTTTTTCATCTCCATGGCAATGGACAAGGTCAACAAGTGTGTCTCTTCCTGATGTTCTCTTTCCAAATATTTCTTCAGGAGATTCACATGATAGATTTTTTCTTTCCCCTTCTTATCTATCTTATAATTTGTTCTAGACACCTTCTCTAGAACTGTATATGGACCTTGCCATCCAATTTGTAACTTATTCTGGCTACCGGGTAGAAGAAGCAGTACCTTCTCTCCCACAGCCAAATCTCTGTCTTTAGCTTTCCTGTTATAATAGGCAGCATGTTTCTTCCTGGCTTGTTTCAAATTTTCATTGGCAAGTTTCCAGCCAGTTTTTAAACGAGTGGTCAGCTCATTCACATATTGGTATGAGGATGTAATATTTTCCTCTGCTTTTTCATCAGTCCACGTTCTTAACAGCGCTTACATATGGACCTTTAATTGTGTGGACCTATTTGTCCATGGACCGATATGGTCTCTTCCACTGGAGGCGCTATAGTGATGATTTTTCTTCCCAGAATTATCAGTCACAAAACGACCGCTACCAATTCTTTTCTTGGGGCTGTCTCCCCACTTAAAATTCTTGATGAGAGATTTCCTCTCTACATCCTCTTCCTCCAGTTTGTTTAAGTCCGATTGAGGTATTTTCGGCTTATCCTGGGGTAAGACATCTTTTTGCACTCTCCGCATAGTGGCCATTGTAAAACAGTTAAGTGAAGCTTGTCCGTGAAAAGGGGCTTCCCATTCCTTTTGGTCCACTTTATCAAATTTATATTTCTTTTTATTGTCAGGCCTAATTTTGCCCCTTGGCGTGTCCAGGTCCTGATCAATGTTCCCACTTGTGGGTGTTCCCTCATGTGCTATGCTACACCTTTCTACAAAATTCTCAATGTCCCATCTTGCCTTGGGCCAATAATAATTGTGAGCCACCTTTTGGATGATGGTACCTATTTTCTCATGGTCCCCATCTGGTTTCACATGTAGGCTCCTTATTAAGTCGGCCCTATATCTTTTAGGAAGTACCAGCTGTCCCTGACCTTTGAATCTAGCTCCAGTCTTCCTATACATCAACTTGTTTTTCATGTAAAAATCTCCCTTGCCTGGAGTTGTATGACAAGTTGACAATTTCCTGAAACAAGGCTTGAGGGTCTTATCCCCAGCCTGTGCCTTCCTCATCTCTTCTGGAGTGGTATTCAACAGAATATCCTCCTCCTTTCTTGAGGTCGACCTGACCTGAAGGGTGGCCATAACTATAGGGTTCCTTCTGCAACGGTCAGTGTCATGATTGTTCATCTTACAATTTTTACACCACCTTTTCCCTTGGTTGAAAGATTTTCTTTCATCATATTTCCTTTCATCGAATTGTGGGGTTTTATTTTTATTGTCATACCGTGGCCTATCAAATTGGTGCTTACCTTTGTTTTGATCTCTAGGATCAAATTTATTAAAGTTCTGTGGTGCCCTAAAATTTTCTACCTGTTTCTTTTTATTACCTGATACCTCTGCCTGAGCCGCTTGATACCTTTCTGCAACATTTAGCAACTCACCCTGCCTCTCTGCACCTTGTTCCATGAGAAACTTTCTCAGGTCTGGAGCCATGGACTCTCTTAGTTGTTCTATAAGGACCATTTCCTTAAGATCTTGGGTTTTCCCCAGAGAAGTCCATTTCTCCAAGTATGTCTCTAACCGTGCAGAGAACTGGTGATAGGTTTCACCTGACAGTAGTTTAGCATTCCTAAATTTTTTCCTATAAAATTCTGCGTTCTTTTCATATCTTAACAAAAGAGCCTGCTTTAGCATGTCATAATTTTCCTGATCACCTCTGCTCATTTTGGCAAAAACTTCATAAGCTGCCCCACGAAGCCCTTGAGATAACTTTAAGCTCCACCTTTCTCTCTCTAACCCATATGTGGTAGCTAATAGTTCATATTTATTTAAATAGCTCTCAATATCATCGTCTTTCTCAACGAAATGATCTAAATGAAAATTCATAGCTGAGGTTGAGGCTCCCTGGCTAGCAGTGGCATCAGAGGTAAAGGGACTGGCCCCATTTTCAGGAGCATGGCCTTGAAACTCAAACTCCCTTAGTCGTAACTCATGTTCCCTTTGTAATCTTTTATCTTCTGCTTCCCTTTCTGCAGCTAATCGCTTGTCTTCCCTTTCTGCAGCCAATCTTTTGTCTTCTCTTTCTGCCTCCAATGCTTTAGCCTCTTTGTCAGCCTCAATCTGCAACCTCTTAGCCTCAGCCTCAATCTGCAACCTCTTAATTTCTTTTTCAGCCTCTAACTTTCTTTCGGCCTCTTTTTCTAATCTTCTTTCTTCCCGTTCAATATATTTGTCACATTCAGCAGTGACATAAGCAATCATAATTTGCCCGTCCATTCCTAACTCTTTCGCAGTCTGTACAGCAGCAGATCGAAATTTTGCCAAGTCGGCCATTGTCTAACATGCAGTTGTAAACAATTCAATCTTTCAATAATTATCTAAGGACACTACAGGCACTGAGAGCTCAACCTTATTTATTTCCACCCAAGGATACCTTTTAATTCTTTATTATTCCCAATATCTATAACAGGAGAAAGTTCAATATCCCTAGAGCGAGACCCCAATATATGTGGCAAAGTGGGATAATATAAATATTTATAGGGGACTTAGTGTACTGACTGAGATCAGCTGTGAAGGTATCTGTATCTAATAGGTGTAGTGTTTTACAGATAACCTTGCTTGCTACCACATTATACCTCAGTCAGAATTATTCTGGAATATTGTGATGACTACGTTAAATGTCTAGGGTTATGTAAATGATGAAGTGTAAGTCACAACAACAACAGACAGATATACAATTTAATTTATTCCACCACACTTGACAACACTGTGACACTCACACACATTTAACACTCTATAAGACTATCTTAAATGAGGCACTGGTAAATTTTCAAATATAAATATGTATTAATTACTTCCACTAAAATATGTGTCCTGATTCAACTACAAAGTGAACCAGGAATCACAATCAATTGTAATTACAATTTATATGTACAGAATTTATCAATATGAACCTTGTAGTGACATATTTTATTAATATTATCCTATGTGTGTCTATTGTGTAGTAGTAATATGAGGTAATACTGGTTTTGTTTTTTCAAGCTATGTTGTTATTTGTCATCATGACTTCAAGTGTTTGTTTCTCTTGGAAATAGTATGGGGAAAAGTTCACAGTTCCTATCAATTTAAACACTGTATTTTCCCTCTGTTTTATTATAAAGTCAGATTTTGAGGGGGGGGGGGCATAATGTTGAGCTCCTCTGGCCACAGACGCTTATCTTTCGTGATGGCGGCAGGAAAGGACTCCTCTGCTCGATAGCCTCCCTGTGTTCTGGAGACACCTCACTGGTCACTATCTGGACCCAGGAGTATGCTGTCAGCCTCTAGGTTCAGCAAAGCTCAGACCAGGTGCTGCTCAATAACTTTAGGACCACGGTCCCTGAAACAAGAAGGTTGTACCTCCTATTTCAGAACTAATTTATAATAAATTTCCAGACTGAACACAATACATAACAAACACTGAGTTCAGAGCGGTAGGCCAACTGCTATCTTCATCTGAAACAATTTTCACCAGTATACTCCTCCCTAATGGTTACTACGCCTCTGCAATTCCAGCATTATTTCTTTCTAGTCAATAAGATAGGTGTCAGTGTACTGTTTGGCAATTCCATGTAGTTTTACTTTCCTCCGACACCTTCTGTTCAGGTTGGAGCACTATATAGGCTTTACCTCATGTTTGCTACTGAACCACACATATATACAGACATGAATTATCAATTTACATTCAATTTTCATTAAAAAGATATCAAATATTTCAAGCTTACCACAATTCATGGAATAATACACAGTTACGTTGACTGGCAATGAATATAGCACAATTTCGATCTGCCGATGTCCCAGGCTTTTATTTAGAAAAATATGCACTGGCGCTCAACGCACTGGTTCTTTAGTAAGTTTATTTGAAAATGTGGTGCTGACCTGACGCCTCTGATTGACTATATTGGCGGGTCTAACCAATCGTGCCATGTTTACACAGCTTTTCAAAAAAAAAGTACCCTTACTCACGTTTCCCTAACAACAAAGAATCAATATTTATAGTCCGACTAATCGTGTTTAGCCTTACATTTACTTTCCGCCAATCAAATAGGAGGTAACATGTCAGCCTATTTCCCGTACAATGGTGGTGTGAAAATCTGCCACTGAGCGATTCTGATTTTGGTGTTGTCTGACATCCCTCACTATTTCTTTTGGCTATAATTTGTTAATTCCTTGACTATTTGCGTAACGTTTAACATATTATTTGTCAGCAAGTCCTAAGGAACCCAAATATATAAATTTAATGGGGCTAAGGGGCTGCGTTCAAAATATGTATTTTCCAGGATAGTCGTGTAGTTTTTTTAATTTTTTATGTTTAGAACCGCCACCTGTCCTGCTGTACTGTCAGACTTATGTCAGGGTTTTAGACATAAAACAGTAGAATGTCATGTTTCCTAATAAGCGTTTTGTAAGTTTTTAAAAACTAACTCTCGTATGGGTAGTGTTGTTTATCACTGTTGATTTGAAAAAAGCTAGTGCTTGTGGCCTTACACGCGTGATGGTAGTAATTGTGTATCGCGAGACTGTGGTAGTATTGCCTGCGTTCCGGCTTTCAGCCCCTCCCTTTCTTTCTATCCTTAGTCCATCTGTCTTTCGTTTTTGGTAACGTAGTGTATAAAATGACATGAATGGAATATTAAATATAGGTCAGCTTGCGTATCTCAAGGTTTTTCTTAGAAAGGCAGTACACGTTTTATTGAAGAAAGCGTGTCGTGATGCAGTAGGCTTTTACTATCAACGTGGAACGTTACAATTTGCAGACGAATTAGAAAACAAGGGGGATTTCGAGTACAGTCATTGTGACAGCACTGTTCTTTACCATTCTTCTTTCCTTTTATTAAATTTATTTGTTAGGCTTTACATTTACGTTTTAATTTATATATGTGGATTAGAATTTCACACGACACTCACTAAATACAAATATTCAGTTTTCAGTAAAAAGTGTAAAAATATTCAGCTGTGATTTTATGTCTTGAGTGTGTGTGTTTTATTTTTATAATAAGGAATTATTTTGTTAATATTAATAAACATAAAATTTTCAGATTGGGACAGAAACTGTGACAATTAAAATTGGATTTCTTTAAGGTGTCTTTGTGTGTGTGTGTTTTAGAAGGCATGTTTTTGGTTAATAAAATAGACTTTGACAGCAGCTGTGAACAAATTTTGTTGTATTTTTTATGTTTATATTCCTTGGTTTGTTTTATTGGTCATTTTTGTGTGGGTTAGTGACATAAAGAATTTCAGTTTGACACAGTTACTGCAACAAAACTTAATAAGAATTTTGTAGCTTCTTTTTGTTTTATTTTATGCCATTTATTTTTTTTTGTTTGATAAAACAAAATTATTTTATTTTATAGGGCATTTTTGCTGGGTTTTTTTGGGTCATAAACACATTTTTTTGTAGGTCATTTTCTAGCAACTTTTATTCCATTAACATCCTAGCCCTCTGATAACTATAAAGTTATGTATCATTCAAAATGGTGTCCATGATAATTTCTATGTGAAGTCATCCTTTTAAAAATATATTTCCACAAACTCTTTGACATAAATCTTGGTCAGTTCTTTCAGTTATTGCTGTCTTGAGATTCTCATTTTCCACCCTTATAGCTGGTCCTTTGAATATCCCCATAAAAATAATCTTCTGGAGTTATATCACAGGCTATTTGATTGGACTCATCTTCCAACCCACCTGTTAGGGAATTTTTCATCTAGATAATTTGGGACAATATGGGAATAATAGCCTGCAAAAAAAGAATGTTTGTTTGTGATGTCATTGTCATGAGATACATGACGTGTATACATATGTGTGAGTAGAGAATGGTGTAACCTGTTTAGAGTGTATTATTATTAAATTATGCAAGCTTGGAATGTTACATCTAAAGTTCACTGTTAGAAGCACGTACCATGGTTGAAGAATACTCAGGGGTGCACATGTGTGAATCAAGGTTTACGAGTACATGAGAAAAGCGTGCAGAGTGAATGTAGTTAGCATACTTGTCAGAGAAGTATACTGAGATGTTAAGGGGAGTCTGTGGCCATCCGTCGTCGGAAACGGTCGGTGTTTTCTAGAGTATGTGAATAGTGTCTGTGATTTTGATTATGATATATTGGATGTGATGCGATGATGTTCCACGTAATGTGCATTTACAAGGCCTTTATATGTTGTTGTTTACCAGTGCGCTTGGAAGTGGATGGATTAAGAGGCGCATCATTTTCCTGTGCTAGAAGGAGGTCTATGGTAAGACCATTATATGTTATTGTTTGAAAGCGCGTTGTTTGCTTTCCCGCGCCAAGAGGAGGTCTACGTTATAAGACCCTGGCTGTTCCAGTGTTTGGAAGCCTAATAGGAGCTTTGATAGAAAGCCTGTGTGTATCGACACTATAAGCGCGTTGTGGTTTTCCCGCGCTGTGAAGTTCTGGAGGAGCTTGGATGTCTGGTGATCAGACCATAAAGATATATGTGCGAGGAGTGAATGCCGCACTTACATTGAATGCAGACCATAGAGATGTATCTGTGCGAGGAGTGAATGCCGCACTTAATAGAATGCAGTGGCTGCCAGTACGCTAGAATGACTGTACCACATATTGTATTGATGCAAGTATTTTGTACTATTGTTACTGATGTCCAGGACTGTGCTGTGAAGATTATATGTATGAACTGTGACCCAGACTTCTGTCAAGTTATTTATTTGCCTACATACTGTCTTGAGTGTCCAACCAATTTATACACCAAATATTAGACAGTAAGATGCTTCATGAAATCTAGCTCATTATACAAGTTCCGTAACAGTCATCGAGGCAGGTGTAATTGGTGTTCACAATAGTTGTGCCTGAATACTGTTTGACTGAAGAATGACAAGTGTGGTATTACTGAGGTAAAAATGGTACAAGGCTTAAGTGGTGTAGTACACAACTTATGTGTAGGAGAAAAGGTACATAACTTATGTGATGGAGAAATTGTATGTAACTTATGTGGGGGAGAAATTGTACATAACTCATGTGAGGGAGAAAGTGTACAGAATTTATGTGAGGGAGAAATTGCACAGAACTTGTCTGAGGGAGAAATTGTACAGAAATTATGTGAGGGAAACAAATAGTATAGTATAAATATGTAAGAAATTATTGTGATGTTATTGGTTGTAAAATTAAAAAAACGGAGAAACTATTAAGGTTTAATTGAGAAAGATAGTATTCTGGTATGATTGAAGGAGAAAGTAGTGTGGTAGGATTGAGGGAAGTATCATGGTAGGATTGAAGGGAAAAAGTAGTGTGGTTTGACTGAGGAAAGTATCATGGTAGGATTGAAGGAAAAAGTAGTGTGGTTTGACTGAGGTAAGTATCATGGTAGGGCTGAAGGAGAAAGTAGTATGGTAGGACTGAGGAAAGTATCATGGTAGGATTGAAGGAGAAAGTAGTGTGGTATGACTGAGGAAAGTATCATGGTAGGATTGAAGGAGAAAGTAGTGTGGTATGACTGAGGAAAGTATCATGGTAGGATTGAAGGAGAAAGCAGTGTGTTAAGACTGAGGAAATTATCATGGTAGGATTGAAAGAGAAAGTGGTATGGTAGGATTGAAGGAGAAAGTGGTGTGGTATGACTGAGGAAAGTATCATGGTAGGATTGAAGGAGAAAGTAGTGTGGTATGACTGAGGAAAGTATCATGGTAGGATTGAGGAGAAAGTAGTGTGGTATGACTGAGGAGAGTATCATGGTAAGATTGAAGGAGAAAGTAGTGTGGTTTGACTAAGGAAAGCATCATGGTAGGATTGAAGGAGAAAGTAGTGTGGTTTGACTGAGGAAAGTATGTTGTGGGTAGGTTTATAATTTTTAAAATTTTGCCAGGGTAGTGGCAATGTGGCCTACTCTTTATGACTGCCATGATATTTTTAATGTGCGCAACTTGAATATGGGACCTCCTATTTTTTCACTCTTATACGAGAAGGCTAGGCATCCGATCTCACTACTCAGGAAACCAGGGTGGAGTATGACATGATTAGGACCACTGGTTCTGAAAAAAAATTTTCCATAAATTATATTCCTTCTACTGGGAATCAAACCCGGTACCATTAGAAAATCGAGGCAGACGTCATACCTCTTAACCACTCCGAATCCTAAGTAGTGTGGTATGATTGAGGAAGACAGTATAGTGTATGAATGAGGGGGAGAATGCATTGCAGCATAATTGAGGGAGAAAGTATTGTATTGTGATTGAGAGGAAAGTATTGTAATATGATTGAAGGAGAAAGCAGTGTAATATGATTGAGGGAGAAAGTACTGTAATATGATTGAGAGTGAAAGTATTGTAATATGCTTGAGAGAGGACGTATTATAATATGATTGATGGAGAAAGTACTGTAATATGACTGAGAGTGAAAGTATTGTAATATGCTTGAGAGAGGAAGTATTATAATATGATTGAGGGAGAAAGTACTGTAGTATGATTGAGGGAGAAAGTATTGTAATGTGATTGAGGGAGAAAGTACTGTACTATGATTGATGAATATTGATATGTGTTTCAAGATAGGTGAGGATGAAGTCTAGTTCAAGATTAAAAGTGATGACTATTGATATGTGTTTCCAGATAGGTGTGAATTAAGTCTAGTTCAAGATTAAAAGTGATGAATATTGATGTGTGTTTCCAGATAGGTGAGAATTAAGTCTAGTTCAAGATTAAAAGTGATGAATATTGATATGTGTTTCCAGATAGGTGAGAATTAAGTCTAGTTCAAGATTAAAAGTGATGAATATTGATATGTGTTTCCAGATAGGTGAGAATTAAGTCTAGTTCAAGATTAAAAGTGATGAATATTGATATGTGTTAATCATACCTGTCAACCACCTGAGACAAAAATCTGTACGCCGGACCAAAAAAATCCTTACAAACACCCAAAAATCCTTACGCAAAAAATAAATTAATAAATTATACGCAATACAGTTTTAAAATGAGAAATGACATATACAAATCTATTAGCATTTGAATTATTGTGATATAAAACATGCTAATAGTCTCATGCTGTTCTTTACATATAAAAAACTTAGTGATCATGATGTACACTATTCTTTCGATGTACAGTGTTTTGTATTATAATCAACACATGCACTTTTAGCACTTTGCAGAATTGCATTTGTGGGCTTAAAGTCTGCACAGCATGTATCAATGTTAATCTTACACTGTAAAATAGAAGTGAGTGTGTCCGCATTCATGGACCTCCTGCAGTCTGTGTGGATTTTTTATCATTGAAAATGATCTTTTGCAGTCAGCATTGCTGTGAAGGAGTATCCTACACAGAATATTATGACAATTTATCGGAAATATATTGAGGGGCAAGATGTAGGCCTAACTGGAAAGATTAAGGCAGTGATTAAGTTGCAACAACGCAAAACAACAGCAATATTTAACAAGTTATAAGTACTTAACTTTTTTAAACAAAATGGCATCGAAGTGTGGTGGCAAGCAAGTGTCGTCATTGATAACAGGTAACTTTAAAAATACGTCATGTCACGCTGAAAACTGAAAGAGTTTGAGGCTGAATTCAAAGTGTTTGCCGAATTCTTGGGTATAAAAGGATTTGATTGGTTGCTGGGAGAGACCTTACTTTAAAAACGAACGCCGAGATTTCCGGAATTAAGAATAAAAAAAATTGGTTAAAAAAACTGGGCTAGAAATAATTTTCTGATTTAAAATTTTTTAAAACTTGGGTTGGAAAATATTTTTAGAATTTAAAAAAAAAAAAATTTTCTTTTTTGTTTGTTTTTGTTTTTGGGGAGGGGGAGAAAAATCCGTACAACGAGTCTGTACGGCCGTACACTGCTAAAAGTATCAAAAATCCGTACATTGTACGAAAAATTCGTACAGGTTGACAAGTATGAGTGTTTCAAGATAGGTGAGAATTAAGTCTAGTTCAAGATTAAAAGTGATGAATATTGATATGTGTTTCCAGATAGGTGAGAATTAAGTCTAGTTCAAGATTAAAAGTGATGACTATTGATATGTGTTTCCAGATAGGTGAGAATTAAGTCTAGTTCAAGATTAAAAGTGATGAATATTGATATATGTTTCCAGATAGGTGAGAATTAAGTCTAGTTCAAGATTAAAAGTGATGAATATTGATATGTGTTTCCAGATAGGTGTCTAGTTCAAGATTAAAAGTTATGAATATTGATATGCGTTTCCAGATAGGTGAGAATTAAGTCTAGTTCAAGATTAAAAGTGATGAATATTGATATGTGTTTCCAGATAGGTGAGAATTAAGTCTAGTTCAAGATTAAAAGGGATGAATATTGATACATGTTTCCAGATAGGTGAGAATTAAGTCTAGTTCAAGATTAAAAGTGATGAATATTGATATATGTTTCCAGATAGGTGAGAATTAAGTCTAGTTCAAGATTAAAAGTGATGAATATTGATATATGTTTCCAGATAGGTGAGAATTAAGTCTAGTTCAAGATTAAAAGTGATGAATATTGATATATGTTTCCAGATAGGTGAGAATTAAGTCTAGTTCAAGATTAAAAGTGATGAATATTGATATATGTTTCCAGTTAGGTGAGAATTAAGTCTAGTTCAAGATTAAAAGTGATGAATATTGATATGTGTTTCCAGATAGGTGAGAATTAAGTCTAGTTCAAGATTAAAAGTGATGAATATTGATATATGTTTCCAGATAGGTGAGAATTAAGTCTAGTTCAAGATTAAAAGTGATGAATATTGATATATGTTTCCAGATAGGGGAGAATTAAGTCTAGTTCAAGATTAAAAGTGATGAATATTGATATGTGTTTCCAGATAGGTGAGAATTAAGTCTAGTTCAAGATTAAAAGTGATGAATATTGATATATGTTTCCAGATAGGTGAGAATTAAGTCTAGTTCAAGATTAAAAGTGATGAATATTGATATATGTTTCCAGATAGGTGAGAATTAAGTCTAGTTCAAGATTAAAAGTGATGAATATTGATATGTGTTTCCAGATAGGTGAGAATTAAGTCTAGTTCAAGATTAAAAGTGATGAATATTGATATATGTTTCCAGATAGGTGAGAATTAAGTCTAGTTCAAGATTAAAAGTGATGAATATTGATATGTGTTTCCAGATAGGTGAGAATTAAGTCTAGTTCAAGATTAAAAGTGATGAATATTGATATATGTTTCCAGATAGGTGAGAATTAAGTCTAGTTCAAGATTAAAAGTGATGAATATTGATATATGTTTCCAGATAGGTGAGAATTAAGTCTAGTTCAAGATTAAAAGTGATGAATATTGATATATGTTTCCAGATAGGTGGGGATGAAGTCCCATATGCAGCCAAGCTAGGACTTCCTCCAGGTTTTCCTGTAGCTCGCATCATGGGAGGTCAAACTAGAAACTTGACCCTGGGAGATGACAGCATTAATAATGGGTTACTAAACCCTGCATTAGAACCAGGCAAAGAGTATGAGGTAACCTCTTTATTGATGGCTCATTTCATCTTCATTTATATTTTAATTTTTTTCTGTGTCCAGTTTATATAAGGTAGTTCAAGGTTGACTGTGAGTGTATAATTTAGTTTAAAGATGGCTGTAAATATGTGGGAGTTTGTATATGTTAGTTTAAGGATGGCTTAAAGTATGTGCATGTTGGTATATTAGTTTAAGGATGGCTGCAAGCATTTTTGTGTTGGTACATGTTAGTTTAAGGATATCAAAGTCAAACACCACTTTTTGTATTACAGCCATACATTGATTGGCAATCTGACAGTTCCAATAACCTTTTTGTAAATACTTAAGTGATAACTTGTCAGCTTTATTCCTAAGTCTTCTTTTGCCAGCTCTTCTCTTTCTCTCCCTCCTCTTCTCTCCCCTACCTCTTCTTCTGCATCCATTTTTACTCTTGTCATTAGCTGAATTAATTGGTGAAAGAGCACATGCCCCATTGCTCTGGCGAATGATGTTGATTTAAACAGTTTTATATTATTGCATTTTATTGATTAGTGGACATATCTGGTCACCCTAGTAGAGCCACCATACCAGGGAAAAAGCAAGGGATGTCCTTTAGGGAGTCTATGTGCTTGGTGCCGCTCTGCTTGCCCCCACCCCCTCCTGACAGCCAATGTTAAAAACTGCTCACCCAGCAGCCATTCAGTCTCTGGGCACATTGGATTCCCTTAGACTTGGGATCATTCTTTATGAGTCAGATTCTAGTGTATGCTTCATAGCTATTCGAGCTTTAAATATGTCAGTGCTGGCTTAAACTTAACAAGTTGTTTCAAGATGACTGCACAGTAGGCCGCACTTTTCATTTCGTCCTGTTGGAATCTGTGTCTGTCGTAGCATTCGGCATTAATGCCGTAAAAGTGTGCAGTGTGTTGAACTCATATCCAGGATTATGTTCCTAAAGAAAGAAGCTATTAAAGGTGATAAAATCAGGTTTGATTGTCATGATTTCACTGTTCATGTTGTTACCAACTGACAAGCTGACATGACAAACAGAATAATGTAACACCATTACTGACAAGATGATTTAATGATAACACAAATATAATACCTGTGATAGAGTTACTGTGATTTATATTTCAACAGGCCCCATTTCATTCTTCTATTTGAGTTTGCCCCAGTCTTCTTCTCTTTGTAACTATATGAGTTGCACATAGTTCTTCTCTCTGTAAATATATCAAGTTTAGTCATGTTCTGTAGGTAAATAATTGCGTTTATAATAGGGATTACCGGGGAGGTTATATTAGATTTGCACCAGTTCTTTTTGCTAAATTAATCGCGATCACGTAGTCTCAATTTCTTTGCGTAAATAATCATGGTCAGTTTATTGTATTAGGCGCTTGTATTAATTGTGGTGGGTGATAAACCTCTACCCATGTACAGAAGAACGGGCACTTGAACGAATCAAAAGTTAAATTTGCTCACGTGATCAGCTGTCGTGTGAAATTCTAATCCACATATATAAATTAAAAAGTAAATGTAAAGCCTAACAAATAACTTCAATAAAAGGAAAGAAGAATGGTAAAGAACAGTGCTGTCACAATGACTGTACTCGAAATCCCCCTTGTTTTCTACTTCGTCTGCAAATTGTAACGTTTCACGTTGATAGTAAAAGCCTTCTGCAGCATACACGCGTTTCCACAACACAATAAAACGTGTACTCCCTTTCTAAGAAAAACCTTGAGATACGCAAGCTGACCTATATTTAATATTCCATTCATGTCATTTTATACACTAAGTTACCATAAACGAAAGACAGATGGAATTAGGATAGAGAGAAGGGAGGGCTGAAAGCCGGAACGCATGCCACACTAACACGCGTCTCGCTATACAATTACTACCATCACGCGTGTAAGGCCACAAGCACTAGCTTTTTTCAAATCGACAGTGAAAAAAAAAAAAACACTACCCATACGAGAGTTAGGTTTAAAAAACTTACAAAACGCTTATTAGGAAACATGACATTCTACTGTTTTATGTCTAAAATTCTGACATTAGTCTGACAGTACAGCAGGACAGGTGGCGGTTCTAAACATAAAAAATAAAAAAATAACTACACGACTATCCTAGAAAATACATATTTTGAACGCAGCCACTTAGCTCCCTTAAATTTGTATATTTGGGTTCCTTAGGACTTGCTGACAAATAATATGTTAAACGTTACGCAAATAGCCTAGGAATTAACAAATTATAGCCAAAAGAAATAGTGAGGGTGTCAGACAACACCAAAATCAGAATCGCTCAGTGGCAGATTTTGACACCACCATTGTACGGGAAATAGGTCCCCATGTTAAGTCCTATTTGATTGGAGCGCAATAAATGTAAGGCTAAACACGATTAGTCGGGCTACAAATACTATCTTTTGTTGTTAGGGGAGACGGAAGGAAGGGTACTTTTTTTCAAACGCTTGTGTAAACATGGCTCGATTGGTTAGACCCGCCAATATAGTCAATTAGGAGCGTCAGATCAGCACCGCATTTTCAAATAAACTTTCTAAAGCAACAGTGCGTTGAGATTCAGCTTATATTTTTCTAAATAAAAGCCTGAGACAGTGGCAGGTCGGATTTTGTGCCTATTCATTGCCAGTCAACGTAATTCTGTATTATTTCCATGAATTGTGGTAAGCTTGAAATATTTGATATCTTTTTAATGAAAATTGAATGTAAATTGATAATTTATGTCTGTATATGTGTGTGGTTCAGTAGCGAACTTGAGGCAAAGCCTATATAGTGCTCCAACCTGAACAGAAGGTGTCGGAGGAAAGTAAAACTACATGGAATTGCCAAACAGTACACTGACACCTATCTTATTGATTAGAAAGAAATAATGCTGGAATTGCAGAGGCGTAGTAACCATTAAGGAGGAGTATACTGATGTCAGTTGTTTCAGATGAAGATAGCAATTGGCCTACCGCTCTGAACTCAGTGTTTGTTATGTATTGTGTTCAGTCTGGAAATAGATTATAAATTAGTTATGAAGTAGGAGGTACAACCTTCTTGTTTCAGGGACTGTGGTCCTAAAGTTATTGAGCAGCACCTGGTCTGAGCTTTGCTGAATCTGGAGGCTGACAGCATACTCCTGGGTCCAGATAGCGACTAGTGAGGTGTCTCCAGAACACAGGGGAGCAATCGAGCAGAGGAGTCTTTTCCTGCCGCCATCACGAAAGTTAAGCCTCTGTGGCCAGTGGAGCTCAACATTATGTGTCCCCTCAAAAATTGACATTTTAGTAAAAAAGAGGGACAATACCTTGTTTAAATTGACAGGAACTGTGAACTTTTCCCCCATACTATTTCCCAGATAAACAAACACTTGAAGTCATGATGACAAATAACAACATAGCTTGAAAAACAAAACCAGTATTACCTCATAGTACTACTACACAACTGACACACATAGGATAATATTAATAAAATATGTCACTACAAGGTTCATATTTATAAATTATGTATATATAAATTGTGATTACAATTGATTGTGATTCCTGGTTCACTTTGTAGTTGAATCAGGATATATATTAGTGAAAGTAATTAATACATATATATTTGAAACTTTACCAGTGACTCATTTAAGATAGTCTTATAGAGTGTTAAATGTGTGTGAGAGTCACAGTGTTGTCAAGTGTGGTGGAATAAATTAAATTGTTTATCTGTCTGTTGTTGTTGTGACTTACACTTCATCATATACATACCCTAGACATTCAACGTAGTCATCACCATATTCCAGAATAATTCTGACTGAGGTATAAATGTGGTAGCAAGTAAGGTTATCTGTAAAACACTACACCTATTAGATACAGATACCTTCACAGCTGATCTCAGTCAGTACACTAAGTCCCCTATAAATATTTATATCATCCCACTTTACCACATCAGCATAACATGATTTAACGTGACGCAATTGGAATGCGTGCGATCGGGATAAACGAACTCGTGAGTATGCTTTAAAATCTATTGGCGGAGGTCACCGTTGTTAATTTTCCCAGTAATTCCATTGGTTTAAGAAGGACGCTAAACTATGACGTAGGGCATAGGTCAGCATGGGGTTTTTAATTATATATACTCACGCATTTTCATTAGTGGGTCTCTTTGTTTGAAAAACTTCATGCCGTGAAAGTCTACGCCTGTATTCTATATACATATTTCGTCTGCTCTATGGAGAAATTTGACTAGGGTAAGCCATAACTTATAGTTTGTTTTAAATAAGATCTTAGCCGGGTAACGTAAAGTTTCCTCAGGAAGTTTTAATTTAATTTCTTAAACAAATGTGCCATCAATTACTATCTTAGAGATAAACTGGAAAAGTAAGGGTGCATAAATTCTTTCTATGATAATCGCCGTATCTAGGAGAGGGTAAAGATTTTGAGATATTAAGTGTGTGCTCTGTAATATTTAACAGAAGGTCTGTAGAAAATCCTGCATCTTTGATTTATGATAATTTACAGATATACGGTAGCGGATTTGTGAAATTTTAAGCACGTGTATACTGTTAATAAATTGAGTATTTGGGACGATATTCAATTGGATGAGGAGAAGTGAAGTTAACATTATTGAGAATACAGGAACGTGTGTATTTTACTACGGGGATTAAATTGATAACCTTGATTGTTTATAATTTTTGGCAGTATGAATATGCTAGCATAAATTTTATACGTTATTTATTGTGCATTTTTATTACTGTGTAGTCAGATTACAAAGAGATGAAATTTATATTTCCGATAAGGGAATAATTTTATTCCATAGAGATGTAATTAATATTACGGAGATGACTTTAAGTAGTCCTAGATTTAATTTTGTATTGATCAATGAACACCAAGGGTCAGTGATAAAGTAGCCCTAAGTATTGCAGACAGGAGAGGTTCCCCGAAAGTTTGAATTGTTGTGACACGTGGCTAGTCATGCAGAACAAAAGATCTAGGTCAGCCCGTCTGGGAGTTATTAACAGACCAATGTTTACTTTGTAAAACGGGAGAGATAGATCAGAGGGGAGATTGCATGGGAGGCTGACCCTTTTGGGGCATAAATAATTATGTATCGCTGGTGCGGGAATAGAGAGGGGAGAGGTATTTATTTTAGGGGAGTTAAGTGTTTGAGATGTGTAACTTCTGACGTGTTATATAGCTGTTGTTGTTTGTTCCACAGCGAGTTTTCACAGCGAATTGGGAGAGGGTAATCGGCCTTCCAATTTACAACTGAAAGTTGTTGTCTCAGGAGCCTAGCGCTCGAGCTATCGGCAGAGGTGAAGAGCACTGGTGACGAAGTGGTTACGGGTGCCAAGTATGACTGTCACAGAAAAAAAAGAAGCAGTTCCATTTTCAGTGAAGCATCATTCAGCGAACGGATTTCTTAAAATCCTGAGCTCTAAGCTCATTGTCACGGCGATATGTTCGCCGAAATATCAGGTTGGTCACGCTGAGAGTGACAACATTGATATAATGTAAAAACCCATTTGGTCAGCTGACCGGAAGGGAAGTGGACACAAATTCTGGTGCAAAAAGACAGTAGAGTTCTGGCCAGCGTCCGGGCAGGTCGCCTTTATGTTCCCTGTCAGCATTTTTGCTGGGAAGTGTATGCCATTTTTGTTCAGTTATAGTGCTTGCCATTTCTTCATGCGGTGTGGGTTAAATTGCATAATTTTAGAGTGATGGTGTATTCTCTAGTGGCATTTCCTTAGGCTGTTGATGATGAGTCATTTGTGATTGTATTTTGCCTTATCATAGTACAGTGTTTAGCCGATGAGCGAAAGGCATTGTGATGTTCTCTCGGTAGGGACATACCAGTGGGTATGATACTGATAGATTGAGTTGTTGGCTATTGCAAGTTGTATTGGCATTTATTTTGAGTTGTATTTCATATGTATTGCTAGCCGTGTGTGGCTTCTGTGTGTGCAGTGATTAATAAAAGGGAACTTACCTGTTAAGGGTGTTATGATTAATTATTGTCAGCTACTGTATACTGTGGTCGTCCTCTAGCGGTACGAGCCAAGTATGAAAGTGTTTATGTATTGAAATCCACAGTATAAGTAGTTTCCTGACACTCATATACACACATCGAAACAAAGGCATGTGGCATGGTGTCGTCGTTTAAGAAAGTCGGTCATAATAAAACTGACGGCCCTATACCCAATGAGGGGTAACCGGGCAGGTGAAATTACGTTTTTGTCAGCAGTGAATCCTCTACATACTAAGTCAAGTACCTAGTCATTATTGTCAGAAGTCATCAGCAGCAGTGGTCCGGGCAGGAGAGAGGGTCAAAATTCCTTTCCCGACCAAAACCGAGAATAGTGGCTTAATGGAGACGCCACCTCAGCAGAATACGGCAGTGCCAGAGTAGTCACTGAAGCAGAAACAGAGGGGAGAGTGAAATGTTAGAGGCAGATAGAAAGTGTGTTAGGACAGCCTCTGAGTTAGCAAATGAAAAAGGTTATTTAGTGGATCAGTGCTTGTGAAGCAGTGGTTAACATTGTAGGACACCAGTTAATGAAATTATAGAGTGTAGACCCTTAGTACGTCTGCAGCCAGACTGTGGTGTTATAGTTAATAGTTATATATTGTAGTAGGGAGTGGTGGCTAAAGTGAAGCCCCCACACATGTGTTGTAGTTAAACCATTAATCATTTTATTGTTCCCCAGCAGGGTGAAAGAAGGAGTGACAGTGGTCGTATATTTTGTATGTGTTTATCAATTTAATTGGTTTTCTTGTTTTCAGGTCTGTGCAACAGTGCACGTATTTATTTTTCCTGTGTGATTTGAGTTTTTTTTAGTTGTTTTAATAAAACTATATAAATGTTCACTGGATCAGTCTTTCTAATATATAGCTAACTATACCGTGCATATATAATTGTCTGTATAGTGATCTGGAAAAGTAACATCAGTTTTCCTGTGAAGATCAAATTATACAAATCACTTGTATTATCTATTCTCTTATATGGGTGTGAGAGCTGGACACTCACTGCAGATATGGAGCGTAGGATTCAGGCTTTCGAGCATAAATGTTATAGAAGAATTTTGCGCATTTGCTATAAAGAGCACAAAATAAATGTCTATGTTAGAGAGAAGATAAACACCTATGCAGGCCACCAAGAACCACTTTTGTCAGTAGTGAAAAGTTGAAAGTTTGCCTGGTTTGGGCATGTAACTCGTCATGACTCCCTTTCAAAAACGATCCTCCATGGAACAGTCAAAGGTAAACGGAGAAGAAGAAGGCAAAGAAAATCCTGGGCTGATAACATCAAAGAATGGGCAGGACACGGTTTTTCCACACTTGTACGCATTGCTGAGGACAGAGAGCAGTGGAGGACCCTGTCTGCTGATGCTTCCACCATGGCACCCCTACGACCCATGAAGGGTTACGGGTTGAGATGATGATGATAGTGTATCTGTGGTCTTAGTACACCCTTATCTCCTTTTGTAAAGGTAGCCAGAGGGGGGTGAGTCTATAGCAATTCTTGAAGTCATGAGTGGCGAGGGAGAGTCAATCTCGGTTCTTATCCCTCGAAGCCAATAGGCCCATCTGTCCACATTCACTATCATTTCTCATCTAAATCTATCTTCTCAGTCTCTCTCATACTAGGGTCTTGTCTATACACTGGACACACTCTAAACTTAAATCCACTTCGTGACAATACCATTACTGACTAAATGACATGACCAACAGAAGAATGTCACACCATTACTGACAAGATGACATGACCGACAGAAGAATTTAACACCATTACTGACAAGATGACTTGACCAACAGAAGAATGTAACACCATTACTGACAAGATGACATGACCAACAGAAGAATGTAGCAGAATTATTGACAAGATGACATGACCAACAGAATAATATAACACCATTACTGACAAGATGATTTAATGATAACACAAATGTAATACCATAACTGACAAGATGACATGACCAACAGAAGAATGTAACACCATTACTGACAAGATGACATGACCAACAGAAGAATGCAATACTATTACTAACAAGCTGACATGACCAACAGAAGAATGTAACACCACTACTAACAAGGTGACATGACCAACAGAAGAATGTAACACCATTACTGACAAGATGATTTAATGATAAGACAAATGTCATACCATTACTGACAAGAAAATGTAATGATAACTAAAGTGTAAATCCCATTACTGACAAACTGACATAACCAACAGAAGAATATAGTTTTCATTACAGACATGATGATGTTATAGTAAATAAAAAATGCAGTTCAAGCCTACAATGACAGGTGGTGATTGCTGTGTTGAGTACAGTCGCTGATGTTACAAAACACTCATGGACTTCTGTCAATGTCACCACATTACCAGAAGATTCAGAACGTGTTTATCCACCCTTCATTGTCCTTACTGGAGCCGTTGGAGCTGCTTGTTTCTTTGTACTTATTTTAGTCCGCCTCGTAAAGAAATGTAATAGGCGAAGAAAACCAATGCCACCTGATGATGATTTCAGGTAAGTGGATCAGAAGTGATATGTGACATCATTGATGTAGTTAGCTATCTGATGCAGACAGACCTGGTTATTTGTACAGTTGACATTCAAAAATCCGGCAACCTCCAGACCTGAGGAGTGCCGGATTGTTGAAAATGCTGGATTTTTTATGGTTATATATGCTGTATATATTTAACAGAAAATGACTACCTGTACAGTCCTTTAAAGAAAGAAAATTAAAAACTAAATGAAAAGCAAATGAAATTTTAATGTTCATCAACTAAATAAAACAGTTCTACAGAATTTTAGTTCAACAGCTGCATCAAAACATAAACGGCTCCAGAAAACAGTGGCGCGCCAAAGCGGTAAATTAAAAAATGCGCTCCGAAATCCATGCCGGAAATCTGAAGGAACCGGATTATCGATCGCCGGATTTTTGAATGTCAACTGTATATTTTTCCTGTATTTATACACTCTTCAGACTTGAAATATGCCTCAATACCTACCTGACTCTTAATATACTTTCTGGAATTTGGAATGTTAGAATTGTTGGCACTGCTAGTCTCACTATTTTAGGCTTTAAAACTCTGAGTGATGGGTGAGAAGACTGGATCTGTCTTATGCCTGTCCTTTGTCTGTGCCAGCTCTTGCCATATCCTCTCAATATAATCTTGTCCCACATGCCACATTCATGGGTAGTTTCTTGCATCTCCAGCATGAGGGAGGGAAAAATGTATTGAAGAAGGGGAATTAATGAGGAAGAAAGTACAGTAAGTAATTGTCTGTCACACCACACACCACAGTAAGTTATTGTCTGTCACACCACACACCTCAGTAAGTAATGTCTGTCACTCCACACACCACAGTAAGTAATTGTCTGTCACTCCACACTAAGTAATTGTCTGTCACACCACACATCATAGTAAATAATTGTCTTTCACACACTCCACACTATGTAATTGTCAGTCACACCACACATCACAGTAAGTAATTGTCTGTCACACCACACACCACAATAAGTAATTGTCTGTCACATCACACACCACACACCTCAGTAAGTAATTGTCTGTCACACTACACACCACAGAAAATATTTCTCTGTCACACCACACACCACAGTAAGTTATTTTCTGTCACACCACAATAAGTAATTGTCTGTCACACCACATTCCAAGTAAGTAATTGTCTGTAACACCACAGTAAGTAATTGTCTGTCACACCATAGTAAGTAATTGTCTGTCACACCACTCACCACAGTAAGTAATTGTCACACCACACACCACAGTAAGTAATTGTCTGTCACACCACACACCACAGTAAGTAATTGTCTGTCACACCACACACCACAGTAAGTTATTGTCTGTCACACCACAGTCCGAAGATTACCACTTGTTCACTTCTGCTGAGCTGGTATACATCATTTTTATTGTGCCCTCAATGTTCTGCTTCTCATTTGCTCCTGTATCTGTGCTTGATAAAACTCTTGGCCTCTTCATAAGTTATTCTCAGGTCAAATTGAGGTAGCTTTCCGTCTTCCTTTGCCAGCCTGTCAGCCTCTTCATTTCCAGGGATGTTGCAGTGAGAATGGATCCCCTGTATCATAACTCATTTGAATTACTGACACAGTTTGTGAAGTGTTACTCTTAGGTCATCCAGGTCTGCATTATTTTGATTCTTTCACGTTGCAATCACTGACAGCACATCTGAGAAGATAGCTACTGGTCTCTCTGAGCTTTCTTCTGTCATTAGGACTTCTGGCTGCAGTTTTTAAGGCTTCTGCCTCTGCTCTGAAGTCACTCGAGAGTTTTCCTGTGGCGACTGACAGCTTTTTTTGTGTGTCATTGCTTAAGCGCAGAAAGACTCTGCCACCCCCATTTTCATTTGTATTTATTGCTGATCCATCTGTGCATACATGGATCCAGGTGTTTCTTGGGTAATGTTTCTCTATGTATTTTTTGGTTAGGACTCTTTTTTCTGTTTCATTTTGGCTGTTCTTTCTTTCAATACCAGGAATGTTTTCTGTCATTTCAGGGAAGCCACTGTTGTTTCCAAACTGTTAGCTTTTGTGCAGTGGAGATGGGCGTAGCTGTTGATCATGCATTGATGGGGTCTGCTCTCATCTTTGTTTTGACTGTCTCTACAAAGTTGCTTCGCTTCAGTCTTCCCCTTCCAAGTACATTTATTCTCTGGTACATTGGCTGGTCTGTCAGCCTCCTGAATGTCTTGGCTTGTTGCTGAGCTCTGTTATCTCTTCTATATCCTCCATTGGCTGGAGTTATGTCAGCTTGTATTTGTCTGGTTCTTTCCTTCAGTTGCACATGTTGATCTTGTTATACCATTTTAATTCTGCCCAAGTGTGAAAGTCTGCAACTCTTTGATTGTCATGCTCGTTCTCCATGTTTCAAAGCTTTACAATAGAACTACCTTGACATCTGAGTTGGATGTCTGTCATGCTTGTTCTCCATGTTTCACAGCTATACAATAGAACTACCTTGACATCTGAGTTGGATGTATGTCCTTCCATGTCTTATGAATGAGTGAATATCTTTTACTTGATCCATAAAGAGCGTGGGACCACTACAACTGTGGTTCTCATGCAGGAAGTCAGCACAAAGGCACTTCATGTGCTGTTGCAGTAGTAATAAGTCTTACATGATGAGATGGCCAGCCCTGTCAATAAACTCACTTTAATTGCCTGTTTTTAACTAACAGGGATCTTATTCTTTGTCTTGTCAGTGAATCCTAGGAACCACAAGCGCAGGATTTGTCTTAACCTTGATGTTATTAATTTCATTATCACAGGCTACAGAAACTGGCAGACAGACAGAGCCGACATGAAATGTCTCCTGCCTGTACAAGCTACTGTGTACCTGCCTCCTACCGCCACTCCCACAGTCCCACCACCAGTGAATAGAGACAGAGACAGAGTGATCTTTGGGTATTTTGGTCAAGCTCTGTCCCCACAAGGTGGATTTCATCACCATCTTTCTGTGACAACAAAAACTGCATTGGTGGAGGTGCAAAAGATGTGGTGAGAAGCTTAGTGGAATATAGCTGATCGCCTCAGTAGAAAGAGATTGGTCACATGATCTTGTCATTTTCTGTCCAGCAGAAAGTGTGGACAGCTATGTGTTTTTTTTTTTTTTGGGATCAGATCTTGACCATAATATTGTACATGTACAAATATCTACACTTCATAAACATATATTCATTGATTCACATATCTACTCTTTTATGGAAATGAACTCTTTTATAAATATACTAAACTCATTTTTATCCATATATACGTGTATGTCTGTCATCTGCTCATTCATACAACAATACATATACAAAAATATCTACTAGTTAATGTATATGAACACACATATCTACTTGCTCATACACATGTGTACACATATCTACTTGCTCATACATGTAGATATATATCTACTCCCTAATACACATGTACACATCTACTCCCTCATGCACAGATATATCTACTCACTCTACACATGTAGATATACATCTACTCACTCATACACATGTGTGCATATATCTACTTGCTCATACACATGTATGCAAATATCTACTCCCTCATACACATGTACATATATCTACTCCCTCATACAAATGTACATATATCTACTCCCTCAATCACATGTACATATATCAACTCCCTCATACACAAGTACACAAATCTACTCACTCATCAAACAATACCCTTTAGCTCCCCAAGGAGCATAGGCCTTCAAAAAACACGTGCCAAGTCTTCCTGTCCTGTGCTATCCGCTTAAGTTTGTTCCATGTTTTCCTCATCATTTTCACCTCTGTATCCAGGTCTCTTCTCCAACTCTTGTTCCACTGGCACTTGTCTGGTTCTTGTCATCAATTCCACATTTGTGATTTTGTCATACCATTTCAGTCCTTCTATTCTAAGCAAACACCCGTTTATAAAAGTCTAGCTGTTTGGTTGTTGTTTTTGTTGTTCTCCATGTCTCAGAGCCATACAATAGGACTGACTTCACATTTGAGTTGAAGATTCTTATTTTCGTGTTGGACTTGGTTTATCTTTTATTTCCATATTTTTCCCAATGCAATGAAAGCTCCACTTGCGTTTTGTATTCTCATTTTGATATTGTCTGTCCCTCCAACTTTGTCTATATTACTGCCAAAATATGTGTTCAATTCTACATCTTTTAGTGGCGTTTTTTATCAAGTTCAACCTTGTTATCATTTCTTGCATTTATTCTCATTATCTTTGTCTTGTCCCAGTGTATTTTCAGACCCACTTGTTGTGACCTCTCATCGAGTATTTTCATTTTTTCTTGCATCTGATTATGGTTATGGGACAGAAGAGCCAAGTCATCTGGAAAATCTAGATCATCAAGCTGTTTGTTCAGATTCCACTGGATTTCATTTCTGTTGTGTAATGTCGATGTTTTCATAACCCAATCTATTGCTAGTAAGAAAAGAAATGGAGACAAGAGGCATCCCTGTCACACTCCAGGTTTAATCTCAAATGGTTCTGTAAGTTGTCCTTCATGAAGAACTCTGCATGTCATGTCGTCATAAGTCTTCTTTATTAAATTAATGATCTTCAGGGGAACTCCATAATGCCTCATCAATTTCCAAAGTAATTCTCTGTCTACACTGTCAAATGCCTTTTCATAGTCCATAAATGCGATGTATAATGGTGAATTCCATTCCAGACTTTGTTCAACTATTATTCTCAATGTGGCTATCTGGTCTGTACATAATCTGTTTTGTCGAAAACCTGCTTGTTCATCTCTCAGTTGTTAGTCTATGGACTCTTTTAATCTCTCAAGGATGATTCTGTTTAATACTTTTACTGGCACTGATAGGAACATTATTCCTCTATAATTTGTTCACTCTTGTAAATTTCCTTTCTTAGGCAACTTGACCAGATAACCTTCCTTCCATTCTGCTGGTATTTCTTCTCTCTCCCAGATTTTGCCAAGTAGTTGTATAATATCTATGTAGAGGTATCAATATCTGTTTTGATGGCCTCTGCTGGAATGCCATCTGAACCAGCTGCTTTTCCATCTTTCAGAAACTTTATAGCTTTCTTTATTTCTTCTCTACTTGATCGTTCACAAGTTATTTGTAGCTCCTCTTCTGCTGACTGGATGTCTGGAGGATTTGTTGGAGTCTATTGAGAAGTTCCTCAAAATGTTCTGTCCATCTCTTTATTTGTTCTTGTATATTACTAAGCAATTTTCCATTCTTATCTTTTATGAGGCCATTTGCTTGCTTATATTTCCCTGTTAGCTTCTTTGTGTTGTTGTACAGGTCCCTCATATTTCCTTTGGCTGCAGTTTCCTCTGCTTCCCATGTCAACTCTTCAATATGCTTCCTCTTGTCTCTTTTGACGTTTCTTCTTACTTCTTTGTTTGCTTCTATGTACATTTCATGAGCCTTGGCTTTGGAGCTTCTTGTTTTGCTTATGTTTAAATCTGCTTTCTTGTTTTGCCTGTCTTCTATCTTGCTAATGGTTTCTGTTGTTATCCATGCTTTGTGCTGATGTTCTCTTTTTCTCAGTACTTCTTCATGTCTCGTTCCATATATTTTTTACTTGTTGCCAGTGGTCTTCCGTCTCTGCTTCTACTTCCAGCTATTAGAGTACTTGGTATTTTTTGGATACTGTGATTGAAAATTGTTCTCTGATTTCTTAGATATCCCACATTATACTGTTGTCTATAGCTACATACTGTTGTAAATTTCTTGAGTTTTAATTTTGTTTTAGCCAACAGAAGATGGTGATCTGATACCACATCTGCTCATCTATATACTTTTACATCATGCAATGATGATCTAAACTTCTTATTTATGCATATGTGATCGGGCAACAGTCTTGGCTGACTGGCTAAACTACATGAGTGGAGTAGGAATAATCTTACTCAAGGGAATGTCCATCCCTAGTACACAAAGACTGAGACGGTGAGTGAGGCAGAGGAATCTGAGAAGATCAACGGCAAAGCGGAACAGCAAAGTGTGTGGCGCACTAGAGGCGTGTCGGACATAGAAAAAGACAACGGCTAGCCACCGTGGAAGAGATTGGGTCCTTACTACGTACTTCCTATAGAACGTAATCAGATCACAACAACAAGATAAGAACCGATATGTAGAGAACTCTCTGTCCCCTGGGGAAGAATCTACTGTACAAATTAACAGGGAAGAGGCAACTCCTCTAATGAGTAAGGAAGTACATAATGATGAGTGTTCCTTAAATTCTGTTGAAAGGGAGCATTCTGAGAAAGACCACCTAAAAACTAGTAGGAGGAGCCTAAAAATAGGAACATGGAACGTTAGAACTCTAAACGGAGAAGAAAAGCTTGACAATCTTATATTAGAGGCAACAGACATGAAACTCGATATACTGGGAGTTGCAGAGGCAAGACTATTGGATACAGGCTACATAAAAAGAGACCAGTACACGCTTATACACTCAGGAGGAGAAAAACATGAAAGAGGGGTAGGAATGTTGATAAAGAAGGAGTTAGAAAAATATGTATGTGGATACTGGACACACAACGACAGAATGATGTTACTAAAGATGAGAGCAAAGCCATTCGACATATCAATCTTACAACTAAAGATCACAGCGAGGAAGAAATAGAAGAATACTGTGAAGAGCTACAACACACACTTAAACCAGTCAAATCTACAGATGTGTTGATAGTAATGGGTGATATGAATGCAAAAGTAGGAAAAGGAAAATACAAGAAAATAGTAGGACAGTATGGATTAGGGACAAGAAATGATAGAGGAGACAGACTTATCCAGTTCTCTGAAGAAAACCAACTGGTCATATGTAACACCTTTTTTGAACACCACCCAAGGAAATTATACACATGGAAAAGCCCAGGAGATGTAACAAGAAATCAAATTGACTATATCATGATAAAACATAGATTTAAGATCAGTGTCACAAGTGCAAAGACACATCCTGGCACCGACATAAATTCAGATCACAATCCAGTCGTCATCAAAGTAAATATAAAGCTGAAAAGAGCAGGAAACAGAAGACAGGAGGAACCACAGATAGAAATATCAGCGCTGAAACAACCAGATATAAAACAGAAATATTTAATTGACGTCAAAAATAAATATCAACAGTTATTGACAGAAAGCATGGAGCAGTATAGAAGATAAAACCCAGAAGAAAAAGTAACCGCAAAATGGGAATGCTTAAAAACAAGCATACAATCAGAAAAAGCAAATTTACCTAAAAAGGAGTCTAAGAAAAATCAAATTTGGATGACAGATGACATCTTGAATAAAATGGCAGAAAGAAAGAAAGCAAAAAACACTCCAGAATATAAAACAATAGACAATGACATTCGTACTATGTGTAGACAAGCAAAAGAACGGTGGATAGAAACAAAATGCAAGGAAATAGAAGACTTGGAAGCAAAGGACATGACAAGAGATATGCATGAAGAAATAAAGAAATTATCAAATAGGTCGCGGTTTGCACAAGGAGGAAGCTGTATCAAGAACAAAAATGGTGTAATATTACTTGATGAGAAAGACATCAAACAGATGGGCAGAATACGTAAAAGAACTATTTGAGGACAACAGAGGTAAAAAACCATCACCAGATTCTAATGAAGGCCCAAACATTCTCAGATCAGAAGTAGAGAATGCCATACATGTGATACAAAAAGGAAAATCAGCAGGCATGGATACCATAAAAATTGAAATGATAGAAGCTCTGGAGAGCTTTGGTATAGATACAATCACAGATCTATGCAACGATATATACAATACAGGATATATACCACACAACATGAAGACATCATTTTTTATAACATTGCCCAAAAAACCAAATGCAACAGAATGTTCAGACTTTAGAACAATCAGCCTGATGAGTGATGCAATTAAGATACTGCTCAAAATAATACAGGAAAGAATAAAAAGTAAGGTAGACAGCGAAATCCAAGAAGAACAGTTTGGTTTTAGATGTAACAGTGGAACAAGAGAGGCAATATTTTGCCTAAGAATATTAGCAGAAAAATATACAGAGGTCCAAAAAAGTATGTACATGTGCTTCATTGACTATAAGAAGGCTTTTGACAGAGTCCATCATGAGAAAATAATTGAATGCCTCGAAGACATAGGTATTGATGGAAAAGATATAAGAATACTCAGTAACCTTTATTGGGAGCAAACTGCCACAGTAAGATCTGGAAGGAATTATTCACCATACATAGACATAAAAAGAGGTATCAGACAAGGTTGTGTGCTGTCCCCCTGCTTATTTAATCTGTATACCGAAAAAATTTTCAAACAAATACAGAAAATACCAGGACTGAACATCAGTGGAAGGTCAATAAACAACCTTAGATATGCAGATGATACCGTGTTGTTAGCTGAAAGTGAACAGGAGTTACAAGAACTAGTGAAGCAAGTGAACAGTATAAGTCATGAATATGGACTCGACATTAATATTGAGAAAACAAAAACTTTGATAATTAGCAAAACAGACGATAATCCCACATTAAAGATAAGCGTAAAT